>OZ023263.1:172232206-172627206 GCA_964006375.1 Tillus elongatus | reverse complement strand
TCAAACTTTTGAAATATGTCACATTTTAAGCAAAGCATTGGGGCTGCAGGGGTCTATTATGAAATTGATTACTCCTGAACTATTCGAAATCGATAAATGATTTTTTTAAATTCAATACTTAAGAGCTTGGCCAACATTTTGCATAATTACCGACACCTTTGCTCCGTTCCATGCGCCTACTGCCACGTTCCAAATTTGACAATCAAAAAATGTCAAAAACTTCGTTTTTTCAAATGGCACCTACCATTTCTGACGCCAGAAATCAATGTATAATTAAATTTAAGGCTCGCCTTTATTAACATTATGCATACCTATCTTTAGTCGTTTTTGAGTTATTGGCATTTTTTAAAGAAATGTTATAATTTTTTCTCAAGGGTAGTAGGCTTTGAAAACAATGGATTCAATTCCATTTTTATTCAAAAATTATATTACAATAACAAATAGTAACAACAAAATCACAACAAATCTACAGATTAACAAAATAATTATTTCAATAGAAATCCTCAATGTGTGCACCGTTTTTATTGAGACAGTGTATTACAATACGCTCCTGAACTGCGTTGCTCTCCGAATTTCGAAGGGTTCCAGATGATCAAAAGCTCCAACTATGCTTGTACTTAAGTCTTCGTAATTTAAAATCGAATTTGTGTACACTGATTATTCGACCCAACCCTCATAAATAACAATCTAAAGGGGTAAGTTCCAAAGAATAGGTGCCCAAATTGACGGGCCCCTATCTCTCCACCAACGATCTTCAAAGATTACCACTAAATTGGCATTGATGGCTCTAGTTGAATGTGCCGGAGCTTCGTTCATTTGATACCAACGGCAGACAGAAAACATTCCACCCCCATTACAATACGAAAATATTCGTCAGCCAAAAAATGCCTATTTTCTAGATCAATTATCCCTCCTTAACAAAATTTTGATTCGTCCACATAAGTTTTTGTAAAATATTACGATCTTAATAATTTCTTACCAAAAATGCAAAACTTGATCCTCCCTGCATAGTCTCTGATGTGTAGTTTCTATAGCCTTATAAATTTATAGGGATGTATCGTGTTACGACAAACAATTCCTTGAAACGAGGAATAAGAAATGTTTAAATCAGCAGATACTGTTCTGCTTGAAGCACTTGGATATTCTTGAACATATCCTAAGGTGTTAAATGCAACTGCTTCATTTCTTGTTATAGGTGTATTCTCACAGTAGGCTTAGCTACCTTCCCGTGTTAAAAAAATATTTTTAAGTCTAAGAAATTGTCCCTCTGTCATTTGCGGTGAGCCTTAAATTTAATTATACATTGATTTGTGACGTCACAGATGGTAGGTGCCATTTGAAAAAATGATGTTTTGGACATTTTTTGGTTGTCAAATTTGGAACGTCTCAGTAGGCTCAGGAAACATAGCAAAGGTGTCAATAATGATCCAAACTGTTTGCCAAGCCTTTAAGAATTTAATTTAGAAAAAATATTTATTTATTCCCAACGGTTCAGGAGTAATGAATTTATTAATAGATCCCTGCAACCCCTAATTTTTTCAGAAAATGTGATGTCAAAACTATCACAGATATGTGTTGACAACTGGGACTTTCTATACTCAGAATTTAATGCAGAATCCATGCATGTAATTAAAATGAGGTATTTCGTTAAAAAAAAAAACAAAGATGGGGCTAATTTCAGATATTTCCGGAGGTGCCGACATTTTGGAAATATCTTATTTAGACTTGCAGCAGTCTATGGTGGCTGCATACCACATTTGATAATAATATGATTTCGGGAAATCAAAGTTTTCTAACGAACGGGCTACGTGAATCACCCTATATATATATATATATATATATATATATATATATATATATATATATATATATATATATATATATATATATATATATATCAAAAATTGTGGGAAAGCCGTCAGTTGAAAAATAAAACTTTATTATATGCCGAGCTTTCGGAAAAAAATTATTCCATTCTCAAGGAAATAACGTGACTTTTACAATTATTATTTCCGAAAGCTCGGCATATAATAAATAATTTTATTTTTCAACTGACGGCTTTCCCACAATTTTTTGATAAATAACAATATTACCGTCACAAAAACTTAATATTATATATATATATATATATATATATATATATATATATATATATATATATATATATATATATATATATATATATATATATATATTTGGATGATGGCAGGTATCGATGGGAATGGACCTGCGTGAACAAGTTTTTGAAAAATTCAGCGGTGTAGCCATAATCCACCAACGCGCTTCGAGATAACTGTATGTGTTTCCCTACCTATAATTTTCGTAAATAACCTTTTTTAGTGTCTTGCATAATACCAAATTGTCATATTCATGCGACAGCCTCTATGTATAAATTCGTTCAAATTTAAAAAACCGGCCTTAATTTACCTTTGCGAAATATAGGCACGTTTAAAGCGTGTTGGCACTAAAAAGATATTCAACATTCGGTCACGCTTCATTGCAATCGCATATTATCTTCAACCACAATTATTTACAATAATACACTTTACTTACGTCGCACGCCATGTAATCAGCCGAAACACCGTCAAACAAATGGAGTTGATGATTATGGGATCTCCCTAAGGCAAATACGTATGTCGCTACTTACAGCAATAACAATATTATAAAGCGCAAGTAAAAAGTCATCACGCTGGCCTATAATTATTAATCAATTAGATACATAATGAGTACTAAATATACAGACATAAGCAATATTAGGAAGAATTTGTACATTTATAATAATGGCGGCCTCTAAGGTATTGCCCGTTCTGCTTATTAAGGGTTGTTATATTTGAATAGCTATAATGGAAAGTTGCTGTTTTTTTAGTGAATTTTTATTAAAAAAATTCACTAATAGAGAGGTATCGATGGTGAGACTTGGCAAAAATTTTTTCAAATGAGCGCGATTTAGGACCCCTAGAACCCATATCCGGGGTCAGTTTCAATTTTTATATGTTTATATATATATATATATATATATATATATATATATATATATATATATATATATATATATATATATATATATATATATATATATATATATATATATGTATCCGTCTGATAACTCAAAAAATAAATAACCGATTTCAATGAAACTCGGTAAGTGCCTTTCTTTTATTAATGGCTTGGATGAGTTCGTTAGGCAGGAAAATCGGACGGGTTTTTCCGGGAAAATTGAGTTTTCTTCCAAAAAAAGTTTTTTTCTCCGAAAATAACAAAGCTGCTTTAATGAAATTTACTATATATGTTGCCTTGGGAGAGGACTTACTAAGTACCAAAATTCAACTTTCTCAGTTTATAAAAAATTGAGTTATTCAAATTTTAAATTATCTTTTGAAACAATTTTTTTCTGCAAAAATTACAAAGTGATTTTAATGAAATTTGGTGGATATCTTGTCCTAGGAAATACCTTACTACCTACCAAAATTTAGCTTTCTAAGATTATGGAAAACTGAGTTAATCAAATTTTTATAGCTCACTGCAGTGTTAAATCAAGTATTTTCCTCACTATTGCATAAACACTTGTGTCGGCGAGTGACCGAATTCATTCCCAGTTGCTTTGATGTACTCATATTCGTTGAATATGTTAGAAACGTGGTATCTACTTCATTCCAAGTCACTATTAACCGACTATTTATGAAATCAAATAAGTAAATTAAATCGATTGTCATAAAATATGTAGTGTATTAAGACTAAGGGAAAAAGAAATAAAACATATATAACTGTGCACATTTTGATTATATTTTATATCCTAGCTCACTAGGAGAAATCGCCACTGCTTGAGAGAGGTATTGTCACAGCATAATATCTTATTAAAGTTCATTTGTAAATAGGTTTAATTTTTATATGTTTATATATATATATATATATATATATATATATATATATATATATATATATATATATATATATATATATATATATATATATATATTCTCCTTTAAGGTTGTGATTGCACTTTTAATAAAAGCAACTACAAACACGAACTAATTCTGCCTCCGATATTCTAGGAATATATATCCTCGGACAGCAACTCTCAATCCTTGAAGCGCGCCTCCCTAGGGAACGTGATAAAACTAAATGGGGGGCACGAGCATGTTGAGAAAGAAGGAGAAAAATATATTATAGGAAGAACATTTAATTTACTGAAAGAAAAGCAATGGAATACACTTATATATAGGATTTTTATTTAATTTACTCAACGAAAAGCAATGGAGTACAGTAATATAGGATTTTATTTAAATTACAGAATTTGGTATATAAGTTTCAGATTGCTTTTGATATACCTTTTACAATTATGCAAATGTACAGCACAAGTCGCAGACTTATTGTATATGCATACTGTATGATTTTTACTAAATAATAATAATAATAATAATAATAATAACAAAAATAAATATATTAACAGTAATAACAATAATAACGCTCTGAACGCTCTGAAAGGACTTTCTACCATCAGCTTACTTCAGCTAGGAATGCAGCCACCGATACTTTTCCAAATAAGGAACAAATTGAAGAGTTCTGTCAAAGTCAAATAGCCACAACAGCCTCGTGCAATATTGGCGCCAGCTGGGTTAACGAAGAACACGGAGCTTGTCAGAGTTACGAACAAATGCATCATAAGCCGTTCACCACAGATGAAATCTCCGAGGTTATTAAAGAGGTTTATAATTGTAAGTTATAATTTGGCGTCCAAAACTTTTGGCTAAAGAAATTTGGTTGTACACATCATCTATTGGCGGTGTTAATAAATGATGTAATACTTGACCCAAAGAAAACGCCATTGTTTTTCACACAAGGAGACACGTATCTTCTGCCAAAAGACCAGCATTGTTCTGCAGACCCCGGCAGATACCGACCAATAACTTGTCTTCCGACCCTATATAAGCTGATCAAATCCTTCCTTGAGAAAAGCATATATGCGCACTGCGAACGAAACAACATAATTGCGAGCCAGCAAAAAGTGTGTGCCAAAGGATTTATGGGATGCAAAGAACAGCTAATAATTGATTCGGTTGTATGCAATCAAGCTTACAATGGACGAAGAAATCTCTTTGCTGCCTACTTGAATTACAAAAAGGCATTTGATTCAGTTCCACATGAATGGCTTGTAAGTGTGCTGAAGATCTATAAGATCGATACTTACATCCTGAGGTTCCTTAAACACATAATGTCTACCTGGAGAACAAAGATTCAGTTACGGGTAAAACGGGTGATAACATCGTAACCAACACGATACCAATTACAAGAGTCATATTTCAAGGTGACTCGCTAAGCTCATTGTGGTTCTGCCTCGCATTAAATCCACTATTAAAACACTGAACTCCACCAGCTATGGCTTCAGTATAAAAAGCAATAGCAGGGAGCAAATGAGGCTAAATCATCTGCTGTATATCGATGATCTTAAGCTGATGGCCTCCACAAATAACCACCTGGAACAACTCCTTAAAATCGTGGAAGGGTTTTCCAGAGATATTGATATGCAGTTTGGACTTGGCAAATGTTACACCTTATGTGTAGTCAGAGGGAAAATACAATCAGGTGTATATGAAATGCAGAACGGCCAGCAAATTGACTCGATGGATGTAACAGAATGTTATCAATACCTGGGAATACACCAAGCGAGCAAAATAAACCACTCGGTAATGAAGAACGATCTGACAAATGAATTTACGAAACGAGTAAAGCAGGTGGTGCGATCACATCTTAACAGCAAGAACGTGACTAAAGCTCTGAATACATATGCATGTTATGCACTTAGCTACTCATTTGGGATTGTGAACTGGAGTAAAACGGACATTGAAAATCTACAACGGTAGGTGCGAACACTCCTAACAAAATCCAAAACAACATCACCCCCGTAGTGCTATCGAGCGAGTAACCCTACCTAGACACCAAGATGGAAGAGCAGTGGTGGATATTTGTAAACAGTTGGACTAGCAGATAGTGAACCTGTGTACACATTTCCATCAGCAGGCGCTTACTTCTGAACTACACTGTGCCATATGCGAGGCAGCTGATTCAACACCGCTACAATTAAAAGAAAGTGAAATACAAAGTCACCATCGGACTGATCAGGACGAGCTGCAATCTTGGATGGAGAAGCCTCTCTATGGACGACATCTGAGACCTCCCAAACACATGTCGACAAACTGGCGTCGAACTACTGGTTGGTGTCCGGGCAGATGTTTCCAGAGACAGAGGGGTCTTTGCTGGCCATACAAGATCAGGTCAACAAGAAACTACTTGAAGTATATCGTTGGAGATAATTCGGTCCAAGATAACAAATGTAGATTTGGGTGTCAGTCATCAGAGACTATTCAGCACGTCACCGGATGATGTCAAGCGTTTGCTGCAACACAGTATAAAGAGAGGCACAGTTGCTAAAAAAAAACTTTATCAAGAACTGGCTCTTTACCCGAACCAACAATCGTGAAAGTTCGGCGACAATAATGTAAAATGACAGACGACACGAAATAAAAAATTTGCCAAGTGATTGTTTATGAACTGGGGATTGAATCAATGTTTGAAATACACTATATTTGTAGCTTGATGAACGGCCTCAAATATGGTTTTAGCACAGCATAAATATATTATGCTGTGGTTTTAGATTGAGAGTATAGAATAATATAGTAGAAATGTAAACAAAAGCAAGTCAAGTCTCTATAAAAATCATTCTAAAATAGTCTCTTTTATTTTTAAACTTAAAGATAAGACGTCACATAAAACCAAAACAGTCGTGGAATGTTATTTCAATGGTAATTCTACAAATTCTGTAATTAATTGTTACGTACACTTTTATTACAATATCCTAGGCATGAAGCCGGTGTTAAGTATCAGGTAAACAAAACGATAGTTAACGTATCCTTAGATAGCTCAGTGGCACCGTGCTTGTCTCCTACGCAGAAGGTTACGTGATCGATTCCAGCTCGATGAATGTATGCTTTTTTGTTTTATTTTGACATTTGGAGGAACAGTAGTGCACAGATTTTACCTTTATCACATTTGAGTCTGAAATTATAATAATAATAATTCTCAGCAGACATTTTAGCGAATTTTTATTTAAATGATTCGATAATAGAGAGGTATCGATGGTGAAACGTTGCAAAATTTTGTTCAAATCAGCGCGAATTTGGCCGCTAGAGGGATTCACAGTTGGATAAAAAATTGAATTTTTTTGATATAATTTATAAACGTTCTGTACGAATGTATCCAAATTTGGATCAGTATCATGTCTAAGCAAGTTTTACATAACAATCATTACCAAGGCCCTAGGAGTGATGGAACTACCCTCTCTCTTGAAAATAATATTTTTTTACGGATGTCAACGTTGCTCTATTTTTTCATTATTTGAAAGAAAAATGTTCCTTTAACATTTCTTGCCTCAAAATTGTGATATTGCCAATGGTTTTTGGTTAATTAGTTAATTTATAAAAACACTTTCGAGTCGACTATCAACTTGATTATAAATTTGCTTATTTTAGAATAGTATGTAAATAATAGGCTAATATGCCAATTAAAAAATAAAGTACACTAGCTGTCACAAATTCCGGGAATCTTACTGTTGTGTTGAAGTCGTTATTTATAATTGCTATTAAACAGAAATTATGTACAGTTTTGACGAACAAACAGATATGTTGTTAGTATTAGGTTTCTGTGAAGGAAACTGTCATAGAAGTGTGCGAGTGTACCAAGAAAAATTTTCAAATCGGTCAACATCAAACCGCCAGACTTTCAGTATCATCGAAGTTCGCCTTAGGGAAACGAGTCCATCAAATATAAATAGGGCTAATGCTGGGCGACCTCGTCAAGTACGGACCGTGGAAGTAGAAAAAGAAATTCTGCAGGTAGTGGAAGAAAACTCACCAACTAGGGTCAAAGTCATAGAAAAGCCACACGGACTACCAAAAAGTACTTTAAATAGAGTAGCGAGCAAGTGAGTCATCCTTTTCACATTCTACCTGTTCACGACATTTAACCGGCAGATCCTGAGGCTCGTCTTCATTTCTCGCAGAATTGTGGACATGAATTTCCACAAGAAAATTCTTTTCACAGATTAATATAATATATAATATAATCGTCTTTCACGAGACGTGGAATAATAAACAAACATAATGAGCATGTGTATGCAGCTGAAAATTCCCATGCTGTAAAAAAAGACATTACCAAACACAATTTAGTATCAACATGTAGATGGGATTCATTGGTGACCATAATCTTGGTCCTGTAAAGCTGTCAAATTGTCTAAATGCCAATTAGAAAGTTATTTAGAATCTTTGCATGATACATTACCGCAAATTTGAAAAATTTACCACTGGCTTTAAATAAAAAATGTATTTTATGCATGACGGTGCGCCACCACATTTCTGTTGCAATGTAAGGGAGTTTTTAAATGAAAATTACCCAGGCAGATGGATCGGTAGAGGACAAGATGCGCCCATTAATTGGCCACCTCGTTCGCCAAATTTCAGCCCCTGTGACTTCTACATCTGGTGAGCATTGAAACGGGGAGTCTATGCGGTGGAGACCACTTCCGAGAAACATTTGTGGAATAGGATTCAAAATGCAGTTCAAAACTTGCGAAATAAAAATTTACAAACAATTCACTTCAATTTCTTGAGTCAAATTGATTTATGCCTTGAAGAAAATGGAGGTCACTTCGAGCACTTATTATAAAAGAAATTTCCAATTATAAAATAAAATATAGTATTTACTTGTTGATTTGAGTGTGTGTGTGTTTTGTTTCTTCAACGTCGGCCTATTTCCGCGACTATGGTCAATCACCGACGACAGGGAACAGTTTCACCTCACTATCCTGGAAAGGATGGAGGGTAGGCATCTTTAACGTGCCCAACATCGCATGGACACGGGACCGACGGCTTTACTCCCCCTCCGAAGGGCGGAACGTGCAGACATTCAACTTGCTCAAATACAATGGCAGAACCTCGGTTGATGTTAATTTTACAGTTTGTACTGAAAAAGTTAAAGGAGTACCCTGGGATCGAACCCAGTGCCCTTCGGTTCAGAGGCACACATTCTTACCCCTGAACCACCGAGGTTCCTTCTTGATTTGAAATACACCAATTTTAAAATAGATGAGTTCACTTTCATTACGAAAATTTGCTTGTAATGTCTTTATAAATTAATTAAGCAAAAAGCATTGACAATATCAAAATTTTGCAAGAGACAAGGAATGTTGAAGGCATATTTTTCTTTCAAGTAATGAAAAAATTGGCGCAATGGTAATTCCATCCCTCCTGGGGCCGTGGTAATCATTGTTAGAACATCATTATGTACAACTTGTTTAGACATGATACTGAACCAAATTTGGAATCTTGCGTACAGATCGTTTATAAATTATATGAACAATATTAAATTTTTTATTCAACTTTGAATTCCTCTACCGGTCAAACAAAGTAACTTGGTACATAGGTGAGGCTAAATCGTCTTACTTTGATGTCAGCAATCTGTGGTAGGTTTTATGTTGTCCACAGAATATTGGGACACCCTTATATATATATATATATATATATATATATATATATATATATATATATATATATATATATATATATATATATATATATATATATATATATATATATATATATATATAAATGATAACTCAAAAAGTTATTAACCGTTTTTGAAACTCGGCAAGAATCTTTCTCTTGGCTGAGTTCGTTAGCCGGCCCTATCGGACTAGTTGTTATAAAAAAAATTGATTTTTCCGGAAAAAAAATTGTATCTCAAAAAATAACAAAATTATTTTAATTAAATCCGGTTGGTATATTGCCCCCGTAAATACCTTACTACACATTAAAGTTAAACTTTCTATGTTTATAGAAAATTGAGTTATACAAATTGGAAGCATTTAATGCAAATTCGCTACCATAACGCACTTTCTGCGTCCCTAATTTTTTCTATATTTAGCTGAGATCTTCATTTTTCCTTCAAAGCAGCCACCGCAGAAAATCCGGTTTCGCAAAGGTAGGATGTTGTAAATGGTAATAGTATACGACATGCTCTTGTTTTCAGTGCAGAAAACTCATCATCCAACCCTACCCAAAACTCAAAGTGGTTTATTATTAAATTTGCATTCGATTCCGCCATTTCCGTGAAGTCTATAAAGTTCTGGTTCTTCGGTAGTTGAGAAACCCTCGCGAGTATTTTGAAATCGGCCCCTAACCCACTTGTAGCTTGCCATCAAGTTGAAGTCAGCAAGAAAATACTTTTTAAAATTCCTTGCCAGCATGGCTAAATGATTTTCAATGATTACAAAAACAATTTCCACATGTTGTTCGCCAGTCTTGTGAGTTTTGACACATCAATCCACATTTGCAAACATTTCTAGGTTTCTTTTGCTTTACATTTCTGCTCCATAAATCCAGTTTTCTACAAAGTGCATTAACTTTATCACTCTATTCAACATATGCATGTTTACTGCTTGGAGTTGAAGATTCAAGGTATTTAATTTCTTCAATATGTCTCCCATGTAGTTCCAGTTCATCACAAATAGTTCATCTCGAAATTTCTCATATTCCGGTCGGTTTTCCACTTCTATAAAAGTGGCGATTTAATCTCCTGATTCATAAACACTGTGCAAAATGAATAGGATTTATGTCAGGGAGTACAGTGGGTGTCACTTGTGGCAAGACTCTTTTCGGATAGCGTTCCCATCAGTTAATTAAGTAATTTTGTTAAAGCGATAGGTGTATTTTTGGACATTGTTCCTGTTAGTCACAATACTTGCCTACTTTGGCAATACTGTTTGAGAATAGTGTTTCTTTCAGAGAGTGTAGTACCTGCCTACTGCTTCTTTCAAGCTGGCGTCATTGTTAATAAATACAGTCCTTTGCCACTGTGACAAAGTTACTTGATGCTGGTGTCCCTGCTCTGAATACAGTAACCATGGTTATGTAAGCATGTTGTTTTTTGTCAGTGAGTACAGCCCTTGTCTGATGTGACAAGATTATTTCAGGATGGCGTAACTGTCAGTGAGTACAGTGCTCGCCTACTGTGGCAATATTATTACAGTCCTTGCTTTATGCGGCAATATAATTGGAGAATGCCGTTACTGCCAGGGAGTACAGTACTGGCCTAATGTGGCCAGTATGCTGGCTTAAATGTCACTGAGTACAGTACTTGCCTAATACAGTTTACGGTTTTGGGGCCGAAGTCCTGCCTTCCCGTCCGAAGACTTTAGGGCATGGCATCCTCCAACACTGTCAGGTCGAAGCCACTCTCGAAGGAACCCCTACAACCTCTCCACTCTCAAAATTATCAGGTAACTTAAAACCTTAGATCCATAGAACCCTTCTCACATTCATACGACCGTTCACTCCCCTCTCGCTTTTCCCAAAATCTAATCTATTTCTCCATGCGGCGCCCTCTCTTTCTCCGCGGTTTGCCTCAATCGCACTTCGCGTTTCCTCTTCCAGCTCTATTTCTGCGGCCTATTCATTGAAATTCCTGATTTCCTTGTTCTTGGTGGACTTAGTTACCTTGAGCGGGTAGAAGCCCTCAACCCTGTTCTGGTTTCTCGCAAAGTTTTCTCTTGCCGCACAACGATTTTCCACCTGGCAGTCTTCCAGAACATTCTCCCGTTCTGTGCCTTAGGTTAAACCTATTTTAAAGGTCCCGTGGCCAGTCAGCAAGCTCACCGCCCTATGACTCCAGCATTTTAGGCCCACAACCACGCTCTCTATGCATCGATAAGTGGTTCTAATCTTTGTCTCATCGTTCCAGTGCTTCTGCCACTCTACTTGTGTTCTCCTTCGCACTTCGTTTAAGCATTCTACTCGTCATCGGAGCCTCTACACTCTCGTGACCTAGGGAGTCACTTCTGGCGGCTTTTGCTTTCGCGTCGGCCTTTGCGATGCCCTCTAACTGGTCGCTACCCCACCACAGATTTATTTTTGTTCCCGCCCGCTCCACCTCTTGCATCTTCCTGTTGATTCTGTTGCCCGTTTCCCCATTTCTCTTGGTGAGCATGCCCAGGGCAGCTCTGGTAACGGAAACGATGTTGACGGTTTCACCCAGTAGAGTGGCGGCCTTTTCCACTGCCGTACCCACCACGAACAATTCCGCCATGTGCACCAGGTACCCGTCCTGGAGCTTTAGTTCGTAGCTTTCGATCACTACGTTGTCTTCATAGGCCACTAGACCTATTCCAACCGCCACTCCGGCTCTGGACGCATCTGTTTATATCCACTGCACTGTCGTATTTTCCGCTCCTTCAATTATCGCCAAGGTTTTCCTCTGCTCCGCCGGGTGCGATCCTTCAACGTACGCCGGTTTTCCCTCAAAATTTGCCGCCTTCGAGTGTTCCCATCTTATATGCCGCTCCTATACTTTCATGCACAAAGATGTACACCTCGCCAGTGCTGCGTTGGAAGTCCTTCTGTAGGCCTTCGTTATGCCCAACAGAAATGTTCTAGTTACCCTAGAATCCCTCGCACGTTCACCTCAGATTTTGATTGCGTACAGGAGAGATGGTTTCACTGATCCCTCATATATTACACTAATGGTCTTTGGATCCGTTCCCCACGTCTTTCCTTCTACCGCTCGTACCCTATGCGCCCTTCCCGCTATCTTGTGCTTTACGTATTTGGAATGCTCTACCCGAAGTAGACCTGAGTCGAGCATTACTGCCAGATATTTTATTTTGGCTTCCCGTCTTATGGTTACGTCTCCCATCTTGATCACCGGGTGCCTTTGTGTCCGCGCTTTGGTACCTTTCCTCGCACCCGTGTAGAGAGCCTGCGTCTTCTCGGGGGCATATTGCAGTCTATGAGCCGACGCCCACTTCTGGCAAGCCTCCCGGGTATGTTGCCAAGCTGCCTCGAGTGTTCTTCTTGACGGCGCCGTAATAGTGATGAGCTGGTCGTCCGCAAAAGCCTGGACTTCGATTTTTGCTTCCATCTCGTCCGGTTGTATGGATTCGATTTCATTAAACCAGTCCTCCATTATAAGTAGCCACCAGATCGGGCCTAAACATGACCCTTGTGGGCAACCTTTGCTGGTGTTTTTCGTAATTTATTCAGAAGTGCGGCTGTCCTCCAGGAAATTGGCTACCGCTCTGGCCAGGTTTTGTAACCGATGGGATACCGTTTATAGTTTTTTCTTTGTTTTATGAAATTTACCACCTATTTTTATAAAAAATTAAGTTTTTTTATAAAAAGACAATATATACCTTACCACCGGCTACAGCCGTTTTTGGTTTTCTTATTGTTAGTTTACGTTTCAGTCAAAAAAATGTCTTCAAAACTTTTCAATAATTTGGAAACATTCCCTTCATTAATATGTGAACAATAGGATACGCTTCATTAAAAAACATGCGCACTTTTTTATAACTACGTTACCTGTCACCGTAGCCCACCATCATTCATATTTTAAATCCTAGTTTTTCCCTCGAGTCTGTCATAGTAATAATCATTATTACATTGTAAAAGTTCGCAGTTTTCTGATGTGGAGCTCTTTAAGTATTACAAACTGCAGATGACTGACAACAAACAAGTTTGCAACTGACAGCCACAAATACTGTCTTATGTTTTCAACGGGTAACTTGATAAGATATTTGATAATAAAGTCCAACAGAAGGTGATTTTTCTCTTTTAGTGAATTTTCTTTAAAAAATTCATTAATGAGGAGATCGCGATTCACTTCAAAGAGAATTCAATACGAGGTTAAGTATGCCGGATTTGAAAATTACATCGGCCTTTTTAAATAATCTAACGATGTTTTAACAAAATGACTATGTAAATACGCCGATTGGAGGCTGCGGTTCAATTATGTATGTGAATGTCTTGTGTGCAATGTCCCTAGGCCTGATCACAAAACTCCATAATTGGTTGGTTTCTTCTGACGCTCCTCTAGTTAACTTTAGTTCAGTTATCGGCTAGGATCTTCAAAAACCGATCCACAAGGAAGAGCAGTGGATGCCTTTGCAGTCAGCAATTCTTTAGTCAATATGGTTCAGCAACCTACTTTCTTTCCTCGCATCCCAACACACAACTCATATCTGGAAAACTGGAAAGCTGCTCGAGTACAACCCGTCCCCAAGAAAGGATCCAAACGCTTCCTAGCAACTACAGGCCTAGTTCTCTCCTTTCAGTTGTCTCTAAAGTGATGGAAAAACATATAAACACCGAATTACTAAAATTTCTTGAAAAAAGCAGTCCAATCCACGACAGGCAGTATGGATTCCGTCAGTGCAGACCAACTGCCGACCTCCTTTTCTTTGTCACCCATTCTTGGAACAAGTCTATGGAACTACACGGTGGATCCCAGATTGTCACTCTAGACATATCCAAAGCATTCGACCAGGTCTGACACGCAGCGCTGCTTAATAAACTACCGGCCTATGGCCTACCACCAAAACTCTGTACGTGGACAGCAAATTTCCTCTCCAACCGGAGAATTTCTGTTATCGTGGATGGCCATTCCTCTAAACTGTATCCAATTAACGCGGGAGTTCCTCAAAGTTCAGCTTTAGCCCCTACTTTGTTTCTTCTACACATCAATGACCTCATCTCTAGCACATCCAACCCAGTTCACAGTTACGCGGACGACAGCACCCTCCACTCAAATATACAATATTCTAAGCCTGTCTCTTTAGCCCAATTAGATGATGATCGCAGACCCATAGAGGGTTCTGTCTCCGTGGATCTCCAAAAAATATTAGACTGGGGAAGTAAAAATCTTGTACAATTCAACCCTACCAAATCACAGTCTTGTTTTCTTTCTCATAGGAGATACACCAGCCCTCGACCCATCACAATTAACAACCAAGTTATTCAAAGTAATGAGTCCTTTTCACTTGTTGGCATTTCTGTGGATCGAAATCTCAATTGGCACCAACATGTCACATCAATTGCAGAAGCGGCTGCTAAGAAATTAGGTTTCCTCTTCCGGGATCGCAAATACTTTTCACCAGCTAATCTCTATACCTTATATACTTCACAAATAAGACCAAACCTCGAATACTGCTCCCACATCTGGGGTGCCGCTGCCGCTTCTACACTGGCTATCCTGGAATCCATTCAGAAGAGAGCTATACGTCTCATCGGTGACCCTACCCTCACCCAAAGGCTGCTATCCCTTGCCCACCGACTTGCCGTTGGTGACCTCTCTCTCTCTATCTCTTTTATAGATATGTGCACGGGTACTGCTCAGAGGAGCTTTCTTCCATAGTTCCTCCACCTGCTGTGCCCAACAGATCTACCAGAGGAACAGAGCGAATGCACCCTTTTACTGTCCAGGTCACCAGACATAGAACATCTTGTTATGCTCGCTCTTTTGTCCCGAGGACTTCGAAGTTGTGGAATTCCTTGCCGGCACATGTTTTTCCTTCTCCCCCGAACCGCCAAACCTTCAAGTCCAGAATTAACAAGTTGCCTCTTTCCTCCTCGTCGACACCCACGGTACGATAGTATTAAGGCTGTAAGCCTTTTAATCGAACACGCCTTATATTATTCCATCGAAATATAATCCATGTTTGCAAGAAAATAAATTATGGAAGCAGCAAGTGCGTTATGGTAGCGAATTTTCATTAATTGCCTCAAATTTGAATAGCTCAATTTTCTATTAACCTATAAGGTTCGTTGGCCGGATATTTTGATGATTTTTGATTAGTTTGCCTACACAGGTTATACCGGTAAGAAAATTTGATGCCTGCTTTCTTTAGACAAATATATTTACTATTAAAAATATTTTTATTAAAATTCACTACCATAACGCACTTTCTGCGCCCAGCCTTTTTTTTAATGGGTCACTTATATGAATATCGCCAGTTTGTAACAAAAAATATGTCAAAAAACTTTTGTTAAAGCGTTGGTGTTGAATAACGAATATCTCAGGAAATACAAGTGCCTTCCCACACATTTTACGCAGTATAATTAAACCAATTTCCTCACATAAGTCCTTTTTTATAGTCCACATTTTTCAGCTACAGTACTTTTTGTGTGTTTGCTCACTACCGCCCGTAATTTTTCCACCATAGTTATTTTATTTTGTCTCTTTCCGTTTTTTCGAGAACATTTACCTTTACCCAAATGGTAAGTGTTATCGTAAGTTTACCCAAACTAAATCTCTGTTAAAATAATTTAATTACATGATTCTAAAAAGCATCTTTTTATGTAAGAACGTATCAGCTATATAATACTCAGTTCATATCGTGTAGAGGTCAATATCTAAATAAAGAGATATTATTTATCAATTTCATCTAAATTGCCTTATGTGTATTTTTGATCATAAACTGCGAAAAACAAATTACATACAGATCAAAATTAATAATGGTGAATATACATTATAAAGGAAAGTAATTGGCATCAACAAATACACGATCCTCTCTGTGGACGAGAGTACCAGCTCACCTCGCCGTGTAATTATATTTAAGATTTTCAAAGCTAATTTATATTGATGCGTTTCTGAATTAAAGCAAGTTATAAAGCTGTCAACGGTGATTGATAATCTCTAACAACACAGTGAGCTGCACGATAGGCTTTTGACTATAGTGAATTAAAATCTACAAGACAAGAAGAAAAATGAGAAGGAAATATCCTGGTATATGTATATGTGTGAGTACACCTAGCTATCTTGCTTTTAATGAAAGTATTTTAAACAAATATATTCGCAGATTTCGGTTTTTAGCAAATTTTCGTAGAAAAAATTCGTTACTGGGGAATTTTGAAAAAAAATCCTCAAATAAGCAACTCATATGCGGGGTCAGTTTTAATTTTTATACGTTTATATAGAAGGGCGGGTCAAGTCCGTGACTTTTTGAATTGCCCGCCTCTTCACAGGAAGGGCAACACTGCTTCTGTCAACAAGCATATTGAAAGCAGACAACCTCTTGAGTTGGAATGGAAAAAAAGTGAATTTCACTCTCAAACCAAGGCTAAGCTTGATAAATACTATGGCGACTCTGTACCATCAATTTTCATGGTCAAAAAGTGGTTTACGAAATTCTTTGCGGCCGTACAAGCACAAATGACGGCGAACGTTCTGGACGCCCAGTTGAGGTCCCTACACCCGAAACAATTGAAAAAATTCACGATATGGTGTTGGCCGATCGAAGATTGAAACTGCAGGAGATTGTGATAGCCATAGGCATATCACATGGCTCAGTGGTTTCAATTTTTCATGATCACTTGGGTATGAGAAAGCTATCAGCAAGATGGGTGCCGCGTTTGCTCACAATCGACCAAACGCAATCGTGTGACAACCTCGGAGGAGTGTTTGGCGTTGTTCAACCGCTTTAGGGGCGAGTTTTTGCGCCGTTTTGTAACCATGGACAAAACATGGATTTAACACAATACACCAGAGACCAAGCAGCAGTTGAAACAGTGGAATTCTCCGTGCGAATCGTCGACGAAGGCGTAAGCATTTTTACTTCTGATATTTATATTTATGGAAACACTCGTCACAAAAACCTCGAATTTGTTTGTACCAAAAATGAGTTAAACACAGCGCTTATTTCCAGAACAAATTGATATTGTCTATTATTAATTTTAAATTAATCACATTATTTAATTATCTTAATTATCTTATAATGCGATTTAAATTAATTTGGATTGTACAAACCGGTACAATCGCTTGGATTCATTTACATATTTTTAGTTTATGCTGCACGACGATACAAAATTTGCGACGCAGTGCTTTATAATAGTAAATGTCCATAAGTGAGGCCCAAAAAAAATGCAATTTGCGTTTTCTTACACTTTTTAAATTTTTTCGTAGAAAATGCATTTTTGTCAATCATGTAGCAATTTTTGCATTTTTATCACAAATTTTCAAATTCTGTCAAACACAAAGGACATAAAGTTATATTGTCTGGTTTATTATATTTACTTAGATAAATATAAAGACGGCCAGTGCAGTTCCTGGAACTTAACGCTGGGAGAGGCGGCCGATAAAATTCGTAGAATCGTAGACGATGCTAAATAGCCTATTATATTATATAACCCGAATCGGGAAAAACCCAGATGGTTGTAATAACCATAATTCGAGGTACCAATAATAAAGATTGAGTTCCAAATGTCAGAATGACCGACAGTTTAGTAAATATTATTCAGTACCACTCAGTTCAACTTAGCAAGTGCGCTAAAAATTCGGTGCGCATAGTGGCGTGCGGTCCATGGAAGCAAGGGAAGCATTGATTCCCTTAAAATAACGACCACATACCTACTTAAAAATAATTTGTATTAAACCGCATTATTTAAAATCCATTTTGTATTTTAAATATTAAATTTCAAATTCTAAAACTAATTTATCTATTACAATTTTTAATTCGCAAGCTCACACATAATTATTTATTATGCATCATACTGTACTTGTATATGCGCTCTGTGCTCATGGCAAGGACGTCGTCCCAGTAAATCGACCGCCAACCAACAGCATGAACCTGATACTCCTGATACTACGAGAGTGGATGCAATGACTTCAGTTAAATACACGTAGCCAGCAGGCCACATAATGAGAAACCCTTGCTCGATGCTCGACACAATGTACGTGTATTTCAACATATAGAACGTGTTGGAAGACCCGATGCACGTACAACGTGAATGTCGTGGATTATTTCGTAGAAATAAGCAGTTGACTAAGTTAAATATTTTATGATTAATAATATGGCTGCAACTACATCAGCTTTTAACAGCGGCATCGGTGGGGGTGGGAATTTACAAACTTTACGAAGGAGTGGTAATAATAACTGTGATTGTGTCGTGTGTTTTTTGATAACCAAAGGATTTTCAGCTTTATCGTTTGCTGAAAAACTTAGTATTATTAATAAAGGTAGGTCGAAACCTACTCTAAAAAACTTAAATACAAGAATTAAAACATGTTTTCGACATTTCAACGCGGAAAAAACTTATAAGCAATGTGAATGGTTAACAGGAATAAACTGTTTGTTGGCCTGGTAGTCTATTTGTGACTCAAAAGGGGGTGTGGAATAAAAGTGGGTTTTCCGACCTGAATAATCTACATAAAGTAGTAAAAAGACATGTTATGTCTAAAGCGCATTTACAGACCATTTTAAAATTAAGTGTCTTTGGAAAAACGCGAATTCAATACGCCGTTGACAATCAGATTGAAATTCCTCGCCAACACAATTAACTGGTTGATAAAAACAGAAACATATTAAAAAGACTTATTGATGTTGTGTGTTTTCTTGGTCAGCATGAATTGGGGTGCAGGGGTCATGACGAAGCAACTACATCTGCAAATAGAGGAAATTTTCTTTAATAGCCAAATACGACATTTGTTTAAAAAATCACTTGGAACAGTCTAACGTTTTTCGCAGGACATCAAATTGCATTCAGATTGACTTAATTGCGGCTGCTGCCACTATTATTTTGAACAGAATTAAATCTGAAATTAAACAGACTCGTTTGATTGCTATTGTTCTAGATGAAACAACCGACGTAACTAATTTAAGTCAACTATCTGTAGTAATACGCTATGTAAAAATGGATGGGAGCAAGAAAGATTTTTAGGCTTTAAAAATGTGACGGAAGATATACCGCAAACGCTCTATATAAAATTGTGCTTAATATTATGAAAGATATTGAGGAGACTGATAATAAATTAATTGCCCAAAGCTATGACGGGGCTGCTGTTATAGCCGGACATTTAGGAGGTCTTCAAGCTAAAGTGCGGGAAACGTTTTCCAGTGCTCTATTTGTACACTGTTGTTCTCATATATTAAATTTAATTTTATCCAATAAATTATATTAAAGAATGTAAGGTATTTTTTGCTACCCTAAGTGGAATGGCTGCTTTTTTTCCAAATCTATAAAGCGCACACAAGCCTTAGACACAATTGTTAAAAAACGTTTACCCAAAGTAGCTGCAACCCGATGGAACTACAACGCCAGACTTGTGTGAACTATATTTGAACACCGTGAATCGTTAATTGGACTTTTTGAAAACATAATAGAAAATAGCAAAAATTGGGATGCAGAAACAATAAATAGTTCTAGAGGATTTTTGGATGGTTTGAAAAGAGACTTTAATTTTAATTTTTTACTTAATATATTTTCGGAAATATTTCCGTTTTCAGATAATGTATTTAACATATTGCAATGTAAAACAAATGACATTGGTTTTTGCCTGAAGAAAGCGTCTGCGCACTGATAATGTGGGAGACATTCAAACTTCTTATCGCCGCCTTTTACACAAAATCATAGATCAAATTCAGCAGCAAATTAACTGCAGATTTGATCATCTCAGTGACCTGAAATTTCTTGAAATGTGTAATTTTGGAGGATTTGTAGGGATACCTTTCCCAGAAGATTCATTCAAATCATTAATCCACCACTATGGACAATTTTGACAAAGCCTTATTACGATCAGAACTTACAGTCATTTATGAAACCGATGTGATTGACACAAATACTAACGCGAGTGAACCTTTAACTTTCTTAAAAGAATCAAAATTGGAAAATGCATATTCTGAAGCGTTCAAATTATGTGAATTAGTATTAACAATTCCTGATACTAGTGCGTCTGTAGAACGAAATTGTTCTACATTGAAACGTATCAAGAGTTTTGTTAGGAATTCAACAGGACAGGAAAGACGTTCCCAAATTTCAATTTTGTCAATTGAAAATAACTTCGTCGAGGAAATGTCCCAGAATCCACAGTTTTATGACATTATTAACAAATTTGCCAAAAACGACAGAAGAATTGAGTTACACTACAAATAGGTAAGTTTCTGAAAATTGCTTTCCTTATTTAAAATGTCACCGCACGCCCCTGGGTGCGCAACATATTTTTGGAAGTGTTGAAAGTGAACAAAAGTGTTGTCAATTAAAATGCCTAATACAAAATTTACTCCGTTGTGGATAAAGAATTGCGGAGAATTTACATGGGATGGAGACCAACTTTTTTGTACTGTGTGTTCAAAAATTGTAGGTACTTGTTGTTTTTTTATTACATATGTTTTTTATTTATTTAAAAGGAAATGTATCGGTAAAATTTATATACCAAAAATAAAATCTGATAGTTACACCGACAATGAGATTTTAATTTTCACAAAAAAGTGTCAAACTAATTTTGGCCCAGAGTAAATAATATCTTTATTTTAGAAAAATTTTCAACAAAGAAATTGATTTTTTTTATTTGGTCACTACAGGTGCATGCAGACAAAAAGTTCATTGTGGATCAGCATGTCAAAACCGCAAAGCATATTCTCAACATGCGGGAAGTTTAAGAAGGTGCAACATCAGAGCAAACCTGAAAAAGTTGCTTTCAACAGAAACCAAAACAAACCGACCAGAAGCACTTCAATGAAGATTTATGCAAGGCGATGATTGGCGGCAATAAAACGATGACCAAATTAAATAGTCCAAACGTAAAGCAATTTCTAGGAAAGTGCTGCAGGCATAATATCCATGACGAGTCAACCTTGCGTAAAGGATGCGTCGACACCATTTTTAAAGAAACATTATTGAATATGAGAAATGCTGTGAGTGTAAATTGTTTTTATGTTGTAGTAGATGAAAGTACAGATTCGTGCGTTAGATATATCGCCCATGCATTAATTGGCGCGTTAGGGGAAGAGAAACCAGGCAGATCACATATTTTTGCGTGAAAAACTTCAATCATTCAATGTTAACCAGATTTGTTAAAGACTCTCTGACACATTTTTTTCTTGACTGATGTTGTGTCACAGGTTTTCTTGATAAAAGATAAAAATAATGAAAAGCTTGCCCGTTACAATTTAGGAAAAGCGAGGTTTCAGAAAAATAAAGAAAGAAGGAAAATGAAATTAAACAAACCACAGAGAAGAGTGAAAGAGAAAGAATATAGAATGGTTTCACACTACACCCGGGAATTGGGAACCTCAGCGTCGGCAGTTGGTACCAGGCTCAGCAGGTAGGTCACGACTATTTGCCTATTTCTAGTGACAGGTGCAACAGATGTTAAAAGAACGGTTTTGGGGGTTAGAAGTTTATAAACAAATAAATTATTCCACACAAAGTATTTTAGTCAATTATCTGATAGTTAAATAACTACAACGACATCAACGGTAAGTGAAATTTAATAGCTGGAATCACAACACTATAAGTGAGGAATGGTTACATTAGTTAATTGTTGTATTTTAGGCTGACACTCGGCGATGGTAAAAACGTTTTACTGTGTCAGAGATGTAACTGTTAATTTTAACTTAATTTAAGAAAGATGCAGAGATCCCCCTTACAGTCGACTGTTCGAGTTTACACACAAAGACAAGGTTAAAACATCAACTTAAACGTATGTATAGCTTAATAATCATCTGATTATATGACTACTCAAAATTCAACAACAGTTACACAAAATAAACACACAAAAAAACTTCGTGGACTTATCTGGAACTTAGTCCCTGTCCTTCAACTTCTTTGGTCCCGGAGGTGTGAGTGCTGACGCAGGTAAAGCAGATTTCAGCCCTAGACAAGAATGAATAAATATCTTTCTCAGCAGGTACTACTTATTTCAATTGTTTTTGTTTTTATTAGGCAGAATAAATGTGGGGAAAATTTAACAAACTATAAAAGCTTACCCAAATAGATTAGGTTTCTTGTTTCACAAAATATAAATAATTTCTACTGAACCTTAATAATAAAAGTAATTAATCGTAAAGTTCTAACTAAATCCAGCTTCTAGCTGCAGTCAACTTTATTATTCAGTTACAGGAATATTAGTAAACATATAATTTCATGTGAATATTAATCTTGAACCAAAGAACAAAAACTTGTTGGAATTTGATAAGAAGTGATAAGAGAGATGTTAATATTTCCTTTTAAATGAATTTTTATTAATTGCAGAAATTATATCTGGGAGAAAGAGAGAGAATGAAAAAGATAATACTATACGCTGAAGAGTGAGATAGAAAAACATGGATTGTCATAAGAGAGAAGGAGACAGTACATACCTAAGGGCAATAGCTATTATTAAAAATGTAAACAAACCCTAAAATATAAACTTGTTTACTGTTTTGGACTTAATTTTTACAAGTGAACTTAGATAAAGAGGGTTGTTGATTGGTATTAAACCTTAAACTACAACAAAAGTGAAAGTGTAATTGGCGCCTTTCTAAGGTTTTACAAGTGTGCATTACAAACTGTTTATATACCAAAACATGCAACTGTTAGCTACAGAGTGCTCACAAGTGAGTATTATGTCCATATAATAAGTATGTTTTTCACCCCGGAAGTCAACAAGCTGTCAGAAATATAAAGAGAGGTTTAGAACCGTCTCAGTTGTCGCTTCAGAAAAATTAATATTACTTTTTATCCGATGCCGCATCTTACATGCTTAAGGCCGGGCAAAATGTACAACATTTTTATTCCAACGCATTACATGTAACTAGTTTGGCTCATTGCATTAATAGATTAGCAGAGAGTATAAAAGAGCACTTTCCCTTAGCAAATGATCTTATTAAGTATATTAAAAAAAGTATTTTTAAAAGTTCCAATACGCATTTAATTTTACAAAGAACACGCTCCAAATCTTTCGTTCCCTCCACAACCCATTATAACTCGTTGGGATACATGGCTCGATACAGTTATATTTTACGCTGGCCATTACGACGTAATTGAAAGCGTTATTAACACTTTGAACGACTCTTCTTCCACCTATCTCATAAACTCCAAAATTTTTTGAAAAAATCCAGCCTTAAAGAAAAATGTAATATATATATAAAAACCAATTATTCTTTTGTATCTTCAAATTATTAAAATTAGAGAGTACATATGTCTTTTTGGCAGAGTCAGTTCCTTTGATAAATCAATTTGAGTCTGATTGTAAAAAAGGTTGCGGAGCAACCGGATCAGTAATTCTTAAGAAATTTAACTCTGATTCAAAATTGTACAGGGTTCCAAATTTAAAAAAATATTTCGAAAATTTTTGTAGGGAACTTTGAAGATGACGCAAATATACCTGAATTAGAAGCAAACATTATTTATAAATATAAATATGCTCCTATTACTTCCGTTGATGTTCAACGAAGTTTCTATATTTTTAAACACACATGCTTACCAGCAAAAGACAAAGTTTCCTTCTAGAAACCTTTGAAAAACACTTAGTATTTAACTGTTTTTATAATTGTTGTAAGACATGATTTATGTTTAATATACTTTTGGTATAGTTTTGTTAATCATTTTCTTTCATTTTTAAAAATTATTTATGTATAATCTTATGAATTATGATACTTATGAATAAAAAACTTGTGTTTTCTTATTGTCAAATTAATTTTACTAAACTTGATGTTTCATTTTATCAAAATTTCTAACGAAACAATTAAAAAAAACTCTGGACGTAGCAAGTGCCTTATGGTAGTGAATTTTAATTAAAAAAAATATTGCAAATATGTGTGTTTTCTTTTTAAGAAAGCAGGCATCAATTTTGGTTACCAGTATAACCTATATAGTAAAAACAATGTGCCATGCTTTATAAAAATAACTTTATTGTGTCAAAATGTACAAAAATTTCCAAAAGTAAACTTAAAGTGTTCCCACAAAAACTCGTTTCTTGGTCAACCTTCTAGGTTAATAGCAAATTGGGCTATTCAAATATGAAGCATTTGATCAAAATTCGCTACCATAACGCACTTGCTGCATCCAGAATTTCTTTTCTTACAAACATGCATTATATTTCGATGGAAAATGCAAAAATGCAATAACATTAGGCGTGTTTAAGATATAAATAAGAATAAGACTTCAGGGTTTGTAAAACATCCTTCTTGAGACATATGATTTCCATAGCCCGTATTAGATTCAAATTATTTGCCTAAATGTTTCCAATTTTGACGTTTTAAATCGCAACTTTGACGTTTTGAGAAAAACCCCAATTTTTTTTAAATGCCTATAACTTTTTTGTCTTTTGACCTACATAGCTAAATTTTGGTGGGTAACTTACCTATAAGGATATAAACCTTCGTACCAAATTTTGTTGCCCTTACTTAGTTAATTCCGGAGATATAATTATTTTTCGAAAGAAAACCCAAAATTTTCCGGGAAAACCTGGGCAGATTTTCCTGGCTAACAAACTTATCCAAGCCATTTGCAAAACTAATTTATTCACCAAATTTAATCAAAATTGGCCCATTATTTTTTGACTTATCGGTGTGATACATATATATATATATATATATATATATATATATATATATATATATATATATATATATATATATATATATATATATATATATATATATATATATATATATATATAAACATATAAAAATTGAAACTGACCCCGGATATGTGTTCTGGGGGGCCTAATTAGCGCTCATTTGCATTTGAAGAAATTTTTCCAAAATTCAAAAGTCGGGATCTCCTCATTAGTGAATTTTTTTAAAGAAAATTCACTAAAAACACAATAGTATTCATAATCAGTGATTTAGAAAACTTAATAATATGCATAATTTTTGGCATTTTTTTCTGAAATTCTTGCATTTTTTGTCAATTAGACGCATTTAAATGCGACAATTTTTGTCTTTTTTGCCTGCATTTTTTCCGTGCCTTATTCATAAGAAAATCTCTGGACGCAGCAAGTGCGTTATGGTAGTGAATTTTCATTAAAATGTTTTTATTGCAAATATGTGTGTTTTCTTTTTAAGAAAGCAGGCATCAATTTTGGTTACCTATATAGTAAAAACAATGTGCCATGTTTCATAAAAATAACTTTGTGTTAAAATGTACAAAATTTTCCAAAAGTAAACTTAAAGTGTTCCCGGAAAAAATCGTTTCTTGGTCAACCTTATAGGTTAATAGCAAATTGGGCTATTCAAATATGAAGCATTTGATCAAAATTCGCTACCATAACGCACTTGCTGCATCTAGAATTTCTTTTCTTACAAACATAACATACATTTCGATGGAAAATGCAAAAATGCAATAACATAAGGCGTGTTTGATTAAAAAAAAAAGAAAATTTGTGTCACCAACGACTTATGCGCCACCCTGTGATTGTAGAAATATTTTTTTAAGATGTAGCTCAAGACACCGTATAATTCATGTATAAAGATTTTTTTCATATCTTGTATAATAACTGATATATTGAGCTTTATTGATTTTTTGCGAAAATTCGACAAAAATTATATACCATTAAACGATAAACTCTATAGCTAAGACTACTGCCAAGCATCAGAGAAAGGGTCTATTTAAAATGAATTTTCTGGAAACATTTTAGTAAAATGAAGGACAATGGCGGTTGAAACTAAGACTTCAGGGTTTGTAAAATAGCCCTCTTGAGACATTTGATTTCCATAGCCCGTATTAGATTCAAGTTATTTGCCTAAGTGTTGTCGATTTTGACGTTTTAAAAAGGAAAACCCCAATTTATTTTTCTTTAAATGCCTATAACTTTTTTGCCTTTTGACCTATATAGCTAGTATTTTGGTAGGTAACTTACATATAAGGATGTAAACCCGCGTACCAAATTTGCTTGCCCTTACTTTGTTAATTTCGGAGATATAAATTTTTCCGGGAAAACCTGGGCAGATTTTCCTGGCTAACGAACTTGTCCAAGCCATTTGCAAAAGGAATTTTTTCGCCAAATTTAATCAAAATCGGCCCATTTTTTTTTTGAGTTATCGGTGTGATACATATACATATACATATATATATATATATATATATATATATATATATATATATATATATATATATATATATATATATATATATATATATATATAAACATATAAAAATTGAAACTGACCCCGGATATGTGTTCTGGGGGGCCTAATTAGCGCTAATTTGAAGAAATTTTTTCAAAATTCAATCTTGTATGCTAACGCCTTTTGAGAAAATATACATAAGATTCAATTTACGATGTAGCTTGAAAAATTAAAATTTGGTATCTTTTGCTAGCGTAGGTCTTAAAATTGGTGTAAGTTTCTTTAAAAAGATTTCCAAAATTATAAACGTGGCAGGTATTTTTGTTATTAATTGGATAGATAATTTCAGCCTTATCAAACTGGTTTTCCAACAACAACAAAAAAAAGGTTTTTTTTAAACCAACTCTCTATTAGTGAATTTGCTTAATGGATATTCGCTAATATTAGCAATAAAAAATATTTGCTGAAAATTATTATTTGGGACTCAAAAGTGACAAAGTTTCCAGGCTTCTTAAAGAAAAATGAGATCTTGGTCGAAACGTGCAAAGTCTGGACACAATTTTGTCTACCAAATATTAAAGTTAGTAAAACAAAACAAAATGTTACATGCATCGGGCGGGAATTGAACCCGGGCCGCTCACGTGTCACGCGAGCTATCTATCCTGAATGGTAGCTGAAAATTCTTTGTTTACGTTAAAGTTATACAGACGACAACTTACTCCCAGAAAATTATATATTATATCCTAAAAGTAAATGTATCTAAACGGCTAATTACATAATTAATTAAAATTTGACTGATTCGCCGGCCGCTGAAACACATTCGGGTGTTTAGATCTTAGATGACGTCTTATTTTTAAGTTTAAAAACACAAATTTTCATTTTCATAGAGACGTGAGCCGATTTTGTTTAGAATATTTGTTTCATTCTTTCATACCTTCCCATATTCATATAATATGAAAGTTACTTATGAATGAAACACATAGTGTCAATCTATTTGCAAAAATTAAAATTTTAGTGCACAATCTCTTGGAAAACGGCTGACTTACAAACGATTGCGACAGTCGCTACTTTCAGCAGCCATCTTGATGAAATAATTAAGTAATGTCATATATTTCGTTTTAGTTTGAAGTTCGTTTTTATTTGTAATTCAAAAGGCCTAAATTTAAGAAACCTATTATTCGATATCTATTCTAAACGATGAACAATTTCTATTACGTAAAATTATCAAATCATAGTTTGGAAAAAACCTCATATTTACTTTATAAAAGTGTCTTTGTTGCCTTCCCTAAACCTTGACATTTCCACCTTATACTGTATTTTTGGCCTAAACTTTAATTGGGGCCGTTCATCAAGCTACAAATATAGTGTATTTTAAACACGTATTAAAACCCCCAAATTTCGAACATTTTTAATTTCATGTCATCTGCCATTCGTACGCTGTAATTGTTGTAAAACGATTTGATTGGTTTTCGGGATTTTAATGGCTTCGATCGCTAGTTCGGGTAGCGTGTTTTACGCGTGATATTTGTATTGTTTTATTGTCGTTGAATTATGATTTATAGCTGTAATATTTATTAATCTACGCATGGCAGCTGACTACTTTGTCATTGTCAGGCATTGAACTTTAGCCCCTGAAGACGTTTTGATTAATGTCTTTCCGATTTTATTTGTAATTTGGAAAAAACTCCAACTTTTGTGAACCAAACTACTTATAATTTACAACAAAGGTCTATTTACACTATTTCTACATCTGAAGTATCATTCCAGTTACGCTAACACTTTCAAAATATAACACATTCAAAAATATTTTTGTGAATTTTTGGGTGAAAAATGTCAGCTGATTTACGAAATTGTCCAAGAACGAAGATATATGCCACGTTTTGTTCAAACCAGTCAAGTATGTTTTGAGTTATCACTCCGACACGTATATATATATATATATATATATATATATATATATATATATATATATATATATATATATATATATATATATATATATATATATATATATATATATAGGGTGGCGCATTGAAAACGAAACAGACCGATTTGCGTCCAGAGAATTTTTTTAAGAAAAATGGGTCGAGTGTTTCCTCATTTGGAAGCTCTTTCTTTTCTGAATTCAGCTCACTAATCTTTTTGGAAGTTTTATCAACTCGTTTAAAAATGATTCACAGTTAAAGATGCAAAAATGCATTTCACTCATTACGATAAGAAATGCGCTGATAGTCAATGTTTTGTTGGTTTGTAAGCAAAAAATGGACTATCAGAACATTTCTTATCGGAATGAGAGAAATGCGGTTTATTATTTCAGTTTATCGGTCGGTTTGATGCTTGATAGCACTACCGAAAATTAATTTCACAATGGTGTATCCTGTCGAAGAAAGAGTTGAAATAATTACTCTCTTTTTCAAAACGATGACAGTGACAACCGTACCGCAAGTTTGTTTAATGAACGACATCCGAACAGACATGTTAACAGAAAATAAATTTTGGAGTTAGTTGCAAAGTGTCGACAAAGTGGTTCAGTAGCCAACAAAAAACTGAATCCTGAACGTGAATTTTCGGTTAGAAATGAGACTACTGAGATTGAAGTTTTAGGATAAATTGCTGCAGACCCAACTTTGAGCACAAGAAAATTGGCCACTGTTTCAAACATCAAAAGAAGAACTATTCAACGAATATTGAAGCATCATAAATTTCACCCGAATACAATTCATCTTGTACAACAAGTGAATAAAGACGAATTTGATCGGCGGCTGAAGTTTTGTGAAGTTATGACTGCACGAATAGCTGATAACGGGAACTTTCTGTTCAATATCTGTTTTTCAGACGAGTGTACGTTTTTATTAAACTCTACAGTCAATCGTCATAATTTTCTTTATTGGGCAGATAATAATCCAAGAATCCACACTCAAACTCCACAGAAATTGAATGTCTGGACTGGCATTTTTGGAGACCGTTTAATCGGACCAATTTTTCTTGATGGCAATTTGAGTGGCGAAACGTATTTGGAGTTACTAGAAGGTATCGTTTACCCTGTACTAATTGACATTGTTGAAAATGATTATCGCTATCAAGAAAATCAATTAGTGTTTCAACAAGATGGAGCTCCTCCGCATTTTTCACAACGTGTTAGGGAGTTTTTGAACAGAGAGTCTCCAGGACAATGGATTGAGCGTAGAGGTGCTATTGAGTGGCCCCCTAGGTCACCGGATTTAACTCCTTTAGACTTCTTTCTATGGGGCCATTTAAAGAGTCGAATTTACGCACCACAACCGGAGTCTCTGGAAGAATTATGACGACGCATTGTTGAAGAATGCCGTCTAATAACTCCACAAATGCTCCAGAATGTCAGAGCTTGTTTTGAACAAAATTTGTACTTTTGTATGGAAGCAGGGGGTCAATAATTTGAACACCTAATTAACTGAATAAACATTTTTGAACGTTTGGTTTTGTTTTTTAGTTTTTTTTAACGAAAAATTGACTAATTAGTGCATTTCTTATGACAATGAATGAAATACGTTCTTGCAACTCCAACTGTGAATAATTTTTAAACGAGTTGATAAAACTTCAAAAAAATAGTGTGCTGAATTCAGAAAAGAAAGAGCTTTCAAATGATGTAACACTCGACCCATGTTTCCTATTTAAAATATAAGGGTTGTTATCACCACCCTTAAGGGGTTGATGTGACAAAGTTGAGTTTTATGTCAAAACATGTCCCCCTTAATATTAAAATTGACGTATTTCAGCGTTCTTAAAAAAATTATCTGGATGCAAATCGGTCTGTTTCGTTTTCAATGTTCCACCCTGTATAAGATTCAAACGATCCTTGGGTATGGGTTTTAGTGGCCCTAATTCGCGGTCATTTGAAAATAATTTCCGATAGTCTCACCATTGTAACCTATTTTTATTAAAGCGAGGTTGCCGAAAATATGTTGTAAAACCAGAGAAAAATTCTTTATATCCATATTTCGGACAAATGTAATGTTTTGTTTTCTTTGCGCTATGGCCTATGTTATCTAAACTCTACATTTAATTAAAATTCTAGCATTACTTATGCACTTAGAGAGCTTGATTTTAAGTGTTGTAGTTATTACCAAGCACATCTTTTTCACTTTTCGCCTTTCAGTTATGCTGACAGAACAACCACGAACAAATTAACACAAGCCTAGACAATGAATGTCAGTACGGAGAAGGAATTTTATCTCGCTTTATAATTAATAGATCAGTGGTATTTTTTTATGGAAATCCAAGCCATACCATAAATAACTGAGCAATTAAATCTAATAATAAACTAAGAGGAAAGGTGCACATACAGCAGGTAACCAGGTATTATAAACACGTTAATAGATGTAATTCCAAGTGTCCATTGGCAGCCAAGGGTCTCGCAATGTCTTACCTTACCTGTGTGTGTCTGGTCAACATAAATAACCACAGATTCAACCGTCACAACCAAGACAATGACAAATATAAAGCCAGTTGTTGATAGTCTATGAAAATACAATGCATTCTATGCAAACACAATTGTTTAACCATAATAGTCACGTGAATTATCTACTGCCAGTTTAATTGTACTGCAGATGTCTCTAGGTGTATTCAATAAAAATTATTTCTCGGGATTCATAAGACAGTAACTTTGTTTTCGTTTGGATATGAATACGTACAGGGTGTTTAAAAATCAACACGAAGCAAATACTTTTAGAGGAGCCAAAATTTAGTTACTTGCACAGCATTAACAACGTAAGAGCTTCATTTAAAGTTTTTTTTAGTGAAGTAATAAAAGGAACAGCCTACGTGTCTCCAAACATCATAACCTTGATTGTGCTACAAGATGTGTGTCCACTGGCTTCTTTAATAATTGGAGATTATATATCTTTAGAAACGTGTCCACCGGAAGGACAGTTCAAAGTTTAAATTGTCCAGGGGACGAGGATTCAAGGCGAGGCGTTTGACAAGTGGGTAATTTGACACATAAAAGTAATAATGTAGCAATTTCTGAGGAGCAACGTCGAGACATGAAAATATTTCAACTACGGACGTATCTGTGTATTATACGGTGCCAGAAGGTACTGTGGTGAAAACAATCTTTAAACCCGAAACAAAACCCCAAGAGTCTTTGCTGCGTGTGCAATATTGGCAATATGTAGGTACCAGCAAACGCACTCTGCAGCAGTTAAACCCAATTTAGAGAGTGTACCGGTTTTAGGCAGTATTTTGACAGCCAGCTGAACGTCTGGCCCTGTAGGTCACTCGTCCTAGAGAAGGTTCAGTTCAGTATTTTCAGGAATTAAACATACCCAGATTTGCATAGGCCCAGCCGAGAAACATAGATAAATCACCATTTGGAGAGCTGCTTACGCCGACTTTTAATAATAACAGAATAGAAGCAGTTATATCTAAAAGTAAATATGTAGGAGTTAAAACGGAACTCCGTGGAACACCCGCATTAATTTCTAATTTATCTGATGTAACACCGACATGACAGCGCTCTTTTAGAAAACTAGATTACCATAGGTTGTAGTTGCAAAGGCAATTCGTATGATGAAAGTTTATTGAGGAGTGCCCGTTGCCAGACTCGATCGAATGCTTTACAAATTTCCAACCAAACTGCACGATGTTCTTCAATTTTATCGAGAGCACAACTCCAAAGATAAATGATGTATGTCAGAATATCACCAGTAGATTGGCTTTGACGAAATCGGCATTGGCGATCACTTAGGATGTTTAATTTTCAAGGTATTTTATAAGCTCTATATCTCCTTCAATTGTATATTAAACATCTAAGGTGAACAACCCAGAAAGGATGGCCACAGATATTAGTTGTATTCAGCTGCCCCGTTAAAAAGGGGGGCATCCCAATCCCGTTTAAGGGAGGCAACTCAACACGTTCAGTGGGGGGTAACTCAATCACGTTCAGCCACGCCAATCCCGTCGAAACAGCCTCGTCAGCTCTGAATGGTCAATATTAAGTACAGCTTATGCTAATATAAGTCCACCAACTTTGGTTATGTCATACTAGAAATTAAGCCCTCGCTGCATCACCTCCACAGCAGGAACCAACTTAACGTAAAATTTGCTTGATTTGGGTCATTTTCTTCATTTTATTTGTCAATTTTTAAAATAGTAATTTTAAATTCTTGCAACTTGTCATCAATTATCATTCGATTTCAGGTTGTAAGTTAATTTACATTGTTGACGTTCAATATTTGATTTTATAATAAATAATCTAAACTGAATACAGACTTAGAGCCTACTTTTCTGGTTTCACTGTTAATTTTCGTTTTTGTATATTCAGGACGCATCCAGCGTCTAAGCTAACTGGAGCAAGTGGCCCTTCTGAATTCTAGATGTTTAGGATGTTCTTTAAAGTTTCTGAAACGGGTTTCGCTGCTTGGCAGCATCATGAGATAGAAGAAAATCGCATTATTACGATATCATGAAAACTGCAAATAAAGATATGTTGCTATGTTATGATGTTTTGATCAAAAAATTCTTAAAAAAATTGAAATAAAAGAAAATAAAAATGACGGATGATTCCTCCAAAATGACTACGTGATGTATGTCAATATTTAACATAAAGATAGAACTACCATTTAACAGTTATATCTGTAATAACAATTACAATAATAAAAAAAACTAAACAATAACATTAATAAAACAGACTCTATACAATGAAAATATATACACAAATCAACTCATTATCTTATCACAACTTGTTTTTTTCAATAGCTGGATTTATTTTGTTTGATTTATTTAATTAGAACGAAGAACATCTAAGACAGGGGGAATCCATTAAATCAGTTTGTTCGTTTAAAACAAGGCAGCTATTGTTGTGTATGTGGCTTATTTACTTCCAAAGCTTAAAAATGTCTAGTTTACGCTTGTTATTACAAAAATTTAGTGGTTCTATGCGGTTGTTTACTGTGGGTCTATGTTGGGTATCAATATGTTTTGCAAATGTAGATTTATTAGCAGAAATATGTTCCTTATATGTGGTGTTAAAATTCAAATTCAGTTGCTGCAATTTTAGTTTTAAGGGTGGTTGAGCGCCGCCTATCTTTCTTGGTATTTTCGTTTACGTTTTAGGTTAAAAGTTGACATTAATTTCCTTATTTTAAATAAAATGCAATACTTCTCATTCTGGCCTGTTTGGCCCAAAAGTCGCATTTGTCAAAACATTTATTTTAAAAAATTGATGGTTTTTTGTCTTATAAAGTACCGTTATTAGTTTTTGGCACATTAAACTTGAAGTCACATCAAAATTGAAAAAAAAATGTGAAAAAGATTTTATACATATTACTCCATTAGAAAAACTAACCTGGATATCTCGGTCCACTTTTATTGTTTTTCAATCGCTGAAACACACCTTTTAATATGTTATGGGGGACACTGTCTATGACCGATTTCAACACTGCAGATGTTAGAAGATAAATATTGCTTATGCTATAGCCATTTAGAAATAGTCATACTCTGTAAGAGCTTACACATAAAGGTACGTATATCGCTTTAACCCTCCCTATTGCTGTAAGTATTGATATCCATGTAGCAAATTATAAATATATTTGAAGGAGAATCGCTTTTTATAACAATGTATAGATATAACAATGGTACAAATTTACTGTAGAGTTTTGTGGCCAATGGACGTAATGTACGAAGCCAATTCCTTCCACACACACACAAACACACACACACACTAATTCGCTAGCAATTAGTAGTGTGAATATCAAAACGATTGAAAATGCCATACACCACGGTTTGGAAAATTTTACGCGAAATCCTTAAAATGTATCTCTATAAACTGAAACTTCTGTTTGAATTAAATGATGCAGATTTTTCTATCAGATATGATTATTCTTTGCAATTAGTGGCTCGCACCGTAATTGAACCCGAATAGTTATCCCGTATTTTATGGACAGACGAGGCTCATTTCTCTTTAAATTGTGGAGTAAATACTCAAAACTGTCGAACACGGTCAACAGGTAATCCACATAAAATCGTTCACGAAAGTCACCGTTTGGTGCGGTTTCACAGCGAATTTTATCACTGGGCCACACGTTTTTGAGGAGACACAGAATGGAACGGCGTATCTGTAACTGTTACTGGTGAACTATACCCGCAAATGTTACGATATTATGCCATTCCATGGATACAAAACGAGCACGAAGGAATTACAAACATGATTTAAATGCATAATTACAGACCAGTTAAAGAATTGGTAACTGCTGTTTTTTAAGATCGTCTTATAAGCAGACTATTTGTAAATTCATATCCTCCACGATCTTCTGGTCTTAATCCAGGGGATTACTGGCTATGGGGTTATTTAAAAAAATTGGTGTTTAGAACACGACCAACAACTCTGGAACAATTAAAAGGCTCTATTATGGAGCAAATTTAACCAGAAATTGTGAATAATGCTGTGTACAATTTGAAGGAACGGTTAGTGATTGTACAGCAGCAAAACGGACGACATATCAAACATTGGCGTTAAGTATTTTTGAACTCAATGAATCCCATTATTTAAGCAAGTGAATTTATTTCACATCGTGTTGTTAACTTAATTTGTTAAAAATACATAATAATCTGAATATATATATATATATATATATATATATATATATATATATATATATATATATATATATATATATATATATATATATATATATATATATATATATGACTTATTTTATGATAACCTTGGATATTTCGCTTGAAAGTGTTATAACATCCAAAAGTCTTTAAAGCAAATTTTAAATTTCAGTTTTTAATACACTTATTCTCAGTTTCACATAGCTTGAATAAATATTTAACGGTCGGTTAGTTAATCATTGCGTAATACAACCAATCACAGATTTAAAATATTTGGTTGTCGTGGCTGAAACCCGAATCATAGTCTGTGATTGGTCAACTGAAGCCCTGATTAACTCACCGGACGTTAAATATCTAATCAAGATTTGTGAAAGTGGACATAAATGTTGTACTCATTTAGTAGTATCTTATATCTTTACTACCCCTTTACATTACACTTATATCCTTATACTCTTATTACACTTCAGATAATAAAGAAAATCCCACAATACACCACCATAGCTCTTCTATTCACACCATTGTTTATAGCTAATAATGAAGACGCCATCACTGTCTATCGCACAGCGGATAAAATTGGTAAGTACCTATTTGTATCATTACCTATTCAAAGAGGGAAGGGCTTTAAGCGTCACTAAATCTCCGTGCATAAGTGAATACATAGGATATAGAGAGGAGCCACTGCCATCATTATTCTCCCCATGTTCAGAGAATGCCCCATAGCACATGCTGATGGGTATAATGAGGAGATGGAAGCGGCTGTTTGGGCGCACCCTAGCACCCTATTAGCACGTGGGAAACCATTGAAACACTGCCTGTATACCGACAATGTTGTCAAATATAACGAAAGGTCTTTAAATTATTTTTTAACCAAGTTAAAATCCTGTATGTTCGGTAAATCTACGTGTACAATATGGTTATGGATGGGATGTAGAATTTAGTAATTGAAAATATCGAGATGCCCTAATAAAAGCAAAAATTTATGACGCGGCAACTTCGTTATGGTATAAAAAGCTTCTAATTCTAATAACTTTCTACTAAATCAGAAACTTCAGGTTTGGAAAATAATAGTGTATATAAGAGTGATGCTCATATCATCAAGTGCAAGTGCAGTTTTCAAGCACAACAATTTGAAACATTCCTAGGTAACCGGAAGAAAACCGAATTCAGCGATTTTTAAAGTGGAAAATAAATCTTTTTCTACATAAGAAATGGAGAGCATTCGGCTGGTTGTATCTGAGAATTATATATAATAATTTTCAGAGAAAACCACATTATTTTAACAACAAACGCAGTCTAATCCACGACAGGCAGTATGGATTCCGTCAGCGCAGATCAACTGCCGACCTCCTTTCCTTTGTCACCCATTCTTAGAACAAGTCTATGGAACTACACGATGAATCCCAGATTGTCGCTCTAGACATATTTAAAGCATTCGACCAGGTCTAGCACGTAGCGCTGCTTAATAAACTACCAGCCTTTGGCCTACCACCAAAACTCTGTACGTGGACAGCAAATTTCTTTTCCAACCGGAGCATTTCTGTTGTCGTGGATGGCCATTCTTCTAAACTGTATCCAATTAATGCAGGAGTTCCTCAAGGTTCAGCTTTAGCCCCTACTTTGTTTCTTCTCCACATCAATGACCTCTTTCTAGCACATCCAACTCAGTTCACACTTACGTGGACGACAGCACCCTCCACTCAATTATACAGTATTCTAAGCCTGTCTCTTTAGCCCAATTAGATGAGGATCGCAGACTCATGGAGGGTTCTATCTCCGTGGATCTTCAAAAAATATAAATAGACTGGGGAAGTAGAAATCTTGTACAATTCAACCCCACCAAATCACAGTCTTGCTTTCTTTCTCATAAGAGATACACCAGCCCTAGACCCATCACAATAAACAACCAAGTTATTCAAAGTAATGAGTCCTTTTCACTTGTTGGCATTTCTGTGGATCGGAATCTCAATTGGCACCAACATGTCATATCAATTCCAGAAGCGGCTGATAATAAATTAGTTTTTCTCTTCCGGGCTCGCAAATGCTTTTCACCAGCTAATCTCTATACCTTATATACTTCACAAATAAGACCAAACCTCGAATATTGCTCCCACATCTGGGGTGTTGCTGCCGCTTCTGCACTCGCTATCCGGGACTCAATTCAGAAGAGAGCTATACGTCTCATCGGTGACTCTACACTCACCCAAAGGCTGCCATCCCTTGCCCACCGACGTGCCGTTGGTGACCTCTCTCTCTTTTATAGATATCTGCACGGGCACTGCTCAGAGGAGCTTTCTTCCATAGTTCCTCTACCTGCTGCCCCCAACAGATCTACCAGGGGAACAGAGCGAATGCACCATTTCACTGTCCAGGTTACCAGGCATAGAACATCTTGTTATGCCCGCTCTTTTGTCCTGAGGACTTCCAAGTTGTGGAATCCCTTGCCGGTACATGTTTTTCCTTCTCCCCCGAACCTCCAAACCTTCAAGTCCAGAATTAACAAGTTGCCTCTTTCCTTCTTGTCGACACCCACGGTACGATAGTATTCAGGCTGTAAGCCCTCGTGGTGTGTTGTTGAAATAAATAATTAAAAGAAGTTCTGGTTTGGAGAAACTGATTTGATTGGGCACCGGCTAACTACCTCGTCCAAAAAATTAATAAAAGGAAGACACGTGCTAATATTAATCAAATTGCTTGCTTATTTTACTTCCACATCCTCAATACGTGCGGAAGTATGCCATCGGCGACAAAAATTTCAATATTTTTTCGTTTAAACGTCCTAAAAATGTGAAAACATATGGAAAACATGATTTGGGAACGAAAATTTGTTGTGTCTGTCAGTCTGTCAGTCTGTCCGTCTGTCAGTCTGTCAGTCTGTCAGTCTTTAAGTCTGTCAGTCTGTCAGTCTGTCTGTCTGTCGGTCTGTCGGTCTGTCAGTCCGTCAGTCCGTCAGTCCGTCAGTCCGTCATTTCGTCAGTCCATCAGTCCGTCAGTCTGTCAGTCTGTCAGTCTGTCAGTCTGTCAGTCTGTCAGTCTGTCAGTCTGTATGTCTGTATGTCTGTTTGTTTGTAGCCACGATAACTTTAGAACGAATTAATGGGGAACGATTTGGTGAAAATTTAAATTTTTTCGTTAAAACTCGAGCAATATAACATTTTGGGGTTAGTTTATTAGAAAACTTCCAATTTCATCAAACATATGGTATTCTGCGCTGAAATTTCATTAGGGCTTGAATGTGTGGGGATGGAATATCGGTGACAAAAATATTGAATTTTTTTGTTAAAACGGAGTAAGACGTCTCAAAACATCTAGAAAACTTGATTCTGGAACGAACTTTTTTTGTCCGTCGGTCTATCGGTCTGTCGGCTGGTACGTCTGTCTGTTAGTAGGCGCAATAAATTTCGAACGAAATGAGCTATCATCGTCAAATTTGTTTTTGAATACGATCGCTTCAGGGGGTAGGAGATAAATGAAGAGTGATTGGGTGAAAATTGATATTTTTTTTGTTAAAACTCGAGTCAGATAACGTTTCAGAGGTTTATCGGTACTGGAATACGAATATTTTCTTTGTAGTCAAGTAATGGATCCTAAATTTATTTCATGAGAATGCCTTTCTGAGGAGAGTAGATTATCACAGCTATGTGGAAGTTGTGATTCAATTTGCAGCATTCTTTTGTCATTGCTCGGATTCAAACAGCCATACATAATGCACGCACACACACCCACGCACTCACGCCTGCATCTCTCCCTTTGTCCCTGTGCGCGTACGTGTGTGTGTGTTTGTGTGCACGTGCGTGCGGTTTCACATGTCTAAAATATTTGAGAAAATAGATTTAGCTTGAAGTAGATTTTTTTGCCAGTCTCAATGGCATCATGGTAACGAATTTTCAACAAAAATAATTTCATTAAAAAAAAATCAGTTATATAGTGAATAACTGTTGAAAGAAAAAAGGTCGGGATACACAAAGAGCGTTATGGTAGCGAATTTGTATAAAAATATTTCATAGTACAAAAATTCAAATTCGCATTAAGCCAGAATCTTCAATTTTGCTGTACAGTAAAGTATTTATAAAGGCAGCATGTGTACTTAATTTTATAAAAATAAGATAGTGAGCTTAGGAGCTACAAACTTGTTTTCAAAAAAAAACTTTTTTTACGATTGTGTTGGCTAAAATGGAACAGTCCAAGCGATTAACAAAGGAAAATACGTATATATATTTTTTTTTGCTCAAAAAGAGAAGAGCTGAGGCTGGAAGCCAATTTGCTCCTTACACACAAATAATAAAAGTAACATTTTTCTACATCAAAATAAGAACTTGACTGTAAGAGCGCACAGTACAAATAAACAAACAGTGTATGTCTGCTGCCCTATGATTAAAAGACAAGAATATTCAAACAAAGCATTAAGTAAAAAAAAAGAAGCAAATAGTTTATAATGGTTTATTTTAGCAGCATCTACAGCTTCCTGAGGCAGTGAGTTTTAATTATTAGAAACACGATTGCTCAAAAAATGTTGTCTTTGCACTGTATGGTATACTCGGTGAGCAAGTTTAAAATTATGTCCACGTAGACGGCAATTAGGACTCATCACATATATTTCACTCAAGTTGTTCAGAGAACAGGAAAGGTCTTTAGAAGGGCCGTAATATAAGTAGAAACATAATTGTTAAAAACACTAAAATAATAATTAAATGTAGTTTAGTTTAATTCTTTAAGCAAGGAATGTAAATATTGAAATTAATTAGAGGTCAGAATTGTATCGATTGACATTGAAAATATCACAGTTAGAATATAAACAGTAAACAAAGTAAATTGGCAAGGTATGCAGGAATGTTGAAGTCAGCAGTTTGGAAGGTCGTAAACTAATTAAGAAACAATATAAGTATTATTGTTGGTAATCATAAAAGAGATTAATTTTAGTGACTGAGAATGAGTTAGTTAAACAAGTTCTTACGATGTAGACGGTCAATTTAGATTGCTTCAGATGTAACGACGCGATACTTATAATTTAATTATGTAAACATAAAATACTGTTGAATTAAGATTCACGATGTAACAGTCTACGTAAGGTTAATTAATTTGTTAGTTATAATGTTATTGTTGAGTTTTGTGAGTTTAATATAGTTAAAATTATACCGTTACCTATGTCTACATTTGCCTAGTTCGACGATATTTAATCCTATAAATTATCCTCCGCTTCCTGAACACAAGTCAACAGAAAGTGTTTCATGTAGGATTTTATAAGTTGTTATTAACTCGCCATACACCAATCGCGAAGCCATTGTAAGGAGATCGAAGACCCTCAATCTATCCTCATAGGATGGTCGTTGAGTCCCATAGGGAATTCTAGCAGTTCCACAGACTCAATTAAAACTCTGTTCCGAACATGTACCGGACACCAACCGGCCGATCCAAACTCGATCATCGGTCTCACGTAAGTCATATACAAGCAGCGTACCGTATCAATTGAAGGAAACGAAAACAACTTTCTCGACAGAAACAGAAACCTTTTGGTCCTGTTACATGCTTCCATTATATGACCGGTCCAAGTTAGATCACAAGTAATTGTAAACCCCTAATCCCTCTGCTCTAAGACCACCGATAAAACACCTGTCCATCTGCTCCAAAACCTCCGATAAAACACCTCCATTCATCAGATGGCTCAGCTTGGGATTGTTTTCTTTAATGTGAAGCACCACACACTTGCCTATATTTAGGGAAAAAAGCCAATCTTTACCCACTTGCATATTTTTGTAAGGTCTTTCTGCAATGAATCATGGTCTCGCAATGGATTACAATAAATTTTAGTGTCATCTACATATAGTGAGCAAGTGGACCCCAACAGAGATGGAAGATCGGCAGGGTATATAACAAAAAGTAATGAACCCAACACCGATGCCTGGGGAACTCCACTAACAACAGTTTGTAAATCAGTAAATCAATACTTCCACCGTGTATACTCGTCCAGATAAATAGTTCTCAGTCCACAAGAGAAGACGACCTCTGACTCCAAAATGATCCAGCTTCAGCAACAATATTTTGAGTGGCAATCTGTCAAAAGCCTTACTAAAATCGAAATAAATGACATCTGAAGGTTGACCCAAGTCAAGTCTCCTGGTCCAATAATTTAGACATAATAGCAAGTTGGTTGTGGTTGATCTGCAAGGGATAAATCCATGCTGATCATTAGGAATAATGCCATGTTGGAAGAGAAATTCAATCAAAATCTCAACAATAACTTTTCAAGAATTTTTATCTCAGTTGGAGTCAGATTTATCTGGCGATAATTTTCCCTGTCGAGCATATAACCTCTCATATGGATCGCGATAACGTCAGCTGACTTCCAGGCAGTGGGTAAAAGCCCGTATCAATTGATGACTACATTATTAGTGCAAGTGGAACAAAAACTGAAACAACACACATTTAGAGAATAAACGGTGGAAACCCTCCAGAACCGGGTGATGCATTCTTAAGTGATGTGAGTTTAGCAAGTATTGTAGACAGTGCTACCCGAACCTCCTTCAGTGAAAACATATTGCGTGGCATATATAATGAGGGCAATGCCCGCTATGGCTCTGAGGAATAGTTTGTAGAAACATACCTGGAGAAAAGCGTTGCAGTCTCAGAATCTTCAGCTGCAAGCTCTCCAGTGTCATCCCTTACCCGAGGCACGGTAACACAGGAAGAAAGAGAGTTTCTAACATATTTGTAAAAAGTTCTTGCCGTTCTTAGATAATATAAGATTGCTTTCATATTAAGATTGTGCTTGTCGAATAATTATTCTCCAATGTTTTGAAAAAACATCTGGGCACCGCATAGTTTTGTGGTGTTGGTGAGCGTTTATATCTACACCAGAGAGTGTTTTTGAAATTTATTAGCCTTATCTCGCCAGTCTCTAACCACCGGTTTAAACTGATCAAAACAATAACTATAGACCTGCTGAAACGATTAATCGTAGTGTTTAAAGTTGACACAAAATAGTTCCACTGTTCCTCCACACTCATGTACTCCATGCTGGTCGACCACTCCATGCATGAAATATGACTATTTACTTTATCAAAGTCTACAATTCTCCCCTGTTTTTTCTGTCGATTTCTTCTGGTTTGCAAGGTATTTGTAGATTGTAGACAATTTCCACGCGATCAGAAATCCCAACAAATGCCAAATAATCAGGAAGACAAAGCAAATTGACATCAGTAGTTAAAATAAGATCTAATAGGGGCGAAGTGTGATTACCTCTGTATCTTGTACACTCGCTAACAATTTGATAAAAGTTATTGGGTACTAGTAGGTCAGTAAAATGATAGGCACTACCTTTTATAGCCATGTTTATAATCTGGTACGTACCTTCCGTTTGTAAACAGCTGCAATAGGTTCGTTAGGCCGCCCGATCTAAACAGTTTTTCTGGTTAAAATATTTTTTTTCTGGAAAGCTTACGTAATTCTAATGAAATTTGTAAGGTAAGTTTTCTGTGAAGGGAGAGCGGTATCTACATAGATATACCATTTTTATTTTCCAGTTCCATATAAAATTGAGTTTTATGCGTTTAAAGTTCTTTTCAAGGTATTTTGTATGATTTTCAATTTAATTGACAAAAGGAAGTATATCTTGGTTTGAGGTACAGAAAGATACCAAAAAAATTTAATTCAGTTTTCAGCAAAAAAGACGAAAAGCTAAGACCTGATATATTTTGAAATCGTTGGTTACATGTGTTGTGTAAAGGACCTTGGTGGTTCAGGGGTTAGAACGTGTGCCTCTGAACCGAAGGATACTGGGTTCGATCCCAGGGTACTCCTTTAACTTTTTCAGTACAAACTGTAACATTAACATCAACCGAGGTTCTGGCATTGTATTTGAGCAAGTTAAATGTCTGCACGTTCCACCCTTCGGAGGGGGCGTAAAGCGGTCGGTCCCGTGTTCATGCGATGTTGGGCACGTTAAAGATCCCTATCCTCCTTACAGAAAGGCAGGGGTTCGGCAAAATTTCCAGGATAGTGAGGGGAAACTGCTCCCTGGCGTCGGTGACTGGTCATAGTCGCGGAAATAGGCCGACGTTAAAGAAACAAAAACACACACACACATGTGTTGTGTATTATTGACCAATAATACCAGATTCAACTTTAAGCTGACAGATTTAATAACCTAAGACATCCATGACGGGTCCCTTGGCGCCGAGTCTCTCAGTATCAATTCCCTTTTAAGTAAAAAAAAGAGGAAACAAAAATGAAGAAACAATATATATGTATGTATATATATATATATATATATATATATATATATATATATATATATATATATATATATATATATATATATATATATATATATATATATAATACAAAACAAATTTGATCATGAAACCGTATATGTGGTATATAGGCAAAAACAAACAAATACATAATATTTGTAATTATAATAGTAATAAGTATAATTTGAAGAACCCAATTCATCACAATACAGTTTTTAGACCTGACGACCATTTCGCTAACAAAGTTAGGGTCATCAGAGGGATGAATAAACTGAGTGAATAAAGACTAGAACTACTATTTATATGTTAAATGCCAAGTAGTTGTAAACAGCAGCCTCTAGGAAGGTATATAGACAGTCCCCCACTCTTGAGTCTTAAATCCCTGTAATTAAAACTGCATACCTGTCTTTGTTATACTGTGCGTCGTTATCAAATATTCCTTCTAAGTGATTATTAAGATAACAGTGCGAACAATGGACTTCATAGAACCTACTCTATTCATATATATATATATATATATATATATATATATATATATATATATATATATATATATATATATATATATATATATATATATATATATATATATATATATATATATATATATATATATATATATATATATATATATATATATATACTTTCGTAAACATCTTTCTGACGCGACTGCCTGGCATTTTTATTAATTTGAGATTTTCTTTATCTACATTATGATTATTATCCCAAATATGCTAAGCGATACATGATTTGTTAATATTGCCAGATCCCAGTTGCGCTAAATGTTCTTTAAATCTAGTTTCAATAGTTCTTTTAGTTTGTCCAACATATTTAAGTTCACAATCCGTACAACATATTTCATACATTCCCGACACTTCTGTGGCTTTATCTTTATCGTTTGGGTTACGAAGCAAATTTTTAATGCCTTTTTTTTTGTAGAAAATGTTAGCTGTAAATTGGATTTCTTAAAAATGCTATCACAAACTCTCGTAATTTGCGGTTCAAATGGTAAACAGACAATGGTTTTGTCTGGTTTATCTTTTCTGAAAGTCTTATATTCCGCTAACATTTCCTTTGTTTAATGTTTACTGACTAGTTTCTCCACTAAGCAGACAGAGTAACCACTATACTTGGCAACATTTTTAATATATTCAAGTTCTCTGTTGCATCTGTCTTTATTTAGGGGAAACTGTATTAATCTATTAACTAGAAAATTCAAAGTAGGTTTTTTGTGGAAAACTATGGTGTGAATGAATCGAAATGAACTCACAGTAGTGGTTTCCCTTCTGTGGATGTCAAATTCTAAAGTGTCTCTATTTTTAACGGCTAATACATCAAGAAAAGGTAAAATTTGTTATTCATTGTGAATTTAATGGAGTCAAATTTATTGTTTAAATTGGCAATAAAATCATCTACTTTGCATACATTTGTATTAAATAACGCAAAAACATCGTACACGTAACGAAAGCATACTCTAGGAAAATAGTCATTTTTGTCTCCCAAGTCTGTTTCAGATCTACTCACGAAAAGGGTGGCAATGAACGGGGAAAGGAGGTTGCCCATTGCTGTGCCATGGATTTGTTCAAAAAATTTATTATTAAATTAAAAAATATTCTGATTCATGCAAAAAATTTTAAATTTACGTATTATTTTAAGACCTCTTCATCTATCTTCTTCATTTTAAACAAATGGCCTAAATAGGTTAGCGTTTGTTTTATGGGTACACTGGGAAACAACGAGGTAACATCAAACGAGGTAACACCGATTTTCCGGACTTATGGATTTTCGGGAGACAATACTTTTTAGAAACGTTAGAATTTCATACTTGTAACTTTTTTCCTAAATCTTTTGTAACAACAACGTAAATATATCTGTAAATTGTTTTAAACTTATTTTTGGGAGATGGTTTCTATTTAGTTTTTTATATGGCCCTGATTCTATTGCATTATATACTCTATCTTTATAATCGCTTTTGTCTAAAATCACAACCTTATTACCTTTGTCTGCTTTAACGTAAAAACATTATTTCGCTCGCAGTCGTTTAATTATATTTATTTGAGTAACGTTTTCGATCTTAATGGGCTTATTTTCATTTAAATTTTTAATTAATTTATCTTTACGTGCTTGTCTAATAAAGTTTTTTAAAGGCTCAGGTAATTGTTTAATAGCTGTTTCAATACCGGCGATTGGTTCAGGGGTAAGAACGTGTGCCTCTGAACCGAAGGGTACTGGGTTCTATCCCAGGGTACCCCTTTCACTTTTTCAGTACAAACTGTAACATTAACATCAACCGAGGTTCTCGCATTGTATTCGAGCAAGTTGAATGTCTGCACGTTCCGCCCTTCGGAGGGGGCGTGAAGCCGTCGGTCCCGTGACCATGCGATGTTCAGCACGTTAAAGATCCTTACCCTCCTTACAGAAAGGCAGGGGTTCGGCAAATTTTCCAGGATAGTGAGGTGAAACTGCTCCCTGGCGTCGATGATTTGCCATTGTCGCGGAAATAGGCCGACGTTAAAGAAACAAAACACACACACAAAGCGGCGATGACATCTAATAGATCTTCATTTTGTGATTGCAAACCGAATTTTAGCCTTTTAACTTTTATTGTGTACAGGAGTGCATAAAAATAAGACTTAGAGAAGATTAAATAGAGAGATCTACATCCTCCCAGAGAGTCAGGCAGTACTAGAGGCTCTGAAATCTTTCAAAACAAAGTCTAAGCTGACCTGGGACTGTAAAAAATTATTGAAGCGATTCTCTACGAACAACAAAGTAACTATAATGTGGGTACCAGGGCATCAAAGCATTGAAGGAAATGATGAAGTAGTTAGCCTTGTAAAATGGGGAGCAGCGAGTCCAGGCCCCCATTGTGGCTAACAAAAATCCACGTAAGAAATGAACTTGGTACTTGGGAGAGGAACCAGATAATGTTATACTGGAGGAAAACGCCAGGCTTTAGGCAGGCAAAACGGTTCGTCACCATATCAACAGAGAAATCTGAACTGTTAATTGAATTGAACAGGAACGACTTGAGAATAATCACAGGACTTTTCATAGGACACTCCCCAGTAAGGTATCACCTTATGAAGATGAATAAGGCGGCCATTGAAAACTGCAGATACTGCACTGAAGCAGCAGAAACAACAGAACACTTTCCATGGGACTGCATGGCCCAGTTCTCCAAAAGGCTCAAGTACCTTGAAGGGGTTAACCTAACACCCCAGAAAATAGGTAAAATTGCTTCCAAAAAGATAGTGGACTACATAAAAAGGCTCAACGTTTTGGGCAACTATTGGGAAAGTGTGTCATGCACAAAAGACCCATTGGGGTCACATCGTTGAGAGGCCAAAGGCCTATACGACTCATCAAACGACATTTTATTAATCGTTTAACTAGAACATTGTAAGATATATGACAGGGTCGCCATCTCGGTGCGGTACCCTGTCGCACATCTTAAAATGATCTAGGAGGCTGGCTACCTTAGCCGAATTACTTTAGTTGTATTCTCGGTGTAAAGCTCACGTTTGCGGATCATCTTTCTCAAATGGTCTATTTGGCATATATGATGTTGGGGTTTGTGTTACGGAATTCACAGAGTTTTACGTATCGAGGCAATTGTTATTTAATGCTTTTGTCTGCTCAACGTTGGAGTACGCCTCGATTGTGTAGCCGCCGTATTGTCAGGTCCATATTATGGAAATTGAGCGAGTAGAGCGGTGTTTTCTCAAATCGTAGGCTTTTGCTGAAGACGAAGTATACCCTTCGATTGGGTTTCCACGGCAGAGTTTGTTGGTGAGATTTAGTCAGTATGATTTGAAAGTTAGGAGAGATTTTATGGCGGCTTTTGTTTATTTTGGACACACTGAATTTTGCTGTGCCGAGGGTAAACAGCATGATACAAATAACGAGAGATATGATATTCAGACTTCCTATTTTTAGACCTGTCACGCGCATGGTGTCAAGTGGTGAGTCCTATGCAACAATAATATGATGTCGTGCAGTGGGGTTTGACGTTTCATCACAACCTCTTAACAAATTTAGTGCTGAGATCTATATTATCTGAAAAAGACAATATAGGCGTAACTTCAACCGCATTAAGCTGACGTATAGAAACTTTTTGATTGCGAATGACTTTGTTTTAAGTGTGTAGTTGGACTTCTATAACGTTACTCACCACGTGACGTCATATAAGGGGGCGGGGCATATGCGCAATATCCTATCTCTTCTAAGTCATTATATCATGGGTAAACAGTACGTCGTCTGTGACATTTTACAGCGTTACATCTAGAACAAATATGTTATTTTCTTATTCACCTTTGATCCTTATGTGTCGTGCCTGCAATGAGATTGGTGATAAATTTGACATTATTTATTCACATAAGAATGAACTGTGGAACATATTCTGCCACAGAATTAAAATCGAGGTTGAAATAGGAGTTACGATTAGGATTAAATAAAATTAGGTTCAGTTAAATTAATGACTGATATAAAGTGTCCCCGTTGTTTTTCAACTGTGGGTACGTGTGTGGATGATTATGTACTTATGTCTTATTTTGTAGTTTATTGTTGTCTTATCTTGTGGTTTTTATAGTCGGAGTAGGTGGATAATTTCTCTGTGTGCGTGTATATATATATATATATATATATATATATATATATATATATATATATATATATATATATATATATATATATATATGGATGGTGTTAACGGACAAAGAACCACTCGCCAATTTATGAATGTGAGAAATCGAGGTATATTGGCAACCAGAAGGTAGAAATTAGTTGCATCGGAAAGTTCATAATACATGTAATAGATGGCACAATAAACTAACGGTATATGAAAGACAACCATTATTTGCCTTTTGGCGCCTGGTTCCCTGTTCGTTAATTCTATCCATATATATATATATATATATATATATATATATATATATATATATATATATATATATATATATATATATATATATATATATATATATATATATATATCATACCGATAACTCAAAAATAATCGACCGATTTTGATTAAATTTGGCACGTACCTTTCTTTTGTAAGTGGCTTGGATAAGTTTGTTAGCCAGGAAAATCGGGAAAATTTTCAGTTTTCTTTCTAAAAAAAATGTTTTCTCAAAAAATAAAAAAGCTATGATAGCCAAATTTGGTAAGTAGATTAACCATATAAAAAGAAACTACACACCAAAATTTAGGTTTCTAGGTTACAAGAAAAAAATACTTATAATAAAATATTGGTGCCAGATCATTTCTATAAAAATTCACTACCATAACGCACTTGCTGCGTCTGACTTTTATATAATTGAGTAATATAATGTTGCGTGCTAGATACTGTGCTCATTTTTTATATCATATCTTTCTAATTTTTATTTGGTTTGCAACATGCTATGTAATTGGGAGACCTGTATGGTAGTGTATTGGTAAATAAATAAATAGTATAGCACACTAACAAGCTTTAATGAGAGCGAAACCGGTTTGCGTTTATAATTATGGTAAGGAATGCATCTAGCCTTACATAAATTGTTTAACTAACCTTTTTTGTGGAACCCCATTCTAATGTAAATTCGTTACCATAACGCATTTTCTGCGCCCGGAGCTTTTTGGATTTTAGAACTGTATAATTTTAACAATATGACAACGCTGTTTGATGTTAGTCACTGACTTTGATGATAGAGACGTTTTATATCATTATGGGCCTGTGGTTGTAGGGTGTGCGGATAGGTAAAACCTGTCCGTAAATAACATACCACATCCCTTTATGCCGGTACATGCGTGAAGAATTGATAATGTACGTGAGGAGGTTTGTTATTGTGTTACTGATATCATTATTTAGAAATAGTTATTGTGTTACCTAAGCGCTTGGTAACCGCACATTTAATGTACGAAAATATCGATACAGAGAAACGAAGTGAATATTTAACCAAAGCAGGATATTATACTTATTAAAAAAATGGTACAGAATTTTATAATGTAGCTAATACCAAGTGATAAATTGAGATAGTTGTTAAAAGTTTTGAAACATTCGCCCTTTCAATTGCTTCTTGATGTACTAAGCTCGAGTGACGTAACTGATACTGCATAACTATTTGTTAATCTAGAAAACAATGTTTTAATGGAAGCTAGGAAACCAAATAAAGCTTATGATAAAAACTAAAATGGATACATTTTGTTAAGTGTTACTAACCTAAAAAGGGCTTATACCATAATGAGACCTTCTGCAATAAGCACAATATTATGTACTCACCCTGAAATAAAAGAAATTTTTTTTTATTAATTACTAAAAATGCACTTTGAGAATCTTAAACGTTTTGTGTAAACGTATGTAATCTTCTGAATGAATACATAAGAATTAAAACAAAACCAATTTGACAGAATTACCATATTCCTTAAAAAGTTTTGGACCTTTTATTTTTAGTGAATTTTCATTGAAAAAATTCACTAATAGAGAGGTAACGATAGTAAGACTCTCGGAAAATTTCTAGACCCCTAGAACCCAAATCCAGGGTCCATTTGAATTATGAAATATGTTATATATATATATATATATATATATATATATATATATATATATATATATATATATATATATATATATATATATATATATAGTGTGTCCACGGATTGAGTGTGGGTAGGGTATAAGTGACAAAAAAATTTCTAATTAGATTATGATATTCTGGGAATTGCTCCTGCTTTGTCTTAAACTGAGATGTTGAGAAAATGAACAAAATCAACTAATATACAGGGTGGTTTATAACTGATGTCATGAAATGTATTAAGAGTAAACTACCTTCGTTTATGAATATACCACAAAAAGTTATTAACAAAAATTGTTAGGATTAAAATTTATAACAGGCTCTCAATTTTCAAACAGATCAGCCTACTATGAATTTTTTTAGCTGCGACTTTATTTAAATGACGTTCGACAGCTTCTGTGATTAGGTGTACTTAAAAAAATACTTGAAATTATATTAAAAAAGTCTTTACCATAATTAAACTTGGGGTAGGTTTGCTTTCATCTCAACTAATAAAAAAAGTAAAGCAAACGCACAATTGGACATTCGAAGCAATAATTGGCGAGTTGCATGGCTACTTGAGCTCTGCCTTGTGTTCGTTTCTCGGGATACTACTTATTTGGAAAATTGAAAGGTCAATTTTATTTGTCACGAACGGCAAGCTTCTGTATTTAAAAATGTTAACAACAGAACAAAAAGTGTTTATTGTGCAGTGCTATGGTTTGGGTGAAGAACATTCTTATCAGGGAGTGATAAAAAAATTCAATGCTGCAGCTGCATTAGCTATGGATTTTGTTGGGCGTTTTCCGAAATTATCCTTAAGAAGAAGGGCATTAGAAATTGACAATATTAGCAAATCGCATTTGCAACAAATTTATCGTACCAACAAGGTGAAACCTTTCAAAGCAAAACTTATACACACTTTGGAAGAAAATTACGAGTGAAAACGATTATATTTTTGTTTATGGTACGGCGAGCAATATCTACAAAATCACAATTTTGGCATAAGTATTATTTTTTCGGACGAATCCACTTTCACCACTAATGGGATGGTAAATTCCCAAAATGCACGGCATTGGTCTATGGAGAATCCAAATTATAGAGTTAATCGCAGAAGACAATGCCATAAAAAAGTAAATACGTGGTGTGCTGCTTATTACACTGGGATAATTGGGCCATATTTTTTTGAGCGGAATATGAACCAGTACAGTTATCTGGAAATGCTGGAAAATATTTTTCAAGACCATTTGCATAACATGTCACTAGAAGATAGACAAACAACATACTTCTAGCATGACGGCCACATGCAACAGAAATCGTTCGAGAATGGTTAGATCGCGAATTTCCTGGGCGGTGGATTGGTTGATATGGGCCAATAACCTGGCATCCCAGAAGTCCCGATCTTACCTTAATTGACTTTTATTTATGGGGCTATCTCAAACAAAAAGTCTACGCGGCTCCATCAAACAACGATCTTGAAACTGAGGTTCAGAGAGGCAATTGACGGTATTCCAATTCAACATATTCAAAATGCCTACAAAGCATTTACTAAACGCACTGAGTATGTGTATCCGTTGTTGGCAGCACATTTGAATAATTTCTTTATTTTTCGTTGTTCGTTTTGATTTTTGTTAGCAATAAGCGTTTTGTATTTTACTAATAAATTATTATTTAACATTGCATGGTTACTTACTTTGCGCACCTGCTTTCAGAAAACCACAGGTAAAAAGCTCCATGTTGATAGGGAAAAAATGTTAATAATTTACTTGAAAATTAAAAGTAGGCTGATCTGACTGAAAATTTAGAGCCTGCCATAAATTGCGGTATCTTTATAAACGAAGGTAGTTTACTCTTAACACATTTAATTAAATCAGTTCTAAACCACCCCGTATAATAATTGATTTTGTTCATTTCCTTAACATCTTAGTTTAAGACAAAGCAGGAGCGATTCCCAGAATATCATAATCTAATTCAAAAAATTTTTATATGTATCCGAGCGATCACTCAAAAATTCTCAACTGATTTGAGCGAAACCTGGCGAATATCTTCATTGTATTAAAACTGAGGATGAGTCCGCATATCAGCTATAACGGAAATTTTTTTCCTCCAAAAATATTTTTGAAAACGCTATAGTTTTGTAAGTATTAGAGTTACTGGAGTGAAACTTTACGTGTGACTCGAGATGATGTGAATAGACCTATGTTGTGAATTTTAGGTAATTTGGTTAACAATATTTAGAGCTTTTTCCAAATTAAAAAGAAAATCTGAAACACATGCGTTGAAACGACTTAGTGGTTAAAGTACAAATTCCTGATAGACACTGTAGCTAACTGCCACAGGTAGATTGATTCATACAACAGGTATAAACCATACATCAACGGTAACCAAACAACATAAACAACAGGCATAAAAAACATACTACCCGAACCAACAATCGTGAAATCTCAGCCACAAATATCGCAAATAACAGACGACATGCTTTTTGTCTCAGACGACATGAAACGAAAAATTCGCCAAGTGATTGTTATTTAACTGGGGGATTCACTCAATTTAAAAATACACTATATTTGTAGATTGATGAACGGCCTCAAATACAGTTTTAGATTGAGCGTGTAGCATAATATAGTGGAAATGTCAACAAAATCAGGTCTAGTCTCTATAAAAAATCTTTAAAAGTTTTAAATTTTTTTATTGTGTAAAGTGATTTAAATATATAAATATATATATATATATATATATATATATATATATATATATATATATATATATATATATATATATATATATATATAAAGTACTACAAAAATTGGTTGAAAATATTTTACGTAAAAAACTCGATAAAATATTTTTCTCAAAAACGTATTTCTTGAAATGGTATTTTTCAAAAAAATGGCGAAATTCAGTGTGTTGTGTCCGAAATACTTGTGGAGCCGCTTAGACCACATTTGAGATTCAAAAGCACGGTGAAACTTGCAGGCCATTGGCGGTAGGATGTTTAGCCTTGTGTCTGCACAACCTAGCGGTAGCATTACCACTAGGCAACCTACTGATAGGTTGTCTAGTCGCTACCAAAATTATATGCTTACCATAATTATTTTAGCACATAAACGACCAGCTAACAACAAGGTAGTGCTGGTTTTATTTTTATTTCCTAAACCAAAGCTAAGAGGTTAATTTGATTGCGTTTATAACTAGATTTGAAACAGTGAATTAAAAAAAAACTTGTTCAGTTTTGTACACCATCAGTATATTTTAAGTAACATACAACTTACATTTATATCTTTCAAATTTATGTGACTATCCATGACCACACACCTATTAGCAAAGTTCTACGCGACCAAACATTGCTCACTACATTTCATCACTGATTTGTTTAAAGGCTTAAACCGAAGTGAAAACAGTTTAATTAGTTTACGTACGTAGGTAAAAGAAAAACGAAAGATAACTAAAATATCACAACGCTCTTAATAAAGGAAACACGTTCTTCCTGTGAACTTATAAAGGGAACTGAAAGGTGTACGCTTCATCGGATAAAAGTACGCATAACATCAATGTGTCATATCGTCTAGCACCTAGTTTTTTCACTCTAAGATAACGAAAGCTATAGGAATATTATTTACCATATCATGATAAACAACGTTTACATTATCGGACCTACTATTTTAGTGAGATATCCTCATCGATTTTAAATGAATATAAATATACTCTTTCAAATAAAAAATGTACAAACCATTTTGCCTAAAAAATCGGAAAAGGGATTTACAAAATTAAGCTATATTTATGTAATGCAGGTGGTCCACGAGAAACTTTGTGCCCAGGTTTTCTCCATTATGGCAAAATGAAACATAAAAAGTCAGTGCGCTATGGTAGCAAATGTTGATAAAAATATTTCCAACAACAATAAATCAATTTCTCATTAAGCTAGAATCTTCGATTTTGCTACCTAGTACAGCCTTTGTAAAAGCAGCATGGATACTAAATTTTATGAAAATGACATGTTTTTAATGCCTTTTTTTAACCAATGACATCGAAATAGTTAGGATAGTATAACCTTGATAGTAGAAACCATGTACTATATAAACTTTATTGTTTCCAAAGTCACAAAAAAATTATGAAAAGAGTCTTGAAATGTTACCGAAAACTGGTAAGATTTTCCTGGTCAACGAACCTATACAAGTAGTTTACACAGCTCCCAAGGTATAATTATTCTTGACAAGAAGCTTTTTGACAAATATTCCTACAAATATTTTTTACATGAAAAAAAGCATTTTTTTTACGAAAATTTGACATTTTTTTCCAAACATTTAACGAAAATTGACGACAAGGTTTTTTACACGAAAATTTGTTATGCTATTTTTTTTTCACGAAAATTCGAAAACAATTTTTTCATGTGAATTCGAAACAATTTTTTGCAATCGCTTATTAAACATTAATTACTAAACTACTAACGTTTCACAAAAAATAAAATGCTACGAAAACACTAAAGTAAAAAGATTCCGCGAAAACTGACTAAATATTTTTTACATGAAAGTTTGCTGATAAAATATATAAATTTCAAATTATATACGCAATCTGTAATTTAGGTTAAGAAAAACCGAAAGTGTATAAAGGTATAATTAACTTTTCACGGAAAGAAAAGACAAATATTCATAATTTTATGTTACAAGCTGTTACAAATAAAAAGCTTATTTAAGTCTGTCACTATGAAGGTTCATTTGACATTTGTGAAAATATTTTACCAATTACTTTTATATTATACAAATTTAAACAAATTTAAAAATTTATTTATATATATATATATATATATATATATATATATATATATATATATATATATATATATATATATATATATATATATATATATATATATATATATATATATATATAGGTGTGTCACACCGATAACTCAAACGATAATGGGCCGATTTTAACAAAATTTGGTAAGTAACTTCCTTTTGCAAGTGGCTTGGGTGAATTAGTTGGCAAGAAAAATCTAGCCAGTTTTTCTGGAAAATTTATATTTTTTCTTTCGAAAAAAATTTATATATCCGGAAATAACAAAGTTATGTCAACCAAATTTGGTACACACGTTTATATTATAAAAATTAAACTAGATTTTTCGATTTCTATGTTAAAAGAAAAAAAAGTATAGGCATTTGAAGACAAAAATTTGTATATAATAGACTCAAATTACAAAGATTAAGTTTTTTTGAAGAAAATGGTCTAGAAATACCAGAAAAAAACACACATTTTATAGTGTTTCTTAAAATGTCAAAATCGTGATTTGAAACGTCAAAATTGGCAGTTTTAACACAAAGAATATCTGACACGAATACGGATTATGTAGAATAAATGTAGTGTTTTACAAAGCCTTAAGTTGCAGCTTCAATAGTCATTGTCTAAAAAAGAATAAAATATTTGCAGAAAATTCGATTCAACTAGACGCTGATGGTTTGGCAGTAGTTTCAGTTACAGAGTTTGTGGTTGTAGTCTATAATTTTTAGCGAATTTTCGCAGAATGATTAGGTGTTTTCAAAGCCTTTGTCAGTAAAAACATTTTAATTGAAAGAAGAGTCAAATATTGCTGTCAAAGTACAGTTTATAGTTTCAGCTTTTTGTTTGATTATCTAGAGCTAGGGGAATTATATAAGTGTTTATTATAGAATGTTCTACTAATGTAAGACTGTATATAGGAAGAAAGCGACAGGAGACGGTAAGTGATATTTGAAAAATGGCACTAAGATGCCGACACCCGGGCAAAGCCCTCTAATGTTTTCTGTATCTAAACTATCAAATATCAAATGACCCAGTTATTTCCGCAACACATGGTGTGAAGCAATCAGTCAAATGTTTGGAAACAAGTGATGACTTCAAAACACGCCTCAACTTTTCCTAATGGATACGAAGCAGTGGCGTTCGAAATGTTGATAAACATATGTATTTGAATGGGTTTTTTCGATTTATACCTTATACTTGTTTACCTTTTAAACGCTCACTTCAGTCCGATCTGGATACAGCCATAACAATAAAAAATCTCTGGACGCAGCAAGTGCGTTATGGTAGCGAATTTTCTTTAAAATATTTTTAAAAGCAAATGTCTTTCTTTACGAAAGCAGGCATCAAACTTGGTTGCCTATATAGTAGAAACAATGTACCATATTTCATCGAAATAAATTTATTGTTTGAAAATATATAAACATTTTTCAAAAGTCTGGATGCAGCAAATGTGTTATGGAAGTGAATTTCCATAAAAATGTTTTTAATAGCAAATGCGAGCAGGCATCAATCTGATTATCGGTATAGCCTATATAGTAGAAACAATGTACTATATTTTATCAAAATTACTTATGGTTTGAAAATATACAAAAACTGCTTGAAAGCTGTCTATTTGAAGCCATATCCACATTAAACCCTGCCTACCTCGCACAGCACCCCTATTTGCCCAAGGTCACGTTACTTCGTTGGGCGGTATGAACAAGAAATTTTTCTTGTGGTTTATGCAACGAGGGTGGTTGTATGCACACGAGGGGGGATTGCATACGACGACGCAGATCCCCCCGGTTCGACTTGTGGCAGGGGTTGGAGGGTGGCTGCTTCGTCGTGGGGATTTTTCTTCCTCCTCGCGTGCATACAAGAAAAATGTCTTCTTCCTACCCGCCAAGGAAGATACGGCGCCTGCGGGGATAGGGGTGCTGTGCGGGGTAGGCAGGGTTTAAGGGGGATATGGCTTCAAGATGTGAAAAAGACAGCTTTCAAGCCGGTTTTATTCGAATTTTCTGCTCATATTTCCTTTTACTACCTACCCTGCCCAGCACCTCTACTCACTCCTGGTCCCGTAACTTCCTTGGGGGGTGTGAACAAGAAATTTTTCTAGGAGTTTGTGGATCAAGGGAGAGGGGGGAGGGTTTAGGCAGGTTTCTGAAAACAGTTTCTTGAAAAGCGTTCGGCAGCTAAACTGCAAATTTACTGAAGATTCGCTACCAAAACGCACTTACTGCATCTAGATTTTTTTTTACAAACGCATCATATTTGGATAAAAAAATTCAAAAATGCGTTAACGAATTTGTTCTACAAAAATTAGCTAAAAATTTTATTTTAATTTATATACCCCCTACTCACTCCTGGTCCCGTAACTTCCTTGGGGAGTGTGAACAAGAAATTTTTCTTGGGGTTTGTGGATCCAAGGTGGAGCCTAGGCAGCTCTCTGAAAACAGTTTTTTGAAAAGCGTTCGGGAGCTAAACTGCAAATGGTCCCGCAACTTCCTTGGAGGGTGTGAACAAGACATTTTTCTTGGGGTTTGTGGATCCAGGGGGGCCATAGGCAGGTTTCTGAAAACAGTTTTTTGAAAAGCGTTCGGGAGCTATACTGCAAATTTACCGAAAATTCTCTACCAAAACGCACTTACTGCGTCCAGATTTTTTCTTACAAACGCATCATATTTCGATAAAAAATGCAAAAATGCATTAACGAATTTGTTCTACGAAAATTAGCTAAAAAAAATTATACACCCCTACTCACTCCTGGTCCCGTAACTTCCTTGGGGAGTGTGAACAAGAAATTTTTCTTGGGGTTTGTGGATTCAAGGGAGAGCCTGGGCAGCTTTCTGAAAACAGTTTTTTGAAAAGCGTTCGGGAACTAAATTGCAAATGGTCCCGTAACTTCCTTGGGGGGTGTGAACAAGACATTTTTCTTGGGGTTTGTGGATTTAGGGGGGAGCCTAGGCAGGGTTCTGGAAACAGTTTTTTGAAAAGCGTTCAGGAGCTGAACTGCAAATTTACCGAAAATTCGCTACCAAAACGCACTTACTTTGTCCAGATTTTTTTTCTTACAAACGCATCATATTTAGATAGAAAATGCAAAAGTGCATTAACGAATTTGTTCTACAAAAATTAGCTAAAAAAAACTATACACCCCTACTCACTCCTGGTCCCGTAACCTCCTTGGGGGGTGTGAACAAGAAATTTTTCTTGGGGTTTGTGGATCCAGGGGGGGGCTAGGCAGGTTTCTGAAAACAGTTTTTTGAAAAGCGTTCGTGAGCTAAACTGCAAATTTACCGAAAATTCGCTACCAAAACGCACTTACTGCGTTTAGATTCTTACAAACGCATCATATTTCGGTGAAAAGTGCAAAAATGCATTAACGAATTTATTCTACGAAAATTAGCTAAAAAAAATTATACCCCTCTACTCACTCCTGGTCCAATAAGTTCCTGGAGTCCAATAAGTCCCGGAGTGTGAACAAGAAATTTTTCTTGGGGTTTGTGGATCCAGGGGGGAGCCTTGGCAGGTTTCTGAAAACAGTTTTTTTAAAAGCGTTCGGGAGCTAAACTGCAAATTATCAAAAATTTGCTACCAAAACGCACTTACTGCGTCCAGATTTTTTTTCTTACAAACGCATCATATTTTGATAAAAATGCAAAAATGCATTAACGAATTTGTTCTACGAAAATTAGCTTAAAAACAATTCTAGTGCGTTAAACCATTAACTTCACTAAACCTACAAATAAATATCCAAAAAGGCACCAATTTAACTAAAGTGACAGCTAAAGCATCAAAGAAAGGGTCTATTTGAAATGGATTTTTTAGTAAATATTTTAGTAAAATGAATGGCAATGACGGTTGAATCTGAAACTTAAGGGTTTGCAGAACACTCTTCTTGTAACATTTTCTTTTCACAATCGGTATTTGTTTTACGTTCTTTGCCTAAACATTTCCAATTTTGACGTTTAAAATTGCGAGTTTGACGTTTTGAGGAAAACTCCAAAATTTGTCTCTTTAACTGCCTATAACGTCTTGTCTTTAAAGCTAGAGACCTAAATTTTGGTACAGAGTTGACTCTTTATAATACAAACACGCGTATCAAATTTGGTTGCCCTCGCTTTATTATTTCCGGAGAATTTTTTTAGAAGGAAAACACAAAATTTTCCGGGAAAACCTGGTCCGATTTTACTGGCTAACGAACTTGTCCAAGCCACTTGTAAAAGGAAGGTACTCACCAGATTTGATCAAGATTCATTATTTTTTGAGTTATCGGTCGGATATATATATATATATATATATATATATATATATATATATATATATATATATATATATATATATATATATATATATATATATATATATATATATATGTATATATATATACAGATCTCCTCATTAGCGATTTTTTTTAATTCGCGAAAAGTAACTAGAATTCACTATTACATAGACGAAATTAATGACAAATAAACAATCAAAACTTAAATTAAATTATGAAGCATTAAAGGTGTTTGCTGTATAAAAGTATATATTTGAGCTAAAAGTCCAACATTTTCTTTCTTACAATCGTCGTTTATCCAGGAAGTATAATTTCTAATTTTTAGAATTCATTTTGAGAAAATCCTACATCTTGAATTTATAATTTAAAACAGTGAACGCAGCAAGTGTATTACAGTAGCGAATGTTAAAAAAAACTTTTCAATTTCTTATAATTCAATTCTCCAGTTAACTAAGAACTTTAATCTTTGTGTACAGTAAAGCGTCTAAATTTCTTCAAAAACACTTTTGTTACAAACCCAGCTAATCGCTATACCTTATATACTTCACAAATAAGGCCAAACCTCGAATACTGTTCCCACACGTGGAGTTCCGCTGCCGCTTCTACACTCGCTATCCTGGACTCCATTCAGGAGAGAGCTATACGTCTCACCGGTGACCCTACCCTCACCCAAAGGCTGCCATCCCTTGCCCACCGACGTGCCGTTGGTGACCTCTCTTTCTTTTATAGATATCTGCATGGGCACTGCTCAGAGGAGCTTTCTTCCATAGTTCCTCCACCTCCTGCCCCCAACAGATCTACCAGGGGAACAGAGCGAATGCACCCTTTTACTGTCCAGGTCACCAGACATTGAACATCTTGTTATGCCCGCTTTTTTGTCGCGAGGACTTCCATGTTGTCGAATTCCTTGCCAGCGCATGTTTTTCCTTCTCCTCCGAACCTCCAAACCTTCAAGTCCAGAATTAACAAGTTGCCTCTTTCCTCCTTGTCACCCACGGTACGATAGTATTTAGGCTGTAAGCCCTCGTGGTGTGTTGTTGAAATAAAAAAAAATTTTTAAAAAAAACTTTTTACTATAAACTATATGAAACATTACGCCAGCTTTAAAATTAACTACATATTTTTCTATTTATGAATTAACACTGTCGCTATCAATAATAAACTATCAAAAGGTAACAATTAACACAGGTAAGATGAAAACATAATACCTAATTTTCAAGCTTTATTCCTCCTAAGTGTATTCTGATTGCCTTTCTACATTTTGATAGGGCAAAATTTTGATACCACATCAACAATAATTATAATTTTTGTATCGTTTGAAAGGTATATTTTTTCAATTACTCCAACTGGTTGGTTGTTTCCAGGTAATTGATGTTACATTACGGCCAGTGTTTAATCTCTTTTCTTGGCACTCTGGTACCATTCAGAAGACTTCACTTGCAGGGATTGCTAAGGTTTTTGTTGCTGGCTTACGACCTCTTTTGGCCAGTGTTTAATGTCCTTTAGTATTAGTGTTGACTTTCACAGGTTTCTCATGCTTACGCCTATTTTTGTCATTACTTTCACCCAAGCTAGCCACACTCTGATCAGCTTCAACACTTTGTTCGTCTTCCATTGACTTCACTTCCTTGACAGAAACACGATTACGTTGAAATGGCTTCTCTGTGCTTCCATCAGAAGGCTGTAATTTTATATCACTTTTGCTTCACATGACATTTTTCAAGCTAGTACGCTTGCCCTTGTATCGCTTAGATTTAGCAGATGGTTCATCTCTCAAATAGCCATGAGAAGAATTTTCTCTATTATTAGTTTCATCAGCAGCAGTTTGCTCGGACATGTCATCTCCTTTGTTAAAATCTAATCGTTCAAAGAGGAACGCTAATATTATTTCACAAAGCTCTTACTTGATTCCGGTCTTAGCCATGTTCAGCATATCATAGATGGCCTTCAAAAATTTTACATCCAAATTTTGAAGCTGGCTTAGCTTTTTACCTACATAAACTTTTGTTGAATCAAACTCATTGAATTAATTAATGTTCTTTTTGGTTGATGGAGTTTTGTCTGTTATTTTAGTTAATATTTTATCAGGTGTTTTCCAGTTATCATTCTAAAAACGTGATAGTGAAACATCCACCCTTCGCATTTCTCCTAATGGGGTCCCAGAGCCATCTAGAATCTCAAATCTTAACAGCTGTCTCATTAAATCCCTCTACATTATTTAGTTTGCCAGTTTTCTCTAATGGCTGATAAAATATTGGAACATTATTGGATTTTTGGTTTTTACTTCTTTCTATTTCATTGTTAGTAGCTTTATCTTCATCTTCCTCTTTTGTTTCAATTTTGTTTTCAGCTTTTTTTAGCGAATTTTTATTTAAAAAATTCGCTGATAGAGAGAAATCGATGTTGAGACTTTGCAACAATTTTTTCAAATAAGGCTCTAGAACCCGAAACGCAGGTCCGTCTGAATTTGTATATATATATATATATATATATATATATATATATATATATATATATATATATATATATATATATATATATATATATATATATGAGTGTGTGTGTATGTGTCCAATCGATAACTCAAAGACCTATTAAGCGATTTTGACGAAACTCTGCAAGAATTTTTGTTTTATTAATAGCTTAGACGAGTTCGTTGGACCAATTTTACTGAAAAAAAAATTGAATTTGTCAAAAATAATGTGTATCTCAAAAAATAACGCAGATGCTTTGATAAAATTTCGTTGATATGTTGCACTCGTAAATACCTTACTACATACCAATACTAAACTTTCTAGTATATAGAAAATTGAGTTATACAAATTTGAAGCATTTAATGAAAATTCTCTACCATAACGCACTTGCTGTGTCCCGAAAATTTTTAACTTTTCATCACCTTTCTTTGCCTTAGCGGTATCAGACTTATCCTCAAAATAACCATTGCAAATTTTTATTAAAAAACTTCGCTAGTAGAGGGATATTGGAGTAAGACTGCAGAAATGTTTTCAAATGAGCGCATATTAGGGACCCTAGAACCGAAAATCAAGGTTCGTCTAAATTTTTGGTGTATATATATATATATATATATATATATATATATATATATATATATATATATATATATATATATATATATATATATATATATATATATATATATATATATTGTGTGCGCGCGCGCGTGTGTGTGTGTGTGTGTGTCTGTGTGTGTATGCATCCATCCGATAGCTCGAAAAATTATTAACCGATTTTGATGAGATATGGCAGGTGTCCTTCTGTTCTTATTAGCTTGAAAGAGTTCGTCAGTCAGTTAAAAAAAAAATATTCTCAAAAAAACTTTGTACATCAAAAAATAAACAAATATTTTAATGACATTTGGAACGTTGCCCGAATAGAAACTTTACAATGAACCAAAATGAAAGTTTGTAGGTTCATGGAAAATTGGGTTATTAACATTTAAAACATTTAATAAAAATTCGCTACAATAACGTACTTACTCTGTCCCGAATTCTATAATTCTTTTTCCGCATCCAGAAATGCTTTTTAGTTTTAGTTTTAACTTCATTTATGTAAGGCTAGATGCATTCTGACAACAATTAGAACCGTAGACCGGTTTCGCTCTAATTAGAGCTCGTCAGTACGGCATACTAAATGCTGCGAATATACACCTATAAAGCAATACGGCTATGGTAGCTAGACTTCCAACACTAAGTGAGTCGTGAACGTGTCGCCACCTAGTTGCGGAACGAAGTAGTATGTTGTCACGCCAGCCCCAAATAACACAAAGTGTTAAAAAATAGAGACTGTATACAACCAACGAACAATTTAGTAAATTATCAGCCCAGGCCCATTTCTACCCTAATATATAAAGCTCTACGGTTCTAATTGTTGTGAGAATGCATCTAGCATACTTTGTCCCTATATTAGGGTAAAAATGGGCCAGGGTTGACAATTTACTAAATTGTTAGTTGGTTGTATACAGTCTCTATTTTTTAACACTTTGTGTTAATTTTACTCGTAACACGTGACTTGATAAGAATAAATATTTACTACCTCCACTACCTGGTTTAGTTTTTCTTCCTGTGTCTTTGAACGTTGTTTCACTATGTTAATTCATTAATCTATTCAAAGCTATTGCAGATCTATTTGAAAAACCTCTAGAATCATCTGCAGATAAGCTTTCCCCTCTTATACTTTTATTTTTACCAATTAGATATACATTTTCATTTTATTTAATTCACTTTATTTTGATGTCACATTTGGAACTTTCGTAACGTGATGGATTAATTTCCATTCTGCCACAGGTCTTTCTTCTACTATTGTATTTCACCTAGAGCTGAGTTCTAATTCCTTAAGGACCAATAATGTTAGAACTGACTTTTTTACTATAAATTACCTATTTAACTATGAATATAACAGATAACGTCAATTCTGAAAATCTTCAGAACTATTTAACTATATATGTGTATAGTATACTCTATAAACTCACACTGTCCTTATCAAAAACAAAGGTATCAAAAAGTAACAATTGATATAGAATATCTGATTTTTAGAAACTGTACTACTTTCTAAGATACACTTTTTGCTTTAAAAAACCTGATTTCTTCTAGAAAATCTGCTCTGATTTGACGGGCTAACAAATTTCTCCGAGACATTCAAATTTAAAAATCGAGTAAAATCCCGATAATACCTGAGAAATAACAGAAGACCATCTTCCTAGTATAGTCGATGTTGCAAATGGTAATATTATACGAAATGCTCTTGTCTTCAGTACAAAAAGTCATCATCCGATCCTGCCCAAAATTCAAAGAGTGATTTATTGCTAAATTGTCTTTTGATTTCGCCACTTGCCGTGAAGTATATAAAGATTTCTTCTTCAGCAGTTGAGAGACTTTTGGTACTATTTTAAAATGGGTCCTTAACCCACTCGTAAGTTGCTATCAAGTTGAAGTTAGCAAGAAAATCCTTTTTACAATTTTTTGCCAGCATGGTTAGATGATTTTCAGTTGTTACAAAAACAACTTCCACATGCTCTTCTTTGGTCTTGTAATTTTTAACACATTCATCAACATTTGCAAACATTTCTGGTTTCTTTGATGCTTTACATTTCTGATCCATAATTCCAGTTTTCAACTCTATCACTCGCATGTGTTTGCCCCTTGGAGCTGAAGATTCAAAGTATTTAATTTCTCGAATACGTTGACCAAATAGCTAATTTTCATCAAAAATCAATCATTTTGTAATTTCTCAGCTTTCGGTAGGTTTTCCTCTTCTATAAAAATGGCAATTTCATCTCCCAATTCATAAATACGTTGCAAAAATGTCCCACGTGATAACCATCTTGCCTTGCAATAAAACAGTAACACTGAATGTAGTGCACCCATGCCTTCACAATGCGCAGAAAATACTATTGACTTCACAATGCGCAGAAAAGATTATTGATTTTAGGGGTCTCATTTTTATATAATTGATTACGATTGCCACCGTCGTTAGCACCATATTTATACCACGACTCATTTCTTTGTAAGCCAAAACTTCTTTGTGGGTCATGCAACATGTACAGATACACTGTGGAGATTTTTGTTTCACAAGTGCTTGTATACTTGTAATCTTCCAGACATTGTACGAACACTATTCTACGCCACCACTCTATGTTTGCCTCGTTTAGAAAATCATTTAAAATAGCAAATAATGCAAGTGCTGTTTCTTTTATATCTATTGCTTTGTAGAATAGTGGTTCTTCTACTGCTAACATCCCATCACAAAATCGAACATAGGCAATTAAATGATCATCTTTATTGCGATATGTTTCCTCATCTAACTGAGTTGAAACATATTTGTCCCGCAACTTCCCGAAAATGTAATGCTGTATATCTTCAGCTATATCACCAATTCGACTGGCAACAGTATTTTTTGATAGAGGTATGGACTGTAATTGGTTGACAAAATTATCTCCAAACATAGTTTTCATCACCTCAATTGAACCTGGTAGAATAAGCACTTTACCAATGGTGTGGCTTTTTACATCTAGCTATTTGATATGAAACTTTGTAAGATGCAAGTAAGGCTTTTTCATTCAGATCCAATTTTTTTAATGATTTTTGCTATTCATATGATTTTAATTGTAACTCGAAGAATTCTCGAGGTTTGGTAACGTGCTCACTATGAAGCGTTTCCAAATATTGCTTAAGTTTATTACGCTTCCTGCCGTTTGCTGCCAAAATTCGTGACTAAATGACATTCTTCATTTACTTCAGTGCTGGTAAACTCAAACTTTAAACATTCTTAAGAATATTTTCTTTATTTTTGTTTCAGAACGGCTCTCGGCTGTGTACATGTTGATGCTTCACTATCGTCAAATGCTCGCTAACGCCTACTTAAAAATTTATCCGTGATTCTGTATACACTGTATAAATCTACTGCTAATCCAAAATCGTGAATTGCAGTTAACACGCAAATTACAATATACACATTCACGGTAGAAGGATCGACTCGACTGCCACTGGATGGACTGAACAAGGTGCAGCGTTTGTACACGTCGCGCAGCTGTTCTAGAATGTTCTCTCGCGGCCGCGACAATGTCCGCTATGGTTGATGTAAGACAGGTGTGGCGATTAGAATTCTGATTTAAAATTGTGACGCAAATACTAAACGGTTGAGAAAAGTTGGCCCTACTTTGTTATTTTATACAATTCAGTGATTGTGGTTGCCCTTACTTGGGGAAACGTTCCATGCTAAATACAGACATGGAGTCTATTTCTCTGGGCTCACAAATGTCCGTTTTCGTTTGTGTAACCGGTTTCACTGCTTGACAGCATCCTGTTTTGATCAAAACATCGTCACGTAGCAACATTTTTTTATTTTAATCTGTAGTTGTCCTAAATTCGTTTAAATTAATTCGATTTTCTTGTGCCTGAGGATATTGTCAAGCAGCGAAACCGGTTATAGAAACGAAAACAAATATTTGTGAAGTCAGAGAAATAGTCTCCACGTCGGTATCCCATCGATTAATCGTTTTTATTTCATTCTTGTTAAAAGCCTCCACTCCACAATTATTGCCAACCGCATTAATTTCGAAACTTTCTGCTCTCAATTAGTTCACGAAAATAGACATTTCCTTTACGACAAAGAGCGTCTATTTGCTAATCGTCGAAACCCACAAAATATTTGTTCTAGTTATTTGACATGTAAAATGGCTTAGCTTTTGACTTGGCCAATTTATTGCTTAGCCAATTACTGTAATTTATGCAAGCTAACTTTACTTGATTTTTTAAAAGTTATTAGCAAATTTTGTTTATCTAATTGATTTGATTTATCTAGAAACATTTACGTAAATGAGGCCCAGTTACAGTTTTGTGTTTTAAAATTATAACTAAATGTATAAAGAAAGGCTTGTACACCCGTCAAATATAATAAACATTGTAACCTATTATATATTTTTTGTTACACCTAATTAGGAACATATGAAAACTGAACGCACGTCTATGTCTATATCTGTCTCTGGCACCTTGTTCACAATTTAGAACATGTGTCTTGTGATAATTTGGTACAGGGGATGTCATTTCTCATTTATGCTGTCGAGAGGCTCCAGGAACCACATCTAGTCGCCTGGTTGGCGAAACTTGGTGAAAATTCACCAACCATGACAGATTTATACCTAGTCGACAAGATCATAAATAATAACCCAGATTAGCTAATACATAACCGCCTCATTAAAGGACTCCTAATATAAATTGTAAACATAAAGTAGGTAAATATGAAAGAGTTAATGCGCATAACAAATAAATGATTTGATAAGGTGCCAGTTTTTGATAGCGAATTTTTAAGAAGAATTAAGATCTATATGTTTCAGAATAATAAGGACTTTTTTGATTTCAACTGTGCAATGTAATTAGGAAAATATCTTACTATATAAACAATAATTCTGTCTCCAAAAGTTTTATTGGTAAAATTCTGAATTTTAACGAGATCACGATGTGACCAAAAAGCACTGGTTTCACATAATGCAAACGCTCACGTTAAAAGTGTAAATAACTCCATTATTTTTTATGAAACGTCTATGGATGAGATAAAAAAGGTAATAAATGAGTAAAAAAATACACACTGTATGACCGGACCAATTTTTAGAAACATTTTTTGAATATATAAAAGACTTCTAGTATGTAAGAGACTACTATTGCATACATTATGAATGAGAGTATAAATATCGGAGAAATGTCGAGAAATGATCTGAACATCTATAAACAGTTTTTATTTGAAAGGTAATCAAACTCATGTGCTACTTTTGCGCTTGGATACCACCGCGACAGAGAGTGTGAGACTTAGAGTACTATAGGAGCAAGTCTCACCAAACCTCACCTTATTTCTTCACCATACCTACCGGAGCCACTTTTCGTATATCTTCAGTAAGTAGACTGTCTTTACAATTTGGGTCTATCAAATTCTCTAGTTGTCTCTCCTCTACTTCTTTGGTTCTTAGGACATTTCGGACGTATCTGCAGATGTTATTACATTTTTCAGAATCTTCCATCACGGTGTCAAGGATCTTATACACGGTCAGGTTAGTCTTCATACCTTGACTTATTAGGGTTTCCCTCTCGTTCTCCCATCTTGCGCAGTCAAATATGGTATTTGTTACCATTTCTGCCATCTCGCAGTACAAACAAGTGTCGGCTTCTGCCCTTCCGATTCGGCTTAGACATTCTCTGAAGGTGCAATGCCCTGTGCCCATTTGCGTCAGGAAATAATCAATTCTCGCGTGCTTGCGTCAACCCATTTCTGCAGATTTGGTATAAGTTGCTTGGTCCATTCGGCGACATTGGTTATGGTATCCCACATCTCCTGCTATTTTTGCAGAGTACTGGCTTTCTTTTGTGATTTTGGTGTGTTTTCGTCTATTCTATGGTATAACCTGGATCTTTCCTCTACCGACAGCTCAATTGGTACAATTCCTGTGACTACTTATACTGCATCTGCCGACATAGTGCGGTAAGCGCTGGTAACTCGGAGCAGCATTCTACGTTGGATTATTGTAACTTGTCTCTTATATACCCCTTTTCTCATATATTCAGATCAGATAAGTGAGCCATATAAAAGGATTGACTGGACCATGTTATACAGCATATCCCTATTTTTGGTTCCGGGTCCTTTTATATTCTCTTCAGCTTTTTGTATTTCTGTCTTTGTGTGTCGTGTAAAGTTGAGATTTCTCTCTATAGTTATACCAGAATATACAAGATTTGCTTGCGTAATATCTCTACTCCACTACCCCCACCCTCACTCACAACCCAACATATCAATCTAACTTAGCTCTTTTCTATTCCTCCTCTAAGTATAATAGCTGCGGTTCTTTTATTTCCAAATTGTTGTTGTTCAGTCACTTTTGTATTACCAGTAGTGCTTCATTTCCTTTTCGATCCAGCTCTTTCTTGGCTAGTTTGGGTGCTTCTTCTGGTGTTAGTACTTTCAACACCCCATCATATAATATGTTCCAGAGTGTGGGTCCTAGGATCGACACCTATGGCACTTCCGTTGTATTTTCCAGGCAGTCGCTTTTATCCATCTGCAGGGATCTAAATTCTAAGTAGTTGTCAATGGTATCTAATAGATAATCGTCTATACCTCTTGTTTAGCGGTTTAGCTTTATTTTGTACCATGAGGCTATGTTAAATGCGTTTAATATATCAAGAGTTATAAGCGCCGCCCATTTGTCGTTTGCTATATCTATCACTCTCTCCTCTGTATGGATGGTTGACTTACGTTTAAGGAATCCAAATTGGCAATTTGCAAAGTTTCCTGTTCTTCTTTACCTATCTTTCTCGAAGTATGTTTCTTAGTAATCCCTCATAAACAACAAATCATATGGACCTAAACTCTATTTTTCCTCTATTATTATTTTTTTTTTCATATTAAGATCTATTTAGCTTTTTCCATTCTTTGGTTACTCTTCTTTCTCTTAGGAGGCTGTTTACTAGACGCAGTATCACCCCTAGCTTGATTTCGCCAACAACACTTCGGTGACTTTCCTTTTTGCTCGTAGTCTCAAGGTCCTCTTTTGTAAACGGTTTAAATTTTTTCAATAGAGAGGTTTCTTCAATGTAATATTTGTCATTGGGAACAAATCCTTTGCTACTCTACACTTTTGCTCCACAGCTAGTCTAAAGGGTGCACATTCAACCAGCCTCTTTCTCACTATCATATACCCCTTTCCCCAGATATCGTCCTTGATTTTTACCTACGTTATCCCAGTGCAACCTATTCGTTTTGTTTATTAGGAGATGCAACTATTTTTTATATTTTCTGAATACACGGTGAGTTTGGTCTCCCTCTATATCACTTTCTGGAATCCTCCTACCTACCTTCGTTGCTATTTTTTGTAGCCTGAGTCATTTCTTCCTCATTCTTGAGATTACCGCGGTCCGTCAGAAGGGTATTCGTAGTTTTTCGGTTTTTGTTAGGCCGACTTTGTCTACCTCACTCATAGCTTGGTGAGATTCTATCATAGAGTCCACGCCGGCTGCGATTTTTCAAGTTAAACATTTCCCAGTTACAAGTTCAGCTTTTAACGCTTTTGCACTTAGTCATATGTCCCTTCGTTGCTATATTAAAACTGATGTATATATGTCCAGTAAGCGTCTCATCGTCCAACACCTCCCAATTTATAATTTTCCTTCGTATTAGTACTTGTAGAACGATGAAAAATTCAGTTTACCTTCTAACAAAAGTCGCGTTCCTGCCTTCTTTTAGGGCATGTACGTTGATTGTGGTTAACCAGTACTTCCCTATTTTATTCTGAAATTGTAGACCTCACATGGGGGAAGCGATTATGTCGCCTATTATTATTCTTTTCCCACTTTTCTTCTGACATCGTTGATGACGGCATACTTGCTTTGTGTATTCTTCGAATTGTATATTGGGGGAGATATATACACAATAAAGTTGGAAACCGCCTAACCTGACCCTTATTAAGCCAACCTCTGGACTTCGGCTACTTTTTTCTTCCGATTTATGAAAAGAATAGCCACATCTACTCTTTTGCCCTTGACTTACCGATGATTTTATACAGTTTTTTTTTCTATTTGGCTCGCCTACAACAACGGTATCCAGGTCTCGTTCTATAGCTGTTACATATGCCACGTCGTCTGCATGCAACCCTTGCTCTTCTCACGTTTCCTCGTAATACACTAATTAGTATATTTAGATAGCTTACCCGCAGCGGATAGTGTTTTGGTCTTTTATTTGATTAATCTTCTATATTGGAGACATTTTGTCAGATCCATTCTATGGGCTTCCTTCCTGCAGAAAGTTAAGTTATTACACTCCCTAGCCTAATGTCCGGTCTTTAGGCACTGTAGTCATATATCAATTCTGAGTTCTCCCTTACAAATTTCTTTCTTATATCCATAATGGTTACATCTAAACCCCATTTGCAGGTTGATCCTCGTTCTGGCCCTACATTACATCGATCCGATTCTTACTTCCCCCTTTTCACTACCCGGTTGTCATATTCCGCCCTGATGTCTACAGTAGCTCTTTAATTACCATTTTGGGTGGGTCTAGTAGAGACCACCACCAAATAATCCATGTTAATGCTTTCAGTTTTGACGATTTCTCCCTTTGGTTAAGCCTCGTCAATAGAGGCGCCCATATCCGTAATGTAGATAATGGTTTCATGTATCGTCGTAACATCTTCTGCACTTTAATTTTTTTCTGAATGGTTCGTTTGGGTGTCTTTGCAGTTTCCTTTCCTCCCATTACCTCCAATCGATGGACTGTACAAGCTGCAACGAAATTAAAAGTCCAACCCGTCCGGGCGGTGATGTATGTATGTATGTATGTATGTATGTATGTATGTATGTATGTATCACACCGATAACTCACAAAATAATGGGCCGATTTTGATTAAATTTGGTAAATAAATTCCTTTTGCAAATGGCTTGGATAAGTTCGTTATCCAGCAAAATCTGCCCAGGTTTTCCCGGAAAATATTGTGTTTTCTTTCGAAAAAAAATATATATCTCCGAAACTAACAAAGTAAGGGCAACCAAATTTGGTACGCGGGTTTACATCCTTATAGGTGAGTCACCTACCAAAATTTAGCTATGTAGGTCAAAAGGCATTTAAAGAAAAATAAATTGAGGTTTTCCTCAAAACGTCAAAGTTACGATTTAAAACGTCTAAATCGGCAACATTTAGGCAAATAACTTGATTCTCATACGGGCTATGGAAATCAAATGTCTCAAGAAGGATGTTTTACAAACCCTGAAGTCTTAGTTTCAACAGTCATTGTCCTTCATTTTACTAAAATGTTTCCAGAGAATTAATTTAAAATAGACCCTTTCTCTGATGCTTGGCAGTAGTCTTAGCTATAGAGTTTATCGTTTAAAGGTATATAATTTTTGTCGAATTTTCGTAAAAAATCAATAAAGTCAATATATCCGTTATTATACAAGATATGAAAAAAATCTTTATACATTAATTATAGGGTGTCTTGAGCTACATCTAAAACAAATATTTCTACAATCACAGGATGGCCCATAAATCGTTGGTGATACTAATTTTCTTTTTTTTTTTAATCAAACACGCCTTATGTTATTGCATTTTAGCATTTTCCATCGAAATATAATGCATGTTTGTAAGAAAAGAAATTCTGGATGCAGCAAGTGCGTTATGGTAGCGAATTTTGATCAAATGCTTCACATCTGAATAGCCCAATTTGCTATTAACCTATAAGGTTGACCAAGAAACGAGTTTTTCCGGGAACACTTTAAGTTTACTTTTGGAAATTTTTGTACATTTTCACACAATAAAGTTATTTTTAAGAAACACGGCACATTGTTTTTACTATATAGGTTATACTTATAACCAAAATTGATGCCTGCTTTCTTAAATAAAAAGAAAACACACATATTTGCAATGAAAACATTTTAATGAAAGTTCACTAGTACAGTTTAAACTCCAAAACAATTTCAAGTGAATACACATTGTTTAATCGCCCATATAATGTATCGAATTTTTTTTCGAAATGTTACAATTATCTGAAATATATGCGGTAAATTCCAAATATCAAGTTAAAGACCGTTAAGCGATGAAGTGTCAGCAGTAGGTAGTTAATTGTTTACATATATCATGGTAATAATACTTTTATCGAGTTGGACATCTTTCGTCAGAGCAGATGTTACGTTTTATGACTTAATTGAATTTCATAGATGTCAGTTGTTACTGGAATTATTTATAACCTAAGGTGAAATACAGATTGCAGACGCATCCTTATGTCCATATGAAAGTCTATGAATACGTCTCACGCTTTATTATTATCCGTAGTAGAACCGACAGGCCACTTTGATTGTTCTAATTATAATAGGTACGCTTAATAAAAATATAGCGCTATACCGGAGACATGTTAATTATAGATAAAACGTAAAATGTTCTGCATATTAATAAGTGTAATGAATACTATATAAGCAACTGCATAACAAGGTGTAATTAATTTAATAACCGTGCATTTTTAAAAGGCGCTAGCAATGAATATTTTGAGAGAATATGTTAAATGTATAATAGGAAAATAATTAATTTTTGCTTCTGTGTATTTTATTGTTCCTCTTTTGATGTTGAGCTATTGCACTCCCCCTTAATACCCACCAGTATGCCTACCATACTGGCAAATCTACTGAGTTAGCACACAATAACTTAGTCGAGAAGATCACACGCTCCCTGGATAACGGGGAGGTGGCGGTGGCTGCATTTCTCGACATTGAAGGAGCATTGAACAATGCATTACCTATCTCCCTCTACGAAGCCACTATCGCTAGAGGGGTGGAACCTACCATTTGTGGCTGAATCGGAAGCAACTACAATCGGACCGTTATTACCTCGGTGCAGGGGGAGGTGGTCGGATTCAGGGCTGCGAGGGCTTGCCCTCAGGGGGGAGTTCTATCCCCCCTGCTGTGGTCTCTCTTTGTGGACGATTTGCTGGCTATCCTCGGGCTGTGGGAGGTTGAGGTCCAGGCGTATGCTGATGATCTAGTCATAATGGTTAGGGGCAAATATGAGGAGGAACTAACAAGTACTCTTCAGGAGACACTAAATGTAGTGAATGATTGGTGCCGGAGGGAACAGATGTCTGTGAACCCCCCAAAAACGATCATTGTTCCATTTACCAGAAGAAGAAGAAGGTTGGACAAATTAAAACCACCTATTCTTATGGGGGAAACGATTCCATTCTCGGAACAAGCAAAATATCTGGGGGTTACCCTAGATAAGAAGCTCAACTGGGATATATAGTTAGAAAATGTAATCCGCAGGGCTAAACTGTCCCTGTGGACATGCCGGAGAATCTGTGGAAACAACTGGGGAACAAACCCCCAATAGATGTACTGGCTCTATGTAGTGGTTATCAGACCAATGATAACATATGGAGCAATAGTTTGGTGGCCTAAGGCACTTCGTGGTACCGCGAAGGCCAAACTGGCTCATCTACAGAGACAAGCTTGTCTGATGATAACGGGAGAGATAAGCACCGCACCATCAGCCGCTCTGGAGGTCCTCTTTAATATTCCACTTCTTTACATATGGTTGGAGAGGGTGGCGAGGTGGACAACGTACAGACTAAAGCAAACGGCAGACAGCATGCCGAAGGTAGTCAGTCTGGGAGGGTCCGGACTCATTGATGACATTGATGGTCACGGGATTCTGGAAATGGTCTCAGACTTGATGCCTACAAAGATCAGTAGATATCTGTCTTTCAAGACCGTCCTCCTGGAAAGGGAGGACTGGGAGCGAAATCAAACGACCCTATTGAGAGCCGATCTCTGCTGGTACTCTGACGGCTCCAAAACCAATATGAAAGTAGGAGCCGGCGCATATGGGGGCAGCACCGATGCTAGACTATCAGCTAGCCTCGGCAAGTACGCAACCATACATCAGGCAGAAGTGTATGCCATCGAGATCTGTGCAAGGGAAAGTATAAAAAAAAGCCTGGACGCAGCAAGTGCGTTATGGTAGTGAATTTTCATAGAAATGATCTGGCACAAAATATTTTATTATAACTTTTTTTTCTTGTAACATATAAATCTAAATTTTGGTGTATAGTTTACTTTTTGTATCGTAAACCTACCTACCAAATTTGGTTATCATAGATTTTTTATTTTTTAAGATAATTTTTTTTTCAAATGGAAACTCAAAAATTTTCCGGAAAACATCAACCGATTTTTCTGATTAACGAACTTATCAAAGCCATTTACAAAAGGAAGGTACATGCCAAATTTTATCAAAATCGGCCTATTATTCTGTGAGATAAAAATTTTGTTCGAATGAAAACTCAAAATTTTCCCGGAAAACCTCGTCCGATTTCCCTGACTAACAAACTTGTCAAAGCCATTTACAAAAGGAAGGTACATGCCAAATTTTATTAAAATCGGCTTATTAATTTTTGAGGTAAGAATTTTTTTCGAATAAAAACTCAAAATTTTCCCGGAAAACCTCATCCGATTTTCCTGACTAACGAACTTGTCAAATCCATTTACAAAAGGAAGGTACATGCTAAATTTTATTAAAATCGGCTTAGTACTTTTTGAGATAAGAATTTTTTTCGAATGAAAACTCAAAATTTTCCCGGAAAACCTCATCCGATTTTCCTGACTAACGAACTTATCCAAGCCATTTACAAAAGAAAGGTACATGCCAAATTTTATCAAAATCGGCCTATTATTTTTTGAGTTATCGGTGTGATACATACATATATATATATATATATATATATATATATATATATATATATATATATATATATATATATATATATATATATATATATATATATATATATATATATATATATATATATATATATATATATATATATATATATATATATATATATAAACATATAAAAATTGAAACTGACCCCGGATATGGGTTCTAGGGGTCCTAGATCGCGCTCATTTGCAAAAAATTTTTCAAAATTCAAAAGTCGGGATCTCCCCATTAGTGAATTTTTTCTACGAAAATTCACTAAAACCAGTGCACACACAAATCGATAAAGATATATGCAGATAGCCAAGCTGCAATAAAGGCTCTTGGTTCCTACCGGTGTAATTCAAAAACGGTATGGAGTTGTAAATCTGCCCTTAACGAATTGGGCAGCTGTAATGAGGTGTCGCTGGTCTGGATACCGTGTCACTCGGACCCTGATGGCAATGTTGCGGCCAACGCGCTTACCAGGAGTGGTGCCCAGAGAGACTGTCGGACCAGAACCGGTGCTGGGGATAACATCTTGCACAGAAAAACGCACCTTAAAAACCTGGACAGAAAGAACAACAATCCAATATTGGCAAAATCTTCCAGGATTAGCTCACTCTAAGGCCTTCATAAATGGCCTATCTGAGTCAAGGGCTAAAAAACTTTTAGAGTTAAACAGACAACAACTGGGTACTCTAGTCGGCCTGTATACAGGACACTATCGCTTGCGGCATCACATGCACCGTATTGGGATCGGTCAGGAGACCGAGTGCCGGCTGTGTATGGAGAGTGACGAGACAGCAGAGCACGTGCTGTGTTCCTGTCCGGCAGCGGACAGGACTAGATACCTGCTCTTTGGCAAGATAAAGCTTGCTCCGGAGGATCTGGATCAACTTTCGCCCACAAAGATTATCGACCTCTGTAGGAGGCTGGCTTTGTTAGAAGAAATTTAGACTTTTAGGCGTGAGCCACAATAGACCATATGGTCGCGGTGGAGGGACCGGTATGGCCCACTCACATACAAACCTAACCTAACCTATTGCACTCGTTGTTGAGACTACAACTACGGTATGAAAATAATTAATTTTTGCTTCTGTGTATTTTATTGTTCCTCTTTTGATGTTGAGCTATTGCACTCGTTATTGGGACTACAACTACGGTCTGCAGCACAGCCTTCCATGTTTTCAATAATAAAAGAATTATGATGTAGCAAGTCTACTCCCTTAAGAGCACATGACGTCCGAGTGACGTACGTCTATGGTCTATCATCCAGTGGGAATGTCCCGGATATTACTAACACGTCTGATATCCGTAATGGAACATCCCGTAGATGTCGGATTTAAGATGTTCAGTGGATGTCTGATATAGTACATCCTCAGACGTATTTCTGTGGTTAATTTGGGTAAGATTAATTCGCTGAATGGAGATTGTAACTTGTGATGAGCACTGCAAAGTACACCCAACAGGTTTTTCAGACTTGACGATCATTTTGCCATCAAAGTAAATGTAATCAGAGGCATGAATAAACTAACCGAATAAAAACAAAAACTAGTATTTATATATTAGTTGAGAAGAAACCGTGAACAGCGTCCTCTACAAAGGTATACCGAAAAAAGCCCCTGTGTTTAGTCGAAAAATCCCTGTATTTAGGAAAAATATATCATATACAGGGTATTTCTAAATTGATGCGAAAAATTTTACAGGGTGATTCTTTGACGAAAAATAAGGGCTGTCTTTTTTATAAAGTTTTTCTTGAAACCCCTTCTCCTCCAAGTTACAGCCCTTTGAAATTTTGGCAATGAAAAGTTTTCATTAAATTTCTCCGTTATGGAATAATTTACAAGAACGAAATTTTGCAGATGCATAAGGCTAACAAAATGACAGTTTTAAAAGGATATTATAACCCTATAATGTTATCACAAGAGGGTGAAAAAAACCTACCCTTACACTCTTTTTTATCAGTACTTTCTATTATGTGTACCGTTTTCTATTAGAAAAATGATTTAGAAAGAAGGATTCATTTAGCAACTTTTTTATTTCTTGACATTTTCTCATAAAATTGTTAGTTTCATCACAAAAAAATAAAATATTACTCAGATCGATGTCACATGAATTCACAGAGTGGTTGTTATTTGATGAAAAATCAAGTACGTGGTAGGTTGTTAAATAACGTCATAATTACACTAATATGTTAAAATGTATTGTTCTGGCTTTTACTAATTTCCAAAAATTCACAATAAGAAAGAACAACTATTGTACTACTATTTTATAATTAATAATTAACAAACTAAGAAACGAAAAGAAATATTAACATAATGTCAGTACGTATCATCATACTAAATGTTGAAAATGCCCCCCTTCGGAGAGAACGCACGACTCTAGTCTTTCTCATTGAACTTCGTATTCTATGAAAAATACCGGCTGTGTTTCTTATAATATCACATGATACGATAATACGATTTCTGAGATCATCGATGTTTTCAACAGGACTTGAATAAACTAAGGTTTTCAGAAAACCCCCACAGGCAAAAATCCAACGGCTTCAGTTCAGAAGATCGGACAGGCCAATTCTGTGGGCCTCCTCGATCTATCCAACGATTTGGGTAAACTTCGTTCAAGTAGTTACGACCGTTGATACTAAAATGAGCCGGAGCCCCGTCGTGCATGTACCACATTTGTTGTCTAATTTGTAAATTAATATTTTCAAGAAGTAGGGGCAACTCTTCTTCAAGTAGATGACAGTACACTTCCCCATTTAGTCTTATCGGAGTAAAATATGGTCCAGTTAAGTCATCACCAATGACAGCAAGCCATATATTTAATGAAAACTGGTGTTGAAAATGAGATTCCGTAATTTCGTGTGGGTTTTCTTCAGATCATAGTGGTTATTATGAAAATTTCTAATAGATTCTCGTGAAAAGTTGGCCTCATCAGTAAATAAAATAAGAGATAAGAACTGTGGAATTTGCGTGATCATTTGAAACACCCATTGACAAAAATTTAAACGATGTAAAAATCACGAGGTAAGAGCGCTTGAACTCATTGGATATGGTAGGGATACAGTAGTTGTTCTTTTAAAATTCTAAATACCGTGGAATAGCTGACATTTAAGACTTGAGCGATTCTTCTTGTACTTGTACCAGGAGATTCTTCAATTAAATTGAGGACAGTCTCTTCAAGTGCTACAGTTCTTACTTCTCTAGAACGCCCGCAATCGGCGGCACTTCTTGAAAATTTTCCTTCTTCTTGCAGACGTTGATGAATGCGTGCGAATATGCTGTGATTGGGTACAGTTCTATAACTCAGTGTAGAGACGCTGTGCTCTTAATCCATTGCCATTAGCACGGCCATATTCAAAATGCATATGTGCCATTTAGGAATTGGTATAATTTACCATTTTATTCACTCATGATCTAATTGTTTAAAAAATTCTCGATAGATTGACAACAACCAGAACAATTAATATTAGTGTAATTATGACAGCCTACCACGTACTTGATTTTTCAACAAATAACAACCACTCTGTAAATTCATGTGACATCGATCTGAGTAATTTTTTTTTGTCTTGAAACTAACAATTTTATAAGAAAATTTCAAGACATAAAAAGTTGCTAAATGAATCCTTCTTTCTAAATCTTTTTTTTAATAATAGAAAACGATACACACAATAAAAAGTACTGATTAAAAATATTGTAAAAGTAAGTTTTTTCACCCTCTTGTGATAACATTATAGGGTTATAAAATCCATTTAAAACTGTCATTTTGTTAGCCTTATGCATCTGCAAAATTTCGTTTTCTTAAATTATTCCATAACGGAGAAATTTATTTTTTCCAAAATTTCAAAGGGCTGTAACTTGGAAGAGAATGGGTTTCAAGGAAAACTTTATTAAAAAGACACCCCTTATTTTTCGCCTAAGAATCACCCTCTAAAATTTTTCGCATCAATTTGGAAATAGCCTGTATATGAGGTCTGTAAATTAAGTAATGAGACGCAGCGTTTGATACGGCAACACTAGAAACACGTGACATGGAGGGGCGACAGGTTGATGTGTACCAGGCGTTCAGTACGAGTTTGAACTCGCCATTTGGTTTTCCGTTATCGTTGTTCCCGTGAAACCGGTTTTGGTAGTGCGTTCTAGAAGTAAGTGACAATAATTTCGAGCCATAAGATTTGGCTTCAAACTTGGGCGAAGTGCAACAGAAACTTTTGTAAAACTTAAGCAGGTCTACGGAGACAGTGCTTTATAAAGAGCTCAGGTTTTTCGGTGATTTAAGCCATTTTCAGAAGAAAAAGAGTCGATCGAAGATGAGACACGCCGCGGGAGGCCTTCAAGTGCAAGAACAGATGAAAATGTCGACCGAATCCGAGATCTTGTACATTCAGATCGTCGGTTGACAGTCAGAATGATAGAGGAACAGTTGGATGTGTGTCACATCACCCTTCATCAAGTTTCGACCAACGAATTGAGAATGAGAAAGATCTGCTCGAAAATGGTTCCAAAAAAAGAAAACCTTTCACAGGAACGAAAGGACATTAGGAGGGAAAGGTGCCTTGACCTTTTGGAATCGATTGAAAATAATGTACATTTTTTGGAACGTGTCATTACTGGTGATGAAAGTTGGGTGTTTGAATATGACTCGTAAACCAAACGCCAAACCATGTAATGGCACACTTCAGGCTCTCCAAAGCCCAAAAAGCAAGAATGGGTAAATCAAAGATCAAAAGCATGCTGATTTGTTTCTTTGATAGCCAGGAAATCGTCCACAAAGAGTTTGTGTCTCAAGGACAGACAGTGAATCAACATTTTTTCCGAGAGGTTCTCGAAAGACTACAGAAAAGGGTTGTGCGTGTGAGACCAAACACAAGAACAATGGAATCATGCACCATGACAATTCGCCTTGTCACACAGCATTTTCCATTAACGTGTTTTTGGCCAGTAAAACCTCTTTATTCATCTGACTTGAGTCCTTGTAACTTTTTCCTCTTTCCAGGATAAAAAACCCATCTCAAGCGACATCATTTTGGGACACTCGAAAATATTCAATCGGCTGTAACCGACCAACTAAAGGCTACTCCAGCATCTGCGTTCCAGCACTGCTATGAGCAGTGAAAGAACCGTCTCCAACGCTGTGTGCCTTCCCAAGCATATTATTTTGAGAGAGACAAAGTTTAATTGTAATTTTATTAAATAATAATATTTAAAAAACCACTCTCATTACTTAATTTTCGACCTCATATGTATGTATTATACTTTCATATGCGTCTAATTGTCGGAGATAGAACAATTTAAAACTGGGCTCTAGCAGCTGCTGTGCAGACTAGTTCAAGGAACAGTGATCTTGGAATGGGTAGAGTACAAAAGATTGAGGGCGGGCACAATAAGTCAAAGGCTGCAGTGCTACCGGGGCGGTAATCGTGGACGGGTGCTACGAAGAAAAAAATTACATTACATGTGCATTGAAAATTTAATTGTTTTGATCAAGTTTGACGAGCCAAACGCATACCTTTTTTATGTAAAGAGCCTCGGTGGTTCAGAGGTAAGAACGTGTGCCTTTGAACCGAAGGGTACTGGGTTCGATCCTAGGGTTCTTCTTTCACTTTTTCAGTACAAACTGTAATAAATTAACATCAACCGAGGTTCTGACATTGTATTTGAGCAAGTTGAATGTCTGCACGTTCCGCCCTTTGGAGCGGGTGTAAAGCCGTCGGTCCCGTGTTTATGCAATGTTGAGCACGTTAAAGATTCCTACCCTACTTACAGAAAGGCAGGGATTCAACAAAACTTCCAGGATGGTGAGGTAAAACTGCTCCCTGGCGTCGGTGATTGGCCATAGTCGCGGAAATAGGCCGACGTTAAAGAAACAAAACACACACACACACACACCTTTTTCATGTAGAAGTGATGAAGCTAATCATATAAAATATCCACATGGAAAAATCTTAGAGACGTATAACTTTTTTGTTTAAAATATTATAGGACATGTTAGCAGTGCCGCCACTGGTTGAGCGATAGGATCACTTTTCTAATAAAAATATGTGTGTATGTTCTATGACTGCATACCAACATTCACAATAATATATATCGTACTTTCGGAGATATTTAAAAAAAGTCTGGACGCAGCAAGTGCTTTATGGTAGTTAATTTTTATAGAAATGACTTGCGCCAAGTATTTTTATAACCATTTTTCTTGCAACTAAGAAATCTAAATTTTAGTGTATAGGTTTGTTTTATATCATAAAGCTACCGACTAAATTTGATGACCATAGCTTCTTTATTTTTTAGATAGAAATTTTATATAGGACATGTTTGCAGTGCCCCCACTGGTGGACCGATAGGAACACTTTTCTATTAAAAGTAGGTGCTTTTATGTTCTATCAATACATACCTACATTAAAAATGATATATATGGTACTTTCGGAGATATTTAAAAAGAAGTATGGCTGCAGCAAGTGCGTTAAAGTAGTGAATTTTCATAGAAATTATCTGGCGCGAAATATTTTTTTATAATATTTTTTCTTGCAACACAGAAATCTAAATTTTGGTGTATAAGTTTCCTTTTTATATCACAAATCTACCTACCAAATTAAATTACCATAGATTTTTTTATTTTTTGATATAAAAATTTTTCTCGAAAGAAAACTGAACATTTTCCCGGAAAACCTGGACCGATTTTCCTAGCGAACGAACTTATCCAAGTCATTTACAAAAAGAAGGTACATGCCAAATTTTAATGTTACCAAAATAGGCCCATTAGCTTTTGAGTTATCGCTGTAATAAACACACGCATATATATATATATATATATATATATATATATATATATATATATATATATATATATATATATATATATATATAGGATGGCGCATTGAAAACGAAACAGACCGATTTGCGTCCAGAGAATTTTTTTTTATGAAACGCTAAAACACGTCAATTTTAATATTGAGGGGGATATGTTTTGACATAAAACACAACTTTGTCACATCAACCCCCTAAGGGTGGTAATAACAACCCTTATATTTTAAATAGGGAACATGAGTCGAGTGTTACATCATTAGAAAGCTCTTTCTTTTATGAATGCAGAACACTAATTTTTTTGGAAGTTTTATCATCTAGTTTAAAAATTATTCACAGTTGAAGCTGCAAAAACGCATTTCACTCATTCCGATAAGAAATGTGCTGATAGTCAATGTTTTGTTGGTTTGTAAACAAAAAATTGATTATCAGAACATTTCTTATCGGAATGAGAGAAATGCAGTTTATTATTTCAGTTTATTGGTCTGTTTGATACTTGATAGTACTACCGAAAATTAATTTCACAATGGTGTATTCTGTAGAAGAAAGAGTTGAAATAATTACTCCTTTTTTCAAAAACGATGACTGTGCCAACCGTACCGCTAATTTGTTTAATGAAGGACATCCGAACAGACATGTTAACAGCAAATACATTTTGGAGTAGTTCCAAAGTTTCGACAAAGTGGTTCAGTAGCCAACAAAAAACGGGATCCTGAACGTGAATTTCCGATTAGAAATGAGACTACTGAGATTGAAGTTTTAGGACAAATTGCTGCAGACCCAACTTTGAGCACGAGAAAATTTGTCACTGTTTAAAACATTAGAAGAAGAACTATTCAGCGAATATTGAAGCATCATAAATTTCACCCATATAAAATTCATCTTGTACAACAACTGAATGAAGATGATTTTGATCGGCGGCTGGAGTTTTGTGAAGTTATGACTGCACGAATAACTGATAACGGGAACTTTCTATTCAATATCTGACGAGTGTACGTTTTTATTAAACTTTACAGTCAATCGTCATAATTGTCGTTATTAGGCAGATAATAATCCAAGAAATTTTCACGAAGTCCACACTCAAACTCCACAGAAATTGAATGTCTGGTCTGGAATTTTTGTAGACCGTTTAATCGGACCAATTTTTTTTATATGGAAATTTCAGTGGCGAAACGTATTTGGAGTTACTAGAAGATATAGTTTACCCTCTACTAATTGACGTTGTTGAAAATGATGATCGCTATCAAAAAAATCAATTAGTGTTTCAAGATGGAGCTCCTCCGAATTTTTCACAACGTGTTAAGGAATTTTGAACAGAGTTTCCAGAGCAATGGATTGGGCGTAGATGTGCTATTGAGTGGCCCCATAGATCGCCTGATTTAACTCCTGTAGACTTCTTTCTATAGAGCCATTTAAAGAGTAGAATTTACGCAACAGAACCGGAGTCTCTGGAAGAATTACGACGACGCAGTGTTGAAGAATGTCGTCTTATAACTCCACAAATGCTCCAGAATGTCAGAGCTCGTTTTGAACAAAATTTGTACTTTTGTATGGAAGCTGGTGGTCAGCAATTTGAACACTTGCTTTTTGAACGTTTGGTTTTGTTTTTTGTTTTTTTTTAACGAAAAATTGACTAATTAGTGCATTACTATTACAATGAATGAAATACGTTCTTGCAACTCCAACTGTGAATAATTTTTAAACAAGTTGATAAAACTTCCAAAAAAAAAATAGTGTGCTGAATTCAGAAAGGAAAGAGCATTCAAATGATGTAACACTCGACCCATGTTCCCTATTTAAAATATAAGGGTTGTTGTCACCACCCTTAAGGGGTTGATGTGAGAAAGTTGAGTTTTATGTCAAAACATGTCCCCCTCAATATTAAAATTGAAGTGTTTCAGCGTTTTAAAAAAAATTCTCTGGGCGCAAATCGGTCTGTTTCGTTTTCAATGCGCCACCCTGTATATATATATATATATATATATATATATATATATATATATATATATATATATATATATATATATATATATATACATATAAAAATTGGAACTGGGGGTTAGGGTTCTGGGGTTCTAGTTCGCGCTCATTTAAAAAAAAATTACAAAATTCAAAAGTCGGGATCTCCATATTAGTGAATTTTTTCTACCAAAATTCACTAATAACAATTCATTCCTACAAACAATTTCAACACCCTATATCTCAGAATGTGAGCCGTTGAGGATGTATGTTCATATGAAGTCTTGTTCATAAAATGGTCTGAGGAATCATACCGTGAATTATTATTATTATTAGTACGTCATTAAGGAACACACTGTATTCTTGAGAACGAAAAAAATCCATTACCATATTTTCGATTTTCAGAGAACACAAAATTCATTTCAAAACCTTCCCCACCCCCTTCGATAGCTGTATATAAAGCTATTATAAACCCAAGTTTAATCTAACTATAGTTTCATAGCCAGTAGGCTGGCAACACAAGATTTGGATAGGCGTAATAAAGGCTCAGACTCTCGCTGCTTGGGACCAGATGTGTACGGTACGAAATATATTTAACAGTAATGACTTCCTGTGGAGAGACAATTATACACCACAACCAGGGCCAGCTTGTATAGAAATGGAAACGATGATTTAGCAGATAATAACCCATCCTGAGAGAGGTAACAAAAAAACGATCTTTAGTGGGCGAGCAACTTGCAAAATAACTCGAACTATTCAATCAAGGTGGGTGCGTTTTTGTTTCGAACCGAGGTGTAATTTAGAGATAGATTACATTATTAACTATAGGCAGGTATCGATATTCGTGAAAGGATATTGAGTCATTATTTAAGTCATCGCGTTCTCTTGCTTTATGTGCTGCCAGTGTTCTTATATGTTTATAGCTGTCAAACGCTATGTATCAAATTCTTTAAAAACAATTCAATAAGACAAGTTTATCCACAATACATTATGTACACATTAAAATATAAAAAGTCTGGACGCAGAAATTGCCTTATGATAGTGAATTTTCATAGAAATGAACATTTTTCTTAAATAAATACCTATAACTTTTTTTTCTTGTAAGATAGAGATTTGAATTTTGGTGCGTGGTCTACTTTTCATAAGTACCAAATTTGGTTACCATAGCTTGGTTATTTTCGAAGATACACATTTTTTCCGAAAGAAATTCCGAGATTTTTCTAGAAAACCTGATCCGATTTTCCTGGCTAACGAACCTATCCAAGCCACTTACAAAAGGAAGGTATCTGCCAAATTTTATCAAAGTCGGCCCATTATTTATGCGCTTTTGGTGTCATACCTCTATATATATATATATATATATATATATATATATATATATATATATATATATATATATATATATATATATATATATATATATATATATATATATATATATATATATATAAATTGAAACTGACCCCGAGTATGGGTTCTACGGGTTCTAGTTCATGCTCATTTGAAGAAATTTTCAAAGTTCAAAAGTCGGGATCGCCCCAAGAATGAATTTTTTCCACGGAAATTCACTAAAAGAAGAGATTGTTTTAAGTGAAGTCAAAACATTATGTACAAATCTTCAAATGTTAGAAATTAATTAGCTAATAATTCTGTTTAATTAGTTAAGTTGGAAAAAATAGTGACACAAACGCTTTTATAATTGTTTACTTAAAGCTTTCATTACAAATTTTATTGAACAAAAGTTGATCAAATATTGACAATTATGGCTACTTACTCTCTAACAACAAAAAAAAGGAAAGATACACAGCAACTAATATATATATATATATATATATATATATATATATATATATATATATATATATATATATATATATATATATATATATATATATATATATATATATCTTAAAATCCGCTTTGCTTCCTCATTACAAGAATATGAAGTTGTAATTTGTTATATAGGGTATTTAAAAAGTTATTACCAATTTTCCATGAAAATAGTAATAAGTTCAACGCCCTGTATAATTTAAAAGGAGTACAAAAACAATGATCTACTGCAGCCGTAGATTTTTATTTACTGTTATAATTTATAAAAATGATTGTTTTTGTAAATATGAATTAAATTGATTACTAGGTGAATCAAAACACAAATTCATTGTTTTCTCAGTGTTTTCAAATGATCACGCTGTATTTTATGTAGCTGCCGTAAAGTACTGTCATTATATTTTTATTTTTCTAAGCATTCACTATACCCAAAATTGTTAGTTTTTGACATTTTAATTTTTCTATGCAAAGTATCGATTAGGTATCTAAACTCTTTAAAATTATGAGATGGCCATGATTATTTGTCAAAAACTGACAGTTTACCATTATCGTCTGTGCATTCACTGGTCAAATAACGAATACAGAAAGAAAACAAGTTTATTACAAATAAATAGAACAAAAATGCTGTGAAGTTAAAATAGAAGAAACACTATTTTACTAAAACATAACAAATCTCAATTACAAAGGGTATTCAAAATGACCTCCCAAGACATCCATGCACGCCTGAAAATGGTAATTAAAAAAGATACTTACATTACCAAGCAATTATATACTAATATTTCGAAATTCATTTGTTTTTCTTTCCTTCACGTCATATCTTGTTGTTGGGACTGTTTTATAAACTTCATTCTTAATATAACCCCAAAAAAGAGTCAATTTTATGCAATTCCGGTGACCTGGGTGTCCGCCGCACTGGCCCATCACTCCAGATCCATCGTTCAGGAAACTAGTAGTCAAGTTTACTTTGAAGTGGTAGATTATGGTGAACAACAGCAGTATATGAAGTGGAACCTCTTCCAGTAATACGGGTAACTGATTTACTAAAAATCTAAATATATCTCAGCATTTAAATGCTCACCAAAAGAATATGGTCCTACTACATAGTTAGTAACAATATCTCCCCACACATTTAACGACCATCTAGTTCGACTGTGTGTTATTTTGTGGTATGAATTACTTGTAGAATAATAGTGGAAGTTGTGCCTGTTAACCCAACCATTTCTATGAAACGTAGCTTCATCTCCAAGTAGTACATAGTCAAAAAATAATCACTGTTGATTAACTTTTTGTAGGGCCCATTCACAAAATACTAGTCTCATCTCGAAATCATTATAAGCTAATTCTTGTTGAAATTGAATGTGGTGCATTTTGTTTTTAGAAAGGATCCTTTGCCCATGGTAGTAACTGAGTTCTTGTCCTTCGGAAATACTTCTTATACTTGTATGTAGGTCTTCTGTAACTGCCAACGACACATTCATTAGTGCATTTTCTTTAAAAAAGTCACTAATGAGGGGATTCCGACTTTTTAATTTAAAAAAATTTCTTCAAATGAGCGATAATTAGGTCCCCTAGAACACATATCCGAGGTCAGTTGAAATTTTTATTTGTTTATATATATATATATATATATATATATATATATATATATATATATATATATATATATATATATATATATATATATATATATATCTGTGTGTGTGTGTGTGTGTGTGTGTGTGTGTGTGTGTGTGTGTGTGTGTGTGTGTGTGTGTGTGTGTGTGTGTGTGTGTGTGTGTGTGTGTGTGTGTGTGTGTGTGTGTGTGTGTGTGTGTGTGTGTGTGTGTGTGTGTGTGTGTGTGTGTGTGTGTGTGTGTGTGTGTGTGTGTGTGTGTGTGTGTGTGTGTGTGTGTGTGTGTGTGTGTGTGTGTGTGTGTGTGTGTGTGTGTGTGTGTGTGTGTGTGTGTGTGTGTGTGTGTGTGTGTGTGTGTGTGTGTGTGTGTGTGTGTGTGTGTGTGTGTGTGTGTGTGTGTGTGTGTGTGTGTGTGTGTGTGTGTGTGTGTGTGTGTGTGTGTGTGTGTGTGTGTGTGTGTGTGTGTGTGTGTGTGTGTGTGTGTGTGTGTGTGTGTGTGTGTGTGTGTGTGTGTGTGTGTGTGTGTGTGTGTGTGTGTGTGTGTGTGTGTGTGTGTGTGTGTGTGTGTGTGTGTGTGTGTGTGTGTGTGTGTGTGTGTGTGTGTGTGTGTGTGTGTGTGTGTGTGTGTGTGTGTGTGTGTGTGTGTGTGTGTGTGTGTGTGTGTGTGTGTGTGTGTGTGTGTGTGTGTGTGTGTGTGTGTGTGTGTGTGTGTGTGTGTGTGTGTGTGTGTGTGTGTGTGTGTGTGTGTGTGTGTGTGTGTGTGTGTGTGTGTGTGTGTGTGTGTGTGTGTGTGTGTGTGTGTGTGTGTGTGTGTGTGTGTGTGTGTGTGTGTGTGTGTGTGTGTGTGTGTGTGTGTGTGTGTGTGTGTGTGTGTGTGTGTGTGTGTGTGTGTGTGTGTGTGTGTGTGTGTGTGTGTGTGTGTGTGTGTGTGTGTGTGTGTGTGTGTGTGTGTGTGTGTGTGTGTGTGTGTGTGTGTGTGTGTGTGTGTGTGTGTGTGTGTGTGTGTGTGTGTGTGTGTGTGTGTGTGTGTGTGTGTGTGTGTGTGTGTGTGTGTGTGTGTGTGTGTGTGTGTGTGTGTGTGTGTGTGTGTGTGTGTGTGTGTGTGTGTGTGTGTGTGTGTGTGTGTGTGTGTGTGTGTGTGTGTGTGTGTGTGTGTGTGTGTGTGTGTGTGTGTGTGTGTGTGTGTGTGTGTGTGTGTGTGTGTGTGTGTGTGTGTGTGTGTGTGTGTGTGTGTGTGTGTGTGTGTGTGTGTGTGTGTGTGTGTGTGTGTGTGTGTGTGTGTGTGTGTGTGTGTGTGTGTGTGTGTGTGTGTGTGTGTGTGTGTGTGTGTGTGTGTGTGTGTGTGTGTGTGTGTGTGTGTGTGTGTGTGTGTGTGTGTGTGTGTGTGTGTGTGTGTGTGTGTGTGTGTGTGTGTGTGTGTGTGTGTGTGTGTGTGTGTGTGTGTGTGTGTGTGTGTGTGTGTGTGTGTGTGTGTGTGTGTGTGTGTGTGTGTGTGTGTGTGTGTGTGTGTGTGTGTGTGTGTGTGTGTGTGTGTGTGTGTGTGTGTGTGTGTGTGTGTGTGTGTGTGTGTGTGTGTGTGTGTGTGTGTGTGTGTGTGTGTGTGTGTGTGTGTGTGTGTGTGTGTGTGTGTGTGTGTGTGTGTGTGTGTGTGTGTGTGTGTGTGTGTGTGTGTGTGTGTGTGTGTGTGTGTGTGTGTGTGTGTGTGTGTGTGTGTGTGTGTGTGTGTGTGTGTGTGTGTGTGTGTGTGTGTGTGTGTGTGTGTGTGTGTGTGTGTGTGTGTGTGTGTGTGTGTGTGTGTGTGTGTGTGTGTGTGTGTGTGTGTGTGTGTGTGTGTGTGTGTGTGTGTGTGTGTGTGTGTGTGTGTGTGTGTGTGTGTGTGTGTGTGTGTGTGTGTGTGTGTGTGTGTGTGTGTGTGTGTGTGTGTGTGTGTGTGTGTGTGTGTGTGTGTGTGTGTGTGTGTGTGTGTGTGTGTGTGTGTGTGTGTGTGTGTGTGTGTGTGTGTGTGTGTGTGTGTGTGTGTGTGTGTGTGTGTGTGTGTGTGTGTGTGTGTGTGTATCACACCGATAACTTAAAAATAATGGTAGATTTAGATCAAATTTGGTGAGTACCTTCCTTTTACAAGTGGCTTGCACAAGTTCGTTAGCCAGGAAAATCGGCCCAGGTTTTCCCAAAAAATGTATATCTCCGGAGATAACAAAGTAAGGGCGACCAAATTTGGTACTTGTGTTTGCAACATTTAGGCAAAGAACCTGAAACAAATGCGCATTATGTGAAGAAAATGTCGCAAGAAGAGTGTTCTGCAAACCCTTAAGTTTCATCTTCAACCGTTATTGTCCATCATTTTACTAAAATATTTTCAGAAAATTCATTTCAAGTAGACCCTTTCTCTGATGCTTTGGCTGTAGGTTTAGTTAAGTTTATGGTTTAACGGTCTATAACTCTTAGCTAATTTTCGTAGAAAAAATTCGTTAATGAGGAGAACGCGACTTTTCAATTTTAAGAATATTCATTCAAATGAACGCAAACTAGGCCCCCTAGAATCCATATCCGGGTTTACTTTCAGTTTTGATCTATATTTAAGATTATATGTTTATATATAGGGTGGCGCATTGAAAACGAAACAGACCGAATGGGTCCAGAGAATATTTTTTTAAGAAACGCTGAAACACATCAATTTTAATATTGAGGGGGACATGTTTTGCCATAAAACTCAACTTTGTCACATCAACCCCTTAAGGGTGGTGATAACAACCCTTATATTTTAAATAGGGAACATGGGTCGAGTGTTACATCATTTGAAATCTCTTTCTTTTCTGAATTCAGCACACTGATTTTTTTGGTAATTTTATCAACTCGTTTAAAAGTTATTCACAGTTGAAGATGCAAAAATGCATTTCACTCATTCCGATAAGAAATGTGCTGATTGTCAATGTTTTGTTAGTTTGTAAACAAACAATTGACTATCAGAACATTTCTTATTGGAATGAGAGAAATGCGGTCATACTCTTCTACTTTTTTGTGAAACTAACGATTCAAAAATCACATAAAGGAGATACAGACTGGTGTGAAATCAGCCGCCAAAAGTTGGCCGCCATTTGACCGAAGTTGCCCGAGCGTACAGTGATGTCCGTCTCATAAGTTAGCAACATCAATCAAGTAACTTGCGCATACAAGATACAAGCGTTGTCAATCCTCGCCACAAACACAACGTAATTATATAACATATTGTTTTCTTAATGTTCAGCGGCGAATTCAAACCACCTAGGAATATTATACTTTAGAACATTGAAATAACTGCTATTAAATATTTTTAAATTAGTCTGAACCGATATTTTCATTTCAATCGAATCAGTCGCCAGTTTTGTTAAGCTTTGGCAGCGGTGTTGAACACTTTGGACGGCATGTTTGCCTTTAAATATTATATTCCTAGTCTGCTAAAGAATATTTTAAAATTAGTCTGAACTCGGCTGCTTTTCATTTATATGGTGTCAGCGACCAGTTTTCTTAGACTTTGGCAGCATATTTAAACCATTTAGACGGCGTGCACCACATTTTCCTTCAAATATTACAGTTCTAGTATGCAAAATAGTATTTTAAAATTAGTCTCAACCCGCCTTTTTATTTTTACCGTCTTAGCCCCCAGTTTTGTTAAATTTTGGCGGCGTATGTGAACCACTTAAACGGCGTATACCACATGTTTCTTTAAATAATACATTTATAGTATGCTAAATAATATTATAAAATAAGTCTGAACTTGAATTTTCATTTCTATCGTGTCAGCTGCCAGTTTTGTTATGGCGGCGGATTTGAACCACTTTTACGGCGTATACCACATTTTCCTTTAAATGTTATATTTTCAATATGATAAAGAACATTTTTAATTTAATCTGAACCTGGGCTTCCAGCCGCCAGTTTTGTTAGATTTTGGCGGCGGAGTTAAGGCATTTAGATGGCGTGTATCATATTCTTTTTTTTTAGTTATATTACTAGTATGCCAAAGAATATTTAAAAATTAGTCTGAACCTGGATTTTTATTTCTATCGTAGCAGTCATACTCTTTGCTTTGTATTTTTATATAAGAGTTTTGTTTGCAGGTCGATATATTTTTTATAGTACTTTAGTGATGTATTATGTTATATAATTATGTTGTGTTTATGGCGAGGATTGACAGCGCTTGTATGTGCAAGTTACTTGATTGGTGTTGCTAACTTATGAGACGTACGTCACTGTACGCCTAGGCAACTTCGGTCAAATGGCAGCCAACTTTTGTCGGCTATTTTTACGCCGGTGAGATACAGACGGTGCCTCTTTTCCGTCCAGTATCAGGGAAATGATAGACGAAAAGAACCGCGTGCGTAGACTAGCTCAACGCACCGGAAACCCCACCGACAAACGAGACGCTAACAGACTCAACAAACAAGTACGATCTGCACTACAAGAACTCATAACCATCGTTGGGAGGAGCGCCTGCAAACCCTGTCTACCCAAGACAATTCCGCCTGGCAAATGGAAAAAGCCCTTCGCTCCCAAAAACTTCCGTTATCCCCGCTTCACGGCCGTAACGGTGTCGTATACACGGATGCGGAGATAGCTACTGCATTCGCAGATCATCTGGAGTTGCAATTCAGCCCGAATTATAACAACGTTGATGTGTCGCACGTAGCAAGAACGTACCGCTACGCCAGGGGTGCGCTTCGCGCCACCCTAGACACAACTATCGAGCCCACAACTTTCGAAGAAGTTTCCCAAATAATCAAAACATTAAAAAATAGGAACGCTCTGGGATACGATGGAATCTCCAACGTAGCCCTGAAAAACCTCCCCTGCAAAGCCGTGGTATTCTTAGTTACGATTATGAATGCCATGCTGCGATTTCGACATTTTGCCGACATTATCAACATATCGAAACCCAGCAAAGATCCGCTGTTCCCTCAGAACTACAGGCCCATTAGCCTGCTACCAGTCATCGGAAAAATCGCCGAAAAACTGATTCAGAAAAGGCTAGCTTCTTTCACCTCAGAAAATCATATCCTCCCGGATGAGCAATTCGGATTCAGACACCAGCACTCCACCACTGACCAAGCCCTTCGTGTGATGGAAAACATTACCGAAGGATTTAATATAAACAAGTCAACTGGTGCAATATTTCTTGACATTGCTCAAGCTTTCGATAGGGTTTGGCATGCGGGCCTCCTAAACAAACTTCTATCATTTAATTATCCTCTCCCTCTGATTCTGCTAATCAGGTCATACCTGCAACAGAGGAAGTACCAGGTCAAACATCTGGGAGCCAGATCTAGAACGTACCCAGCCACGGCTGGTGTTCCACAGGGTTCTGCTATCTCCCCTCTGCTGTGCAATATATTTGTCGCAGACATTCCGACAGCCCCCCTAAACGTGACATACGCATTGTACGCAGACGACACTACCATCCTCAGCAGATCCACTCAGCCGAGGATAATAACCGAACGACTTCAGACCGCCGTAGTCGAGCTGCAATCATGGTATAGGAAATCCCTTCTAGCCATAAACCCCGATAAATGTTCAGCTGTCCTATTTTCCAAGAGGAGAAACACACCTCACGAACACGTCTCATTAGACAACCGTCTAATCCCCTGGCAAGATTCTGCCAAATACCTCGGGGTTTTGCTCGAAAAACACTTATCATGGCGCCCCCATGTCGATCACGCTCGAAAAAAAGCCTCGATGTTCATCTCGAAGCTGTTCCCACTTCTAAATAGAAATTCCAAATTGTCCATGAACAATAAGTTGCTCATGTACAAAGTCATTATCCGGCCAGCCTTGACCTATGCATCACCTGCATGGGCCACCGCGGCCGCAACACACATCAAGACCCTTCAAATCATCCAGAACAAAATTCTGTGAATAGTTATCGGAGCGCCATGGTTTGTCCGAAACAGTCAGATTCACTCTGATCTGGAAATGCCTTCGATACTTGAGTTTATAACTCAACTATCCACAACTTAGTTCGCAAAAGCTGATTCTCACCCAAATGATCTTCTCCGTAGTGCCACCAACTACAACGAGCAACTTCCATACAAGCATAAGCGTCCAAAGCTTATACTTACCCGCTAACGCCCCCGCGGCAAAAACAGAATGGAAACATTCATACCCAAAAAAGTCATTGTGTGTAATTCTTTCCGACGGAGGTATGGACTAAGGTCCGGTACTCCCAGGGAGGGGGTTTTAGTGAATACAGTCTCACAGTACCTCGATATCCCACGGAACCTATGGGGCCGTGAATGGGGTATGCATGAGCATTTCCCCCTCCTGCATCAAAAAAGAGACGGTGCCTAAAAATTACAATTTTTCAAAATCATACTGTAGCTCAAAAACAGAGTGCCACGTCAGGTTTGATTTCCACGTCGTTTGTTTCACAAAAAAAGTAGTGAAGTATTGTGAAAACCGGAACTTTCTATCTCTACTCATAACAGAGATACCCCCACAAAAGCAACGAAATCTGGACACCATTCTACATAAAAATCTAAAATTTTGACAAAAAAAAAAAAACAATGAAATTTCAACAAGTCGACATGTGAAATACATAAATGGGTAAAATATACTTAACTCGGCCCAAGAATGTGAAAAATAACAAAATATTCACATAAAGAAAATTTTGTTGCATTGCTATTATCTTTTTAAATGTTTCGATCTTCAAGAAAGGCATAATAATTTCAACGATACTAACAACAGGGACAGCAGCAAACCCCCGAGACTCAAAGCAACAACCGGCGTGGCATATATGTAGCTGTAAAAGGGTCTAGCATGGATCACATTCGACTATTTATGGTCATAATCCGCTTTGCACAAATTAGCTGTTAATCTTTCACAGTGGCCGAGTTTCTCGCATGAAATCACACGCAGAATGCCCCTTGTCTGTTGATGGTTGGGTGTGTGTCGGCTGTATCCCCGTGCAGTCTTATGTAAGGCTTTTGCCGCTAACTGGTGCCTTATTTTCAGCTCTTTGGGTGAATAATGTAGAAGTAGGGAATGCTAATCATATCACCGGCATCATTGAGTTTAAGTTAAAGTACTATTTTTAAACTTCTCAGAAGCTGTTACATAGATTTTATTCTGTTAAAATCCAGACGCAGCAAATGCGAATTTGAATAAAGATGGGTCCCCACCAAAAATTGTTGGTTAAGACGTTGAATAAAGTTAAAAGAAATAATAAAAAAAGTGTTCGATGACAACGTAAATATAAATATAAGAAGAAGAGCATTTACACATTATGTCAGAAATTCTTAGGTTATTAAATATATCAGTTTGAAATTAGATCTGTGATTTATCAACTATACCCACGCAATCTAACCATGGATTATTCAATATATTACGTGTTAGCTTCTCGGTCTTCTTTGGGAACATGACTTAATCCATAATATCCTTTTTTTATCCAAATTTCGACATATGTCATGTATATAAATTAAATATTTTGGTCCCAATAAAAATTCCTTTATATATATATATATATATATATATATATATATATATATATATATATATATATATATATATATATATATATATATATTCAACAACACACCACGAGGGCTTACAGCCTAAATACTATCGTACCGTGGATGTTGGCAAGGAGGAAAGAGGCAGCTTGTTAATTCTGGACTTGAAGGTTTGGAGGTTCGGAGGAGAAGGAAAAACATGTGCCGGCAAGGAATTCCACAACTTGGAAGTCCTCGGGACAAAAGAGCGGGCATAACAGGATGTTCTAAGTCTGGTGACTTGGACAGTAAAAGGGTGCATTCGCTCTGTTCCCCTAGTAGATCTGTTGGGGGCAGCAGGTGGGGGAACTATGGAGGAAAGCTCCTGTGAGCACTGCCCGTGCAGATATCTATAAAAGAGAGAGAGGTCACCAACGGCACGTCGGTGTGCAAGGGATGGCAGCCTTTGGGTAAGAGTAGGGTCACCGATGAGACGTATAGCCCTCTTTTGAATGGAGTCCAGGTTTGGCGTTATTTGTGAAGTATATAAGGTATAGAGATTAGCTGGTGAAAAGTATTTGCGAGCCCAGAAGAGGAAACCTAATTTATTAGCAGCCGCTTCTGCAGTTGATGTGACATGTTGGTGACAATTGAGATTTCAATCCACAGAAATGCCAACAAGTGAAAAGGACTCATTACTTTGAATAGCTTGGTTGTTCATTGTGATGGGTCTAGGGCTGGTGTATCTCTTATGAGATAGAAGGCAAGACTGAGATTTGTTCGAGTTGAATTGTACAAGATTTCTACTTCCCCAGTCCAATATTTTTTGGAGATCCACAGAGACAGAACCCTCCATGAGTCTGCAATCCTCTTCTAATTGGGCTAAAGAGACAGGTTTAAAATATTGTATATTTTAGTGAATGGTGCTGTCCTCCAAGTAACTGTGAATTGGGCTGGATGTGCTGGATATGAGGTCATTGATGTGGAGAAGAAACAAAGTAGGGGCTAAAGCTGAACCTTGAGGAACTCCTGCATTAATTGGATACAGTTTAGAGGAATGGCCATCCACAACAACAGATATGCTCCTGTTGGAGAGGAAATTTGCTGTCCAGGTACAAAGTTTTGGTGGTAGGTTTATTAAGCAGCGCTGCGTGCCAGACCTGGTCGAATGCTTTTGATATGTCTAGAGCAACAATCTGGGATTCACCGTGTTGTTCTATAGACTTGTTCCAAGAATGGGTGACAAAGGAAAGGAGGTCGGCAGTCGATCTGCGCTGACGGAATCCATACTGCCTGTCGTGGATTAGACTGTGTTTTTCAAGAAATTTTAGTAATTCGGTGTTTATATACTTTTCCATCACTTTAGAGACGACTGAAAGGAGAGAAATAGGCCTGTAGTTGCTAGGAAGCGCTTTGGATCCTTTCTTGGGGATGGATTGTACTCGAGCAGTTTTATAGTTACTAGGGAATATGCCTTTATTATAAGATATCTGAAACAGACGAGTCAGGACAGGAGCAAGCTCTGGTGCGCATTTTTTGAGAACAATTGCTGGGATCTCGTCAAGGCCAGAGGCTTTCCTGATATTAAGAGAAGAAAGCATCTTTCGTACCTTTTTAGTTTTGAAAATGATATCCGTCATTTTATGCGCGACATTGGGGACTGTTGGTGGTTGAACATTTCGAGGTGGGTTGAGAGTAGAATTGCCGGCGAACAACGAAGCAAAAAGTTTAGCCTTGCCCAGGGCGGTAGAAACAATTTCATCCCCTGAGACAAGAGGTGGGAACGTGCTTTTGCAGAAATTATTCCCAATAGATTTAGCAAGAGTCCAGAAGGGTTTGCCGCCGTTGGAGCTTAAGAGGACTTTCTTTTTGATGTGGTTATTAAACGAGTTTTTTGCCTCAGAAAAAATGAAATTTGTGAAAGTGTGTGTTTTATTGGAAACATTAGCTGTAATGAAAAATGATAGAAATTGGGGCTGTGAAATTTTCGTAAATCAAAATTAATTTGTCAAGTTATCAGTTTTTCTCGGTTGATTTATTAGAAGTGAACATTAAAAACTGTGCAAATTATACAAATATTATACTTATTTGTATTTACACACCGTAAAACTTAATAAAGAAATGAATAATGATATCTATTAATAATAATAATGAACGAACACGTCCAAAAAATTTACGTAAGAAAGTTGCTTTCACCAGTCGATTAATTAATATAATGTGTGTAAAAGCCAAATGAAATAAATTCATTATTTCGGTTACTGTACATTCTTATAAAAAATCCCGAAAAACGTCACATTTAAATTATAAATTGGCATGTTTCAAGGTGAAAATGCGATCCCTACCTTAATCCCCCTTCGAACCCCCAATTTTTTAAAGGGAAAGTATAGGCTTGTGATATGTCTTGTGAAAGGTCTGTTCATTCTCTATTCAAATATGTTATCGTTTTCAAGTTTATTGCAACAATTAATATAGAATAAAATAAAATCATGTGGTTACCAAAATTCGCTATAAAATACTCAAAACTTATTACAATATTGTAGTTAGTATACTCAAAACTTATTTCCCGTTTAGGTCTTGAAGATAAGAAAGTAAGTGAAAACCATAGTAATGTGTTCTTTACACTGTATCCATTAAAAATACATTAAAGAGTTTCCGAGGCAATGTTAGTTTGTTTAAAACGCGTAAGCAAATTGTTTTGTAATTATAAGTTGTCATTTAAATAGCGAGTATTATAATTTTAGTTTGAATTTCGTTAACTTCAATTATGAAAAATGGTTATATTAACGGAAATGCATAAAATAACAATTATACAAATGATTGGTTACGAAGATAAAACCTGAACACAACATAAAGTCACCCGCCTTTTTCATGAGAAATTTTCTGATTTATCGCCTATATCCCAAGGAACAATTAGTAAAAGAAATAAGCAGTTTCGCGAGTTTGGTCATGGCAGATAAAAAAAGCAGCCAGTGCACTAAGTGATGAAATCAAATCAGAGATGATGCTTGAATTTGTGGAAAACCCACATACATCGGCCAGACAGGCATCCACTACATTTAGTGTTAGCCATGCATCGATAGTTAACATATTAAAAGAAAATTATATACATCCCTATAAAATGATACCTACTCAGGAGCTCATGGAAGACGATTTTGATAGGAGAACTTATTTTTGTGAGCGAGTGATGGACATCTTGGATAACAATATTATCCAATTAGAAGACTTTATGTTTTCTGATGAGTGCACTTTTTCACTTAACGGTCATGCTAATCGGCAAAATTGTCGCTACTGGGCAACGACAAATCCTTACTGGATGAGAGAAGAACACACGAAATACCCTCAGAAGGTTAATGTTTGGGCAGGAATTGTTGGAAACCATATAATTGGTCCCTTTTTCATTGAGGGTAATTTGAATGGCGATAATTATTTGGCACTACTTCAAAATGATGTCAGTCATTCCAACTTTGGCAAATTTATATCCTGATCCAGTAAACCCTCAAATTCGAGTGAATACGATATGGTTTCAGCAGGATGGAGCACCACCACATTACCAAATCAATGTCCGGCAGTACCTCGATGCAATATTTCCCAATCGATGGATAGGGAGGCGAGGATCGATATAATGGCCAGCGCGCTCACCTGATCTTACCTTATTAGATTTCTTTTTTCGGGGATATGTGAAGAGCATTGTGTACAAAACTAAACCTTTCGATTTAAATGACTTAGAAGAACGAATAACGCTTGCGATTAGGTCGATCACGCCTGATATGTTAAATAATGTCAGAAGACAGTTTTATTTAAGGTAAGGGTGTTGCCAAGAAGTTCGCGGTGAACATTTTGAACATCTACTTCATTGACATTCATAGTTCTTTCTAGTGTTTTGCATTTTATTACATTTTGCATTACATTTTAGTTTTTTATTGTATTGTAGCGAATTTCGGTAACGATATGATTTTATTCCATTATAACTTAATTGTTGCAATTAACTTGAAAACGATAACATTTTTGAATAGAGAATGAACAGACCTTTCAAACGACATATCACGAGCCTATACTTCCACTTTAAAAAACTGGGGATTGTACCTGTCATTTGAAGGAGGTTGAAGGTAGGGATCGCATTTTCACCTTGAAAATGTCAATGTATAATTTAAATTTGACGTGTTTCGGGATTTTTTATAAGAATGTACAGTAACCGAAATAATTAATTTATTCCATTTGGCTTTTACACACTGTATGTAAACATATAAAAACATTAATATGCCTTAAATATGGGTTTTACTGCTTTAATTGGCACTAATTTGAAATAATATCACTATCGTGAAAAGAAAAATTTACACAAAAAAAACAGCATGGTTTTACTCGATGTAAACAACATGCAAACATTTTGAATTTAAAATGACAAATACGAATTATGTATAGTGTATTAATAGCAAGTGGCAGAATAATAATTAAAACAAACATAAGTGGATCAGGCATAAAATATTTTAGATTCGTTATCAGGGCTCTGCTGCTAACTCATTGATTGAGAAATTGTTTTATTGTTACAAAATACATGTCAAACTTGCGGGGATTCTTCTGGGTGGTTTTGAATTATCAATTAGTTTTGTTGAAGGTGGTATATTTTCATCCATTTTGCCGAAAATAGTACCATGAGGTTGTGTTCTTTGTGGACATTGTCTGAGATACAGTTGCAGGCTGTTTTGGGGTTTCCATGATTGGAATAATATAATCCCAACACCATGTTGTTCAACATGAAGCTGAAGATCTTTCACAGGACCCAAACCGGTGATATGGCAAATTTTTTTTTTAAATAGCAAGGTATTTTTCTTTTTTCCATTTTCGAAAAGAACGTACCTTTCTTGACACGGCACTATAAAACATTAACAAGGTTCCGTTAGAAAAAAAAAATGAGAAGAAAATAGCATATATAAAAATTGCCTCCTTCGGATGGAGTTCATTATTGAATTTCTTATAAAGTTTGAAAAAATATGACAGTGTTTGTAAATGCCAAAGATGTGAGAGATAATGAAAAGTGTTAGTTAGTGGCATTAGTGGAGAACTGAAAGTGAAAGAGGTTAAGAAAATACAGGACTATTTTCAAGGAACATGATATTGTCCTGGAGCTGGATAAAAGGCACAAGACATCAGCTTTGTACGAAGCTAAAGAAAGCAAGTGTTAATGCAAAAATTATCGAGCGATAAGTTTGTTACGTGTTCTGGGGAAGTAGTAGCAGCAATGGTGGGGAGGCTAACGCCAGGCAAGTAGGCCACGACGGGCCATTTTTTCCAACCCCGAAAATCCTGCATACCCATCCTTGGTTTCGTCACCAAACCTCGTCGACCTCGAAATAAAGGCCATTGCGGTATTCCATTGGACGGAACTTACCTGGCTCCTCTGCAGAGTCCTCGAACCGAACAAATCTGTTCGAAGACTCCCAACAGACTCGCATTCACACAGGTATGGTAAGAAGTTTCTCCAGTCTCGCCGCATTCCTGGCAAATGGGATCCCTCTCGACACCTATTAGCGTAAGGTATCTTCTGAGCGCACAGTGGCCCGTCAGCACCCCAAAGATGCGGCGAAGCACAGAACGACTCCTACCAAGAAGCTAGGCAGTCTTGTTCCTGTCCGGCCTCCCACGAAATCCCTGGCCTGCCTACAGTCACCGACCGACCTCCAGTGCTTCTCCATGGCCTCCCCAGTTCATTTATCTAGGGCGTCCGAGACCACCTTCACACTTATGCCCATACCACGCTCCGGGCCACAGAACGGCTGCCGAAAATGAAGCCTTGCCACTTCATTCACCGCGACGCCACAGTGTCCCGAACACCCACACAAGTTGCACCTCCTTTGTCTGGACAGCCCCGTAAGAGCGTCAGCGCACTCCTGAACCAGCGTTGACCTAATTCTGGGCGCGCAGACTGCCCGGACGACCGCTTGACTATCTAAGCAAATGTATACACATTTCGCAGGGCTCATCCTGACATCCTGTCGATTAGCTACAGACAGAATAGTGTACGCCTCTGTTTCGAATGCCGTGCTATATGCGCCCAAAGCATAATACTCGCGCAGCTCTAGGCTGTTTTTGCATATTCCCACCCCGGAGGATTGCTGCTTCTTCAGCCGTGACTCGTGGGTGAAACAGACCAGGCTAGCACGCTGGAAAGAAACCTCATTTTCTGTCCACTGATCCCTGCTGGGGATTTTTAGGTTGTATGTCCTAGTGAGCCTAATATAGTCCTCTGCATTTCGTACCTTGATGGTGGAAATTGGAATTTCCTTTTCCACCTCCTTGACAACTTTTGCATGTCCTGTCATTGCTCCCTCTCCGCACCAGTTTTCAGAGTCTCGCATTCTGAGATGCGATGCCATAGCCTTCCTTCTGATACAGATGGGAAGCAGCGGCAATATCAGCAAAACCACTAGCGCGACTGAGAGTGTCGTGCTCATAGCGCCGGTAGTACCCAAACTTGCCAGACTTTAAAGTTTGGTCAGCTTCCGAATAGCAGTTTGGTTCACACCACACCACCAGAGGCCAAATCCAATGAACGACCCGATGATTATGTCCCCAGGTCCTTTCTATCACACGGCGCAGCTGCCAGAGGGTACTCCCTTCCTCACTACCCTTTCTATTTGCGACCCTCATAAAAGTTTGGAGTCCCGGACCACCTCCAAATATTTGACCTCGCGCACGAAATCTAAAGATTTTTCAAACATCATCGGCGCCCTGAACCCCTCCAGATTCCTCTTCTTGGTGAACTGGATCCTCTCCGTCTTCGCTGGGTTTACGGAGAGTCCTATCTCACCACACCACCTTTGAATTATGCTACAGGCTGTTTGCATGCATGCACAGACAAGGCAGTGGAATTTGTCGGTGATAAGATCGTAAGCATACGCCTGGGCGTAGAAGCCATTCTCGGAGAGCCGTTTCATGAGGTCGTCCAAGACCAATAGATGAGGCGACAGGCAGCTGCCCTGAAGACAGCCGCCGGTCACCTCAACGTCCAGCCCCTGGCTCCTCAAGGTCAACGAAACTCTCTTGTCTTCCAGCATACTCGGCATCCAATATATAAGGGATCTAGGCGATCCCCTGTCCTGTAGGGCGGCACAGACCGTATCCGTCCTTGCTTTATCGAAGGCTCCATCCACATCAAAAAACACAGATAATGTGCTCTCTCCGTAGTGTAGGGACCGTTCCACCTTTCGCGTGACAGAGTGTAGTGTCGTTTCCGTCGATTTCTCCCGCTGGTACGCGTACTGGCGTTTGTGGAAGGGGTGATCACTGAGGATTTCCCCCAGCACAAACTTATCTATTATCCTTTCTGGTGCCTTTAGCAGAAATAATGTAAGGCTAATTAGCCTATACGCCTTGGCCAACGTGTAGTCCTCCTTTCCCGGTTTGGGAATGAAGACACCCCTGACCCGGCGCCAGGCTTTTGGGACATAGCCCAGCGCCAATCTGTCCCGGAAAACCTCCCTTATATTGGGATGCAATATTCCCAGGCCCCTCTGGAGCAGGGCCGGGAAAATCCCGTCATATCCTTCGGACTTGAATGGAGCAAACTCGTTCACCGCCCAGGTTATAGATCCGTCAGTGACTGCCTCCTCCGCCAGCTGCCGGTCCGCATTCGGAACCGATCACCAGCTCGGGTTAGCGGCCTCCATCATGGCTCCACCACCAGTAAGGTGACCTCAGAGAGCTGGGACAAGGTCTCCTCGGTGGTGTTGGGCCAACTCTTGTTCGGTTTCCTTAGGGATCCTCTTGAACTTAATGACTCCTGGTTGAGCACTCTTACTTACTGTGGAACCTATTGGGGAAATTATTGGAAGAACGCGTGACAGCTGACCGAGGGAAATATTTGTGATGCTTGATGTATAGATTCATGACAGGAAAGGGCTGTACTGACCAACTATGCAGCAGGTGCTTGAGAAATCCTTAAATGTTGGAAACAAAGTATATTGCACGTTTGTAGACTTGAGGGAAGTTTGTGATACTGTATTTTGAAGAAATATGGTGTGGATGATTGGCTAATTCGAGGGACTAAATCGCCATATGGTGGCAGTAAAGCATGTGCGAAAACTAATTGAATGCCCCGTGACTAATTTAGAATTCAATAGGGTCTGAAACAAAGATGTGTTGATGGCTCACTATATTCACGAATAAATTTACAAAAAAAAAACGAGTTCGGAGACAGAAGGCATTATAATTAATGCATCTAATGTAAAAGTGTTACTGCATGTTAATTGTGCAATACTACTCAATGTATCTAAAGGAGACATTCAGCAGGTGTTAGGGAAACTGATGGAATGCAAAGAAGACTATAGTTATAGTGTTCGATAAAGATGGTGCAACAAATAAGTGCCGTTTCTTAATAAACGGTAGTCTAGCAGAAAAAGTGAATGAAGTTATATATTTAGAAAGACGGTTTTCAAACGACCGCGATGAAAGAATAGGTGATATATAACATGAATCAAATACAGGTACAAAGGTGTTGGAGGCGATGACCACTGTAGCTAGGAATGAATGTGTATCTAAAGAGGCCAGAGTCGCTGTATATACAGCGTAATCGTCTTGATTGTACTATACAGGTGTGAACGTTGAAAGTGTCAGACAAAGCATCTAAGAAAATTAAATTATTATGATATGGACTACATAAGACAAGGGGTAAAACAAGGAAGGATAAAGTTAGAATAAAATGGGTTCTACACGAATGTAAGGTGGAAAAGTCTATTGAAAGTAAGTATGAGAGCAGAGTGCTAAGATGGTTTGGGCACATAGAATGTCTGGATGATAGAATGACAAGTAGAAGTCATAAAGAGCATGATTATTGCGAGAGAGGCTGCGGAGGACTCAGGCAAGCATGGTCGGATGTTTCGGCCATATATTAAAGAACAAAGAGAAGTTTACGTAATAGGAGTGTATGCAGAAATTTATGAATGTGAAATAAATAAAAATAGCATGTCAGGACAGAAGAAGTGCATGGAGAAATATTGTTAGGAAACGGCATAGTCTCTGAGGCGTGCCTACTCCTTTAGGAAATATATATATATATATATATATATATATATATATATATATATATATATATATATATATATATATATATATGTATCTGAGCGATAAGTCAAAAAATACTAAACTGATTTCAATTAAACTTGGCAAAAAGCTTGTTTGGGCGAAACCGATGCCGAATTCGTTAATCAGCCTTTATGCTCAAGTTTTTCTGATGGAATATCGGATTTTTTTTTGAAAACGCTATATTTTTGTAAATATCAGAGCAACTGGAATGAGACCATATATGTGGCTATATATAGTAAAAATAAACCTATGTGGTAAATTTTAAGTAATTTAGTACACAATATGTAGTTTCTTTCACATTAAAAATAATATCTCAGAGACATGCGTTGAGACGACTTAGTGGTTAGTCCAATGCCTGACAGACAGAGTAGTTAACTGCCAGGCGTAGATTGATTCATACAACAGGTATAACCATACATCAACGGTAACCAAACTAAATATATACCAGGCATAACACATACTACCCGAACCAACAATCGTGAAATCTCGGGGATTCAATCAATCATTTAGAGACACTAAATTTGTAGCTTTATAAACGGCCTCAGATACAGTTTTAGCCCAGCATATATATATATATATATATATATATATATATATATATATATATATATATATATATATATATATATATATATATATATATATATATATATATATATATATATATATATATATATATATATATATATATATATATATATATATATATATATATATATATATATATTTATATCATACTGTCGCATAATATAGTACGAGTGTAAACAAAATCAAGCAAAGTTTATATAAAAATGATTATAAAATACTTTCTTTTATCTTTAAGCTTAAACATAAGACGTCATGTAAGACCGAAAGAGTCGTGGGATGTGTTTCAATAGTAATTCTACCTGTCCCCAGGTCCTTTCTATCACACGGCGCAGCTGCCAGAGGGTACTCCCTTCCTCACTACCCTTTCTATTTGCGACCCTCATAAAAGTTTGGAGTCCCGGACCACCTCCAAATATTTGACCTCGCGCACGAAATCTAAAGGTTTTTCAAACATCATCGGCGCCCTGAACCCCTCCAGATTCCTCTTCTTGGTGAACTGGATCCTCTCCGTCTTCGCTGGGTTTACGGAGAGTCCTAGCTCACCACACCACCTTTGAATTATGCTACAGGCTGTTTGCATGCATGCACAGACAAGGCAGTGGAATTTGTCGGTGATAAGATCGTAAGCATACGCCTGGGCGTAGAAGCCATTCTCGGAGAGCCGTTTCATGAGGTCGTCCAAGACCAATAGATGAGGCGACAGGCAGCTGCCCTGAAGACAGCCGCCGGTCACCTCAACGTCCAGCCCCTGGCTCCTCAAGGTCAACGAAACTCTCTTGTCTTCCAGCATACTCGGCATCCAATATATAAGGGATCTAGGTGATCCCCTGTCCTGTAGGGCGGCACAGACCGTATCCGTCCTTGCTTTATCGAAGGCTCCATCCACATCAAAAAACACAGATAATGTGCTCTCTCCGTAGTGTAGGGACCGTTCCACCTTTCGCGTGACAGAGTGTAGTGTCGTTTCCGTCGATTTCTCCCGCTGGTACGCGTACTGGCGTTTGTGGAAGGGGTGATCACTGAGGATTTCCCCCAGCACAAACTTATCTATTATCCTTTCTGGTGCCTTTAGCAGAAATAATGTAAGGCTAATTAGCCTATACGCCTTGGCCAACGTGTAGTCCTCCTTTCCCGGTTTGGGAATGAAGACACCCCTGACCCGGCGCCAGGCTTTTGGGACATAGCCCAGCGCCAATCTGTCCCGGAAAACCTCCCTTATATTGGGATGCAATATTCCCAGGCCCCCCTGGAGCAGGGCCGGGAAAATCCCGTCATATCCTTCGGACTTGAATGGAGCAAACTCGTTCACCGCCCAGGTTATAGATCCGTCAGTGACTGCCTCCTCCGCCAGCTGCCGGTCCGCATTCGGAACCGATCACCAGCTCGGGTTAGCGGCCTCCATCATGGCTCCACTACCAGTAAGGTGACCTCAGAGAGCTGGGACAAGGTCTCCTCGGTGGTGTTGGGCCAACTCTTGTTCGGTTTCCTTAGGGATCCTCTTGAACTTAATGACTCCTGGTTGAGCACTCTTACTTACTGTGGAACCTATTGGGGAAATTATTGGAAGAACGCGTGACAGCTGACCGAGGGAAATATTTGTGATGCTTGATGTATAGATTCATGACAGGAAAGGGCTGTACTGACCAACTATGCAGCAGGTGCTTGAGAAATCCTTAAATGTTGGAAACAAAGTATATTGCACGTTTGTAGACTTGAGGGAAGTTTGTGATACTGTATTTTGAAGAAATATGGTGTGGATGATTGGCTAATTCGAGGGACTAAATCGCCATATGGTGGCAGTAAAGCATGTGCGAAAACTAATTGAATGCCCCGTGACTAATTTAGAATTCAATAGGGTCTGAAACAAAGATGTGTTGATGGCTCACTATATTCACGAATAAATTTACAAAAAAAAAACGAGTTCGGAGACAGAAGGCATTATAATTAATGCATCTAATGTAAAAGTGTTACTGCATGTTAATTGTGCAATACTACTCAATGTATCTAAAGGAGACATTCAGCAGGTGTTAGGGAAACTGATGGAATGCAAAGAAGACTATAGTTATAGTGTTCGATAAAGATGGTGCAACAAATAAGTGCCGTTTCTTAATAAACGGTAGTCTAGCAGAAAAAGTGAATGAAGTTATATATTTAGAAAGACGGTTTTCAAACGACCGCGATGAAAGAATAGGTGATGATATATAACATGAATCAAATACAGGTACAAAGGTGTTGGAGGCGATGACCACTGTAGCTAGGAATGAATGTGTATCTAAAGAGGCCAGAGTCGCTGTATATACAGCGTAATCGTCTTGATTGTACTATACAGGTGTGAACGTTGAAAGTGTCAGACAAAGCATCTAAGAAAATTAAATTATTATGATATGGACTACATAAGACAAGGGGTAAAACAAGGAAGGATAAAGTTAGAATAAAATGGGTTCTACACGAATGTAAGGTGGAAAAGTCTATTGAAAGTAAGTATGAGAGCAGAGTGCTACGATGGTTTGGGCACATAGAATGTCTGGATGATAGAATGACAAGTAGAAGTCATAAAGAGCATGATTATTGCGAGAGAGGCTGCGGAGGACTCAGGCAAGCATGTTCGGATGTTTCGGCCATATATTAAAGAACAAAGAGAAGTTTACGTAATAGGAGTGTATGCAGAAATTTATGAATGTGAAATAAATAAAAATAGCATGTCAGGACAGAAGAAGTGCATGGAGAAATATTGTTAGGAAACGGCATAGTCTCTGAGGCGTGCCTACTCCTTTAGGAAATATATATATATATATATGTATCTGAGCGATAAGTCAAAAAATACTAAACTGATTTCAATTAAACTTGGCAAAAAGCTTGTTTGGGCGAAACCGATGCCGAATTCGTTAATCAGCCTTTATGCTCAAGTTTTTCTGATGGAATAACGGATTTTTTTTTGAAAACGCTATATTTTTGTAAATATCAGAGCAACTGGAATGAGACCATATATGTGGCTATATATAGTAAAAATAAACCTATGTGGTAAATTTTAAGTAATTTAGTACACAATATGTAGTTTCTTTCACATTAAAAATAATATCTCAGAGACATGCGTTGAGACGACTTAGTGGTTAGTCCAATGCCTGACAGACAGAGTAGTTAACTGCCAGGCGTAGATTGATTCATACAACAGGTATAACCATACATCAACGGTAACCAAACTAAATATATACCAGGCATAACACATACTACCCGAACCAACAATCGTGAAATCTCGGGGATTCAATCAATCATTTAGAGACACTAAATTTGTAGCTTTATAAACGGCCTCAGATACAGTTTTAGCCCAGCATATATATATATATATATATATATATATATATATATATATATATATATATATATATATATATATATATATATATATATATATATATATATATAATATATATATACATATATATATATATATATATATATATATATATATATATATATATATATTTATATTATACTGTCGCATAATATAGTACGAGTGTAAACAAAATCAAGCAAAGTTTATATAAAAATGATTATAAAATACTTTCTTTTATCTTTAAGCTTAAACATAAGACGTCATGTAAGACCGAAAGAGTCGTGGGATGTGTTTCAATAGTAATTCTACTAATCGTTACTGTTGAATATATGACAAACGCCATCTATGTAGGCAATGGCAAGTTACCCCACACATGTCTATGAAGTAGTTACTTTCGTTAGTAGTTAATTTTGTCTATAGTTAGTTGGTTTTCGTTTTGACAAGTAGAAAAATAGTGTGTAATAATGTGCTGGTAATCATTGTCGTTTTCTAGAAGATGTGTCATATTAATTTCCTTTTTAAAAGTAAGAATGAACCTTTTGTTTTTGTATGAACCCTGCGTAAAATAAAAACCTTTAAGAAAAGGAAAAATAGTGTAATTAAACCAATCCCCGAAACTAAAACCTAACAGGTTATGTGCCCAGTTTACGTTGGATTCGGGGTGTAAGTGATTATTTTTCGCGTGGAAGAAGTTCGCCAAGTGCATAAAATCATTAAAAACATGAAAAACAAAATGGCTGACCAAAACACTTCGTTGAAACTAACAGGAGATAATTGGCCCGTGTGGAAATTCCAGACCAGTATTATTTTAAAAAGGCGAGGTCTTTTAGACATTGTTAATGGCCAAAGAATCAAACCAGGTCCAGGAGAAGATTTGAATAAATGGTATAAAGATGATGCCAAAGCACAGGAATTGTTGGTAACTCGGATGGAAGAAAGTCCTCTAACACATTTACTTTCATGTGAGTCATCGAGAGAAATGTGGGATAAATTAAAAACAGTATATGACAAAGAGTCTGTAGTAAGTGTCCATCTACTCCAGCAAAGATTTGTTCTGTTGAACTTTGATTCCTCAGTGAGTACATTTATATCCAAGATCAAGGAAATTAAAACAAAATTGAGAGCTACAGGTGAGACTAAGTCAGAGAAAATGATAATGACCAAAATTTTGATGACTCTGCCGGAGCAGTTCAAACATTTTAGGTCTGCATGGGAATCTGTGCCAATAGAAAACCAAACACTAGAAGAATTAACGTCAAGGTTGCTACTGGAGGAGGAAAGATGCAAATCTGTGGAAAACACAACAGCACTAGCTGTGAAAACCAAGCCTCAGAAAAATGAATGTAAAAAATGTTATATTTGTTCAAAAATAGGACACATAGCTGTTGTTGTTGTTGTTGTTGTAATTTGGTTTGGCCTCGGACCGTTAGGTCCATTAGCCACAGACTTTTTTTAAATTTATGTCTAGTGGTGTTTATGAGATCTATAAACAATAAATTTGCATCAAGCTATATCGCCAGCCAATTTTATTATCTTACACTAATTTTAAACCTAAATAACTAATTTGTTATAATAAATTTACTTTGTATACTTTTTTTTTTTTTCTTTTCTTTTTTTGTAATAAATTATTTGTATACCTTTTTTATTATTTTTTTTTAATACATATATCTTTTTTTTTCGTTTTTTTTTTTTTTTTTTTTTTTCGTTTTTTTTTTTTTTTTTTTTTTTTTTTTTTTTTTTTTTTTTTTTTTTTTTTTAAGTATTGTGAAGGATGACTGGGATACTGTGCGTCCAGAGACCCGCCAGGACGGCTTTGAACAAACTGTACTGGGCCTTGGTTTCATGCAGGTAGGTAAATTCACAAAGGAGTGGATTACAAAGGAGCCATACTTATTCTAACAAACAATAGTTATTAAAAACATTTTTACATTATACAATGTCTCTAATGAAAACAAAAGTAACTACAGTTGTAGTCTAATTTCTTTGAAAAATCTATACAATTTCATTATTATACATTTTGACTTTCGCATCAATAGCTGATTTAAAGAAAATGGCATACAGATATTTTTATCATTCATTTGTATGATAGAAGTTATTAAATTCAGTCGTGAGTTTTGATGCCGTGGGCACATAAATATAATGTGATTTAAATCAGCCACTGTTACATTGTCACAATCACAAGCTGGAGATCTTATTATACCGATTTTATTTAAATGAGCCGGAAACCGGCCATGGTTGGATTTCAGTCTTGTTATCAATGTCGTCAATTCTTTGTTATTCCCGGAATACATGTGAATATCTTGTTCAGTAGGTAAGTTAGGGTGGAGTATTTTGTATGGGTTATTAGTGTTTAAACAGAAATCTTTCCATTCTTCGTTCCATTTTTTATGTTGTTCTTGTTTGATTAATGGATATATATCTTTATATGGCACCGTTTCCTTGTATGTGTCGTAGTCATCAATACTTTGTTTGGCCAGCAGATCAGCAAGTTCATTACCCCGAATTCCGGAGTGGCCCTTTATCCAAAGAAAAGCTACACTGCCTTGTTTTTTTGTGATTTTACTACATGAGTCTATGATGTTAATAATGTTCTCATTATTTCCGTAGTAAGATCCTGCTTTACTTCTCATGGCTATTAACGAGGATTGTGAATCAGTGAGTATGATGGCTTTTAGTTTATCATTGCTGAGCATCCATTGTAGTGCCTCTTGTATGGCTATTAGTTCTGCGGTGTAAATTGAAGCCAGATGTGGGAGTTTGATTTTCTTACTTATATTCAGTTGTGATACGTAATAAGCACACCCTGTACCATTTTCCATTTTTGATCCATCCGTATAAATGTGGAGGTGTTCTGGATACTTTTCTAATTCATGTTTTGCATCAGCTAGCATTAAATCCGGGATTTCTTCATACTTGGGTATGATGATTGTATGGTCATTGTGATAAATACTGTAGTCTTTTTTGTGCATTGGTAGTTTTTCGGATACTTGGATAAATGTTTCATATATCATAGTTTCCCTATAAGCGTCGACCAGTGGCGTGCTTCTTTTATTTTGCCAATACTTGTTGGTCGTCTGTTGTGTGTGTAGATACTGCATTTTTGTCAATAATTCTGGAAATCTGACTCGAATTTTTAACATATATTTAGCGGCCAATGTACCGATTCTGATATGTACAGGTGGCTCTCTACACTCTGCTGTAACAATATTAATAGGCGTTGACCTCATAGCCCCTATGCTAATTCTTAGTGCTTTGTTTTGTATTGTTTGCAATTTCTTCAAGTTTGTTTTAGAACACGACCCATATAGACTGCTTCCGTAATCCAAAATGGATCTGATGTAAGATCTGTAAAAAAGTAAAGCTACCTCTCTGTCTGCACCCCAAAGTGTATGTGTAGTCATTCTCAAAATATTCATTCCTCTCTCGCACCTTGTTTTGAGGTATTCGATGTGTTGCGTCCACAGGAGCTTTCTATCTAATATTACGCCCAAATATTTGAACGTGTTGGCAGTTTTAATTTTGTAAATATTACTAGGCATAATATCTGGTAAATGTGTTCGATGTCTGGTAAATATAACCACTTTGGATTTTTCTTCATTTAGCTCAAATCCCCTGGCCTCTGTCCAGGATTTTAAATTAAGGAGGATTTTACTATATTTGTTTACACACTCTTGATAAGATTGTTTTTCGACATATATGCAAACGTCGTCTGCGTACTGGATGCATTCTACCCCTTGATACATGTCTGTGTGTAATGATCTGGTGTATAGGTTAAAGAGTGTGGGTGAGAGAATTGCTCCCTGTGGGAGGCCACTGTATACACACCTCGGGCCGTGGAATTTGTTATTTTCGTCCCTTATGTAAATTAGACGTCTACTATATAGAGATACAATGTTTCTTGCGGTAACTGAGCTAAGCCCTATATCTTCTAAATCTTTTATCAACAAAGATAAATTAATTGCGTCAAATGCACTTCTCAGATCAACAAATATGCACATCATATATCGGTTTCGAGTTAACGTACACTGTATATCTGTTACTAAATGTACCAGCGCATCTAGCGTTCCTTGTCCTTTTCGAAACCCATATTGATTTTTGCAGAATATGTTGTTAGTTTCGCAATAATGCTCCAGACGACCAAGAATCATTTTTCGTATACCTTTGCTGTGCAGGGCATCAGAGATAGTGGTCTGTAGCCAGATGGATGATTGTGTTGTTTTCCAACTTTATGTATTAAACAAATAATTATTACTTTCATCTGCTCAGGATATTGTCCACTTGACCATAATTCGTTAATAACTCGCAACAGTATACCCATGGCTTTTTCAGAGATGTTTTCTAGCATCCTATTTGTTATTCTATCTACGCCTGGCGATGAGTTGCGTAATGACTTTATAACGGAAACCAACTCATTTAATGCAAATGGGTGTTCCAAAGGAAAACTTTTACTTTTATCGCATTCCCCATTGTTATACAAAGGTAATTCTACTGTATCTGGTGCCATGAGAGATAAGCTTTCACTTATTAAATCATCTGTCATAATTGATTTTCCACCATTTGATGATTTGTTATTCATTTTCCGAACAAACTTCCACACATCTGTTAAAGGCGTTTGTTTGTTGAGCCTACTAACATAACTTCTCCATGCTTCCCTTTGCTTCTTCTTGAGAAGTCTTCTCACTTTAGCATCCGTTTCTTGATATTTTAGGTAATTATCCATATTTGATTGATGTTTATAGTTTTGTAATCGTTGTTTGCGTTCTCTTTGCATCTTCTCACACTCGTTGTCCCACCATGCTGGTCTAGGTTGCCAATTTTTTACTAATTTAGTTTTTTCGAGGACACGGTCAGCTGCCAGAGTGATACTGTCTATTACGTGATTATACAAGCCTGCAGCTGTTGTTTCTGTTTCGTTATGTGCATATTGTCAATCTCCAACTGAAATGCGCCCCAGTCTGCGCTCGACTCCCTCCACCTTCTATATGGAATTTTATCTATTATTTCAAAATTAATGTTATATCCAATAATTATTGGCAAATGGTCCGAGCCGAGCGATTCCTGCAGCACATTCCATGACAATTTACTTGTTATCGATTGTGAAGCGAAAGTTAGATCAACTGCTGACGGAGACTCTGTAGGTCTTGCGATCCTAGTGGGGGTTCCATCGTTTAAAATATTTAAGTTAAAATCTTCAGTGATATCTATTAAAATGTTACCAGAGGTGTCGCAATTTGTACTGCCCCAAGACGCATAATGACTATTAAAATCTCCGCCAACAATAAGATCCATTTTACACACTATATCTAGGAATTGTTGCCATTGTCTATACGTTACGTTAATGTTTGGAGGGCGATACAAACTCAATACATTTAATTTAAGATTTAAGATTTGTACACCACATATGTCAATTCGATCTGGTAAGCACTGTGGAAAGTTTAAAATAGAATAAGATAGATTGCTTTTTATTAATATGCCAACTCCTCCACCCTTTCCAGATGCTCTATCTTTCCTTACAAAATTATAATTTGGAAATTTTAATTGGTCATTGGAGTCTAACCAAGTTTCGCTAAGCAAAACGATATCAATTTGTTTCCCATTCAATAACCGGGATAAGTTATGTCGATTTTGTTTAATAGAACGACAATTCCATTGCAAAATAGTAAGTCCCTCAACTCTATTAGTATTGACTGCCATTTTCACTACTTGCGTCCATTTGCTCAAGCTCATTTTCTACAGTATTATTAATGATATTATCTAAAGTCCTTCTTATATTATCGCAATCTATATTTAAATCATCTGGATCAATTTTTGTTAAGACATTATCTAATATTTTAGTGAAATAGTTTGTTACTTTGTCTAATACATTTTCTTTGAATTTAATCATATCCTCTCTATGTGGGTTGGGAATCACTGGACTAAAGGAAGGATTTTTTTTATATGACTGAGATTCTACTGGGGAGGTTGCTGCTCGCTTTAATGTTTGATTTCCAGTAGATGTATGTGAAATAGTTATAGGCCTCGACCGAAGGTTTGTATTAATATTTTTCCTAGAGATGTTGTTACTAAAAAAACCACTACTTTTACTAACTTTATCTGGGTTACTAAGAGATGGAAAATTATCCTCATTATTTAATAGGCTATACCTATTGTTAGTCACTACTGCATAGGATGGATTCTTTTCGATTTTTTCAGCTTCTTTGAAACTAAGATTTTTTTCCGACATTATTTGTTTTATTTTACGTTGCCTTTGATATACTGGACATGCTTTAGATATTGTATTGTGCGTATTACATTTACAATAAATACAAAAAATAGAGTCGCTTCCACATTCAGTATCGTTATGTTTTTCACCGCATTTTCTGCAGTTACTATCTTTATTTCTGCATTGTGTCCTAGTATGCCCGTAACGAAGGCAGTTAAAACACTGTACAACAGGAAATATATATGTGTCTACCTCAAAAACAACACTGTTAATTTTAACAAGTTTTGGTAATTGAGTGCCTTCAAATGTAACTATTATTATTTGTCGATCTTGTAATTTACTAGAACCATTTTCGTCTGTAATCCTTCGTTTCATTCTTTCCACCTTCACTACCCTATGAGAACTCTGTATATTTTGCAATAGATATTCTTCAGAAAAAAACGTGTCTACCTGTCTGATTATACCCTTTCTTTGCGTACAAAAAGTAGGTATATATGCTACTAATTTATTATCATTTAATTTCTTATTATTTACTAGCTTGTTTGCAGATTCTCTACAATTAAGAACTACTTTTACTTTATTTATACCTACCGTCTTAATGTCTGTCACATGTTCATTAAACAAATTATCAACTCTTAGATGATGACCTACACGGATCGGATGCAATTTTCCCAGGTTTTTGTCGATACTTTCGACACAAACGAAATATGGAGGCAAATCCTTACTTGAGTATTTATTATTAAAGTCAAAGACCTTACCTGTATGAAAATCAGTACCGTCAGCTGTTTGTTTATTTTCATTTATTTGTATATCAGTTCTGATAAGAGCTGCTTGATCAGGTGGCCTCCCACCACCCGAGTCGACCGACATTCTTTAAAAACTTAAACGTTATTTTCTAGCTATTATTGTGTGTTGCTAACTGCAATTTTCAATTATAATAATGTAGAGGCTTTTGTTATTGTTTGTTGTACCAAAATTTAAGAATTTTTACCACTGTTTACCCTCAATAACACTATTTTAATTATCACTGTAACGCGGCGAACCATACACGATCGCAGCACAGCACAAACTCCGACACATAGCTAAAAATTGCTATTTTCGTCATAATAAATCGAAGCAGACTGAACAAGTAGCAGGTAAATTTTGCAATTATTGCAAAAAACCAGGACATTTATTCGAGGTATGTTGGATAAGAAAAAATAAAGAAGGTAACTCAAGTAAAAACTCAGACAGGGAAGGAGGTGATACAAATGCGTTCATGGTTCATTTAGTGGGCATAAAATCAAGTGACTGGTGTCTCGACTCAGGAGCAAGTGAACACATGTCATGGGACAAGGATCTGTTTGACCAAATATACAGAATAAAAACTCCTAAAATGGTTCAAGTAGGAAGCGGTCAAAAACTAGAGGTAAGAGGCTATGGAAAAATATCTTTGTGGGCATATAATGGGGAGAGATATATTAAAACTTCATTGTCAAATGTATTATATGTACCAGATCTAAAATTTAATTTATTTTCTGCTTTGTGTGCTCTGGACAATGGTTATTACATGTCATCAAATAAGTCATTATGTCAGTTTTTTGATAAAAAGGGTAATGTAAGACTCAAGCATTGAGGCAAAATAAATTATTTACTATGCTTTTCAGTCAAGAGCAAAATGTGGGGTATAGTGCCAAGATATGCTTAAAAGAACTAAATGAAAATGATCCACTAGTTGACCTTGTTAGTGAATGCATGAAAGTAAAGAACATAGAAAGTTTAAAAGAATGGCATTGTAAATTGGCTCACCAGAATAGCTCATATGTCAAAGACTTTTTAAGAAAAATGAATGTAGATTATGTTGATGTGGAAGATTTTGCTTGTGAACAGTGCCTTGCTGGCAAACAACACAGAACAAGTTTTGAAAATAGTAAGTCACGAGCCACAGAAACACTAGAGGTAGTCCATGCTGATGTATGTGGACCAATGGAAACACCTTCACTGGGTGATGCTCGATACCTTTTACTTTTCAAGGATGACTATTCCTCTTATAGAACTGTTTATTTCCTCAAACAAAAATCTGAGGTGCCTAAACTGATTGAACAATTTATATCCATGGCTGAAAGGCAAACAGAAACAAAAATGAAAGTTCTGAGAACAGACAATGGCCTAGAGTTTGTGAATAAAGAGGTAACAGAGATTTTACAGAGAAAAGGAATATGCCATCAACGTACAGTGGTATATACACCTCAACAAAACGGTAGAGCTGAGAGGGAAAATCGCACGTTAGTAGAAGCAGCCAGAACTTTGATCAATTCTAACAAAACTTTGAGAAAAATTTTTTGGGCAGAAGCAATAAATAATGTCTCATACACATTAAATCGTACAGGCCCAACACTTAACAAAACAAAAACTCCTTACGAACTGTGGTATAAAAAGGAATATAAAATGGAAAACTTCAATGTATTTGGAACTAGAGTGTCCATACTTGTGCTAAAGGAAAATAGATTGAAGTGGGATCCTAAAAATAAACAGGGATATTTTCTTGCATATGGAGAAAACGTGAAAGGGTTCAGGGTGTATATTCCTGAAAACAACAAAGTAGAAAACCATAGAGATATAATTTTCCTACCAGAAAAGAGTCCAGAAGTGGAAGAAGTAAACGAAATTTTAAACCTGGAAGAAAAATATGAATCCCAGACTGAAGCCACACAAAATGAGGAAGCTAATGACTCAAAAAATGAACATGAAATGGACATTTACAGTAATGAGAGTTCAGGATCTGAAGAAAATGAAGTTGATAATGATATAAATGAAGAAATGGTGAATGCTAGATACAACCTAAGAAGAAATTTAAGAAGAAATCCCAGATACTTTGATTATGAAATGGATTTGGACAGAATCTTGATTGCATCGAGTGAGGACAATGATGAACCTTTGTGCTATGAAGAAGCTGTGACTAGTGGTGCAGCGAATAAGTGGCAAGAGGCAATGGAGGAAGAAATACAGAATTTGGAAGAAAATGAAACATGGGTGATAGTGAGTGAAAGTGAAATTAAAAGGCCTGTCATTGAGTGCAAGTGGGTGTATAAAAGGAAGAAAGATGAGTTTGGCAATGTAACAAAATACAAAGCTAGATTAGTTGCAAGGGGCTTTCAGCAAACCAATTTGTATAATAGTGATATTTACAGCCCTGTAGCAAAGCTTCCCTCTGTGAGGATTTTCTTAGCAATTTGTAATAATTTCAGTTTCAAAATATATCAGCTTGATGTATGTAGTGATTTCCTAAATGGAGATATAGATGATGATGTCTGCATATTATTACCTAAAGGGTTTAGTGAAAATGAAGGAAAATATGCTAGGCTAAGAAAGTCCTTATATGGCTTAATATCCTCACCAAAAAGTTGGTATAAAAAATTTAACAACCTGATGATATCTTAAAAATTTGAACGGCCACAAAATGAATATTGTATTTACTTTAGAATCACAAATGTTTCAAAAATATTTATAATAATCTATGTCGATGACTTATTAATTGCTGGGTCTAATGAAAAAGAAGTAGATGAAATTAAAAATATTTTGAAGCAAAATTTTAAAATGAAAGATTTGGGAGGCATAAGACATTTCTTGGGTATGTTCATTACACAAGATTTACATAAAAATGAAATTACCATAAATCAAACTGTATATGTCAAAAATATGTTAAAATCTTTTGAAATGGAAAATTGTAAAAATTGCAATACCCCTATGGAAACGAATTTCAGACATGATGAACTCAAACGGGAAAAATCAGAAAATCACGATATAGAAAACAAATGTAGAAAAGCAACAGGATCTTTAATGTACGCTATGCTATGCTCACGACCAGACTTGTGTATTTCAGTAAGTATCTTGAGTAGGTATCAGTCAACATCTAGTTTACAGCTTTGGCAAGCAATAAAAAGAGTTTTTAGGTATTTACATAAAACACAAAATGTTAGTTTAGTTTTTAGAAAAAACTTATGTTAAAAATGTAATCGAGGGCTATGCTGATGCTGACTGGGCTGGAGACAGAACCGACAGAAAATCTACTTCGGGTTACTTATTTAAAATTTTTGGTTGCGCAGTGAGTTGGTGTTCTAAAAAACAACCCTCTGTGGCTCTGTCTTCCACTGAGGCAGAATATATTGCATTAAGTTTAGCTATAAGTGAAGCCTGCTGGCTAAGAAATTTGATTTTTGATCTTAAAATTGTCAATGATAATATTTTGAGTGTTGTAATTCATGAGGACAATCAGTCTGCCATGAAAGTATGTAAGAACCCAGAGTTTCACAAGAGACTGAAACACATAGATATTCGTTATCATTTTATTCGAGATAAAGTCAATGATAAAGTAGTTTCATTAAAGTACATTCCAACAAAGCTGCAAATCGCAGATTTGTTCACGAAACCTTTATCTCTGACTTCATTTGAAAGTTTTGTTGTTACATGTGGTTTAGTTTAAGATTATTTTTGCATAATTAGGGAAATTTGCCATTGAGGGGTAGTGTTGAATATATGACAAACGCCATCTATGTAGGCAATGGCAAGTTACCCACACATGTCTATGAAGTAGTTACTTTCGTTAGTAGTTAATTTTGTCTATAGTTAGTTGGTTTTCGTTTTGACAAGTAGAAAAATAGTGTGTAATAATGTGCTGGTAATCATTGACGTTTTCTAGAAGATGTGTCGTATTAATTTCCTTTTTAAAAGTAAGAATGAACCTTTTGTTTTTGTATGAACCCTGCGTAAAATAAAAACCTTTAAGAAAAGGAAAAATAGTGTAATTAAACCAATCCCCGAAACTAAAACCTAACAGTTACGTATACTTTGAATATAATATCCCGGGCTTAAAGCCCATCTAATGTATCACCTAAACAAAACGTTTTTTTTACGTATACCCAGATGGCTCAGAAACGTGCCACTTGCCTCATAAGCAGAAGGTTACGCGATCGAATCCAGTTCGATAAATGTATGTTTTTTTGAATTTATTTTAACGTTCGGAGAAATAATAGTGCATAGATTTCATACATTTTCAACAAGATCTCATTTTTGTTAAAACGCCTAAATAAGTTTGTCACCTTTAGGTCTGAAATTATAATTTTTTATTGTTGATATTGAAAAAAAACCGGTTTGATTAGGCTGACGAAAACGAAATCATACTGGCGATTAATAAGGAAAAATCACTGCTACGTTTATAATTTGACAGATACTTTACTTTTCAAAATGTGAATTAAGTTTTTTTCTGAAAATATTCTGTATAACTTTGCTGAAATTTGTAATACCAGTTTCTTTTAAAGAGACTTGCACAATCTACAGATATAGCAAAATTTTGTTCTTTAGCTTCATACCAAATTCACTTTTGGGCATTTTTCTCAAAAGAAGTTAGAACGCAAGATTTTTTTGATAATAGAGAGATATCGATGGTAACACTTTCGAAAGAATTCTTTAAATGTGCGCTTACTAGGATCTCTAATTTCGATCTTTAAGGTCTGTGTAAGTTTAAAGTATCAACTTTACTAATATGCCGTATAGTAATAGTGTACAATTCTTAGGAAAATTCGGTACTATAACGCACTTGCTGTGTCTCGAAATTTTTTTACTCTTCTTGTTTATTTCATTTATTTTTATCGGTACGAAGCTGTAGGTTTATTTTTTATTAAAATTGCCTTGCGTAGCCGGCTAAGACAAATACATAATAATCGCGTATAAACCTCTCCTTAACTAGAGCCGTTTACGTGCTAAATTTCACTAACCGACTGAAAACCATTCGGGTTCGAATACCCTCGTAAAATTTTATGGAATTATTTCACCGCAGAAATTATTTATCCTTGACAAATTTGAAATTAACGTCTTGATAAGTGCACATAAATTAGGGAATATTATCTAACAAATACGAATTTTAAAACCGGAGCTAACAAGGCAATCATATACAGGTAAGAAAGTTATCTCACCACTAAAAAACGAAGGCTAGACATTTTAATTTTATGTTGTTGGGTTGCGGGTGATGGAGAAGAGACTAATTTGTATTTTTATTGCCCAAAACCAGCCAAGTAGAAACCGCCTAACCACCTACGGTCATGTGTACAACACTACTTTTGTATAATTAAATGGATAACAAGTTTATTTATGAATAATTTGAATAAACTAAGCATTACTGTTTTAAATAAATTCCTGGAATTTAATAAATAAAGAGTATTTATTAAGTGAACTAAACTTATTTATGGAAAATAGGTGGGAATATCTCTGTTAGTATAACTGATTTATACTTAAGGAAGGCAAACTTATGATAATATCATATACTTTTCTTGAAAGTAATCTTTATTAATGACTTCAAAGAAAACAACATATAAGGTATCGAAAATGTAAAATAACACTAGGTATAAAGCACATAAGCCACAGTCACTATAAATTTACAATATATGTATTTTTTTTCCTCGCTCAGGGCTCGTCCGCGTCTTTGCCACCCCTTTGGCTTATTGTGCATGCTCTTAGTCTTTTCTACTACACCCATTCCAAAATCACTGTGCCTTGAACTAGTCTGCACAGCGATTGGTAGGGTGAAGTTTTATATTGTTCTGTCTGCGGTCTAGACTGACCGTAGATTAGTTGGCTTTTGCGATCCAGAGCTTTATACTCGCACAAGATGTGCTGGGCTGATTCCTCCCCCTCGCCGCATTTTATGCAGGTGTTTCTCGATGGCCATGTGTCCCGTCAAAGGACCTGTTATGTTTCTGAGCTGTCCTCTGCTAAAATTTAGCAGCTCCACAGCTCTCTGTGAACTAGGTTTGTCAATTACTGACTTCCCATGTCTGAGCCCTGGACAGTCTGCCCAGTACACCTTGTGTTCGTTTCTGACCCAGGAGTTAATGGCTCACCTGGCCGTGCTCTTTGTCACGCCTAGAACCAGTTCTGGTCCCATAAATGGTTCTGCTGACCCTATCTTCGCGATACTGTCAGCTTCTTCATCGGTCTTGACCCCCGAGTGACTCGGTACCCATATCGTTATGTTTCTGAGCTGTCCTCTACTAAAATTTAGCCTCCATAGCTCTCTTTGAACTAGGTTCGTCAATTACTGACTTCTCATGTCTGAGCCCTGGACAGTCTGCCCAGTATACCTTGTGTTCGTTTCTGACCCAGGAGTTAATGGCTCTCCTGGCCGTGCTCTTTGTCACGCCCGGAACCGGTTCTGGTCCCATAAATGGTTCTGCTGACCCTACCTTCGCAAGACTGTCAGCTTCTTCATCGCTCTTGACCCCGAGTGACTCGGCACCCATATGAAGGTGACCTCATTCTGCCCAGCCAGGTCGCTCGTCTCGTCTCGGCACTCACTTACCAGCCTGGAATTTACCTGTTGGATTCTTAGGGCCTTAAGGGCTACCTGGATGTCTGTGGCTATGAGGATCCGCTTGATGGTGTAGCCATTCCTCTTGTTCCGGTCCTTCCGAATAAGCACCTGCCCCCGTCCCACGCCCTCCGCCGGATCCGTACCTAAACCAGACGAGCGCGTCACGTGGTAAGCCCGGCATCTCCTTCGACAAATTGTTTTCATTGCAAATTCGAGGGTTTGTGAGGTCTGTCCTCATTTCAAGCATAGGCTACTTCACGATCTCCTAAATTTTGCAGTGACCACTGAAGCCTGGGCTGATCTTCGGTCTACCATTGCAGGCTAGTCTGTATAGTCCTAGCCTGGCCTGCCCCATGATAACCAAGTGTAGGGGGGGATCCAGCAACACCTCCATGGTGGCCGTTGGGGTTGAAGACATGGCCATTGTGATGCCCAGGCAAGCCATCCTTTGGATCTTGCCTAGTTTAGTCCGGTTAAATAAGAATCCAACCTCGGAATAAAAGATAATTAGCTGAAATGTTGCGCTGTCCTTTCTTTTGACATTCTCGATACTCCTATAAAAGTCACATATAATCTCGTTTACATGTCAAATATACTTAAGTTTAGGGAGTTTCTTTTAAAAAGCCTTATATATCTAAAGCAGGAGCTTACAGGACACAAGCAGACTATAAACTAAACGAATATCTAATTATGTTACTGCACAACATTGCCTCTACAATATAGTTTATCTTAACGTTCTAAGAAACCTAAATGGGAAAAACAATACGTGTACATTAAATGTGCTTACACTGCGGTATGATATAATATAACTCGCGTCTTGAGATATTCAAGGTCAAAAGTCGCGAAATTTCGTTTTCTATGCGTCAAATCGTTTTTGAAGTTATTATAAATATTGTAGTACCTCAAATTCTCTACAACCTGTGCGTTAACACATTTTCATCCCCAACTGTTTTTCAGATACCGGGCGGAGAGTCGGAGTCCGATATCCGTATCTGTATACAGAGTGTCCCACGTAGACCTTCCGTTAGCCGTTTTTGGAGTACGGCGCACAATTGAATTCTGAGAATTCACACACGTGGGATTCTCGAAATTTACAGTTCACTGAAAATATTGACGTTAGTATAGAACTTCCAGCTATACCGGAAGTAGACGTCAACTTTCTTATTTTAAATGGGAGATGGTATTTTTTTATTACGGATCTATATTTTTCGTCAAATCTTATGGTAGGTTTTACTAACAAGTTATGTCATTTTTCTCAACCATTGTCGAGATATTCGACTTTCTTCAAAAATTTCTTAAAAAACATTAAAGGTCAGCTCAAAACTGGGACGGGCCGAAGGAATCCGACTATCTATTTAAAACAAGGCATTGTTTAAGCTATTTGAACTGAGCAGATTTTCCTGACTAACGAAGGAGGCACCCACCAAATTTCATCAAAATCTGTCCCTGATTTTTTGAGTTATCGGTGCGATACACACACACACAGATATATATATATATATATATATATATATATATATATATATATATATATATATATATATATATATATATATATACATAAACATATAGAAACTAAAACCGACCTCGGATTTGGGTTCCAAGGGTTCTGAATCGCGCTAATTTGAAGACATTTTTTCAAAATTCATAAGTCGTAATCTCCTCATTTGTGATTTTGTTTAAAAAAATTCACTAAAAACGGGTGTTTTATAGATCAATCAAAATATAGATAGATCACTTACGAGAAGTCACAGAATATAGCATATATTTGTTTGTGTCAAATGTGGCCGATCGCAGAGGGATGTCTGTTGGTCCCCTTTTATGGACTTCATCCTTATTTTTTCAACAAAGTCCTCAAAACTCCATAATAGGAGCAGAGGACCCTCAGTTTACAGTGGAATTTGAACACGAAACTGAAAGCTGATTAGGTATCAAGTTATAATTAGGTACCAACTTTCGCTGAGGGGTCCAGCTGAATTGATTGAACTTCCACTATGAAGTCATAATGGCTCTGACAGAAGAGATACATAGTTAAAAAAACTAAATTTAAAAATACATATGGCTTCTAAAAAACAATAGACTAATGTGCTATTTTAAAACCCAATTTCATTACTGCTGTTCTATGAAAGGTAATTGTTTCTAAAAATGTTTTAATAAAACAAAACATTTTCAGCATAAAATTTATAGTGCAAAAATATATTTAAAAAAATCAAAACAATGGTATAAAGTAATCCTCCTAAAACAAGACTTCTTTAGGATTGTATCAACTTACTTGATAAGAATGAAACTATTATTGTCTATTGTTATATTATGTTTAGATAGAGGCTGAGTGGTTCAGTGGTAAGAACGTGTGCTTCTGAACCGAGGGGTACCGGGTTCGATCACAGCGCTCTCCTTTCACTTTTTTAATACATACTGTAACATTAACATCATCCGAGGTTCTGGCATTGTATTTGAAAAAGTTGAATGTCTGCACGTTCCGCCCTTCGGAGGGGGCGTAAAGCCGGCAGTGCCGTGGCCACTCGATGTTGGGCATGTTAATGATATCTACCCTCCTTACAGAAAGGTAGGATAGTGAGGTGACACTGCTCCCTGGCGGCGGTGATTGGTCATAGTCGCGGAAATAGACCGAAGTTAAGGGAAAAAATGTTTAGATCTTAGATGACGCAAAGTTATGTTTATAAATAATAAGGGATAAGAGTTTAATTTTTGTCAAGCAAATTGACTATATATATATATATATATATATATATATATATATATATATATATATATATATATATATATATATATATATATATATATATATATATATATATATATATATATATATATATATATATATATGCTATTTATTATGTAAAACTTACGTTTGGTTAGATATCTATGCAAACAACACATTTGACCAGCCTCGGTTTTCAAGAAGCTGCGTCAGGTAATTTTTTTTTTTACTAATCATTCGGCGATATTTTAATTAATAAGAGTTCTATCTTTTATCGGCCAAATTACCTTCAAATAATTTTACACCATAAATTTCCATAAATGATGCGGTTTGAAATTCTTAGAATAAACCTGTGTAGGAGCTAACAAATACTTATGCAAATGTATACAGGATGGTTGAATTAAAAGTTTTGCCGGCTGCAATAAAACCAATATAATGTACTTATGAAGCTCTAGATATTTTCTCAACGCGGTAGAATGTTACATCCAATCAAATTAATGGTCTTGCAAATATGACTTACATATATGTGAAATTTTCATTTTATTGTGTAAAATGGCTTTGCTTTCATTAAATATCATCGAAACCTTTGGTTTAAATTTTCCCTTATACATTTTTTGACTGAGCTTGTGTTCTAACTTTTTATTTCGTACGTAAATCTCTCAGGCCTAGGCGCAATAACTCTTACACCTTAAACATGATCTGCCCGTAAATCCTGGAGATGGGTGTATTGAGGTCCGGAATCGAAGTAAGATTTGACATATCTCATAAAGAGAAAGGTTGTTGATAGAGAAACATAATTTCATAGCGAAAAATAATTTGCACATAACAAACACCAAATGAGGGTCATAAATAACCTAGGTGAGAAAGGCAAAGGCTGACTGAAAGCTCTAGACCATTTAAGGCCCACAGAAATAGAAGCAACGACAAAAGTGAAACATAAAGACCCTGTGACCATGTTAACAGATCTGTAACAAGAAGCAACATAGTGCCTATTAAAATACACCAAAGTGTAAAGTTAAAAATTCCAGTATAATGAAACAAACAGGTGAGCCCTGGTGGCGCAGAAGCTTCGCAAACCATGTTTTGTATGTAACACGAGACATAGACCGGTTTCGTCCTTGTTAGGACTCACAGTATGTCAAGCCTACGCTTCAGCAAGTTGGCTTTAAGTCAGGCATTCCACAATATGCAATGGAAAATAGAGCAAAATAACTGGTCTTGTAGCAGTTCTAGGCTTGCACAGAAGTTTGCACGTACTCACAGTGCAGCAGAAATTAAGCTGTGGCAAGAAACCAGACTAGATGAAGCTCCATGCTTTTCTTTGCATGTACACACTCTTTAATTCCATGCAAAGGTGTGACGTACCTTTGACACTGTTGACAAATATTAGTAATGTTATATGTAAGTAAGGTGTAAAAAAGTAAGTTAATAAAGTATACTTTTCGTATTACCTCCATGAATCACTCTATATAAAAGTTAAAAATGTTTTATATTGGTAGGTGGGCTTTTTGCGGCTGTTTCTGATCACGTTGCCAGATAAAAGTTATCGATGCGCGGTGAGAAAATAATTAGAGACCCAGGATTTTTGCGTGTTTATCCAAGGCTCTATTTAAGTTCGGACACACATTGAGATATTTTCATGCCACTATCTTGAACGTACGAGAACATGATCTGCTAATTTACTACAATGTCTGTATTCTCAGCTTCCACTTGCTTATTAAGACGTGCAATTACGTAAATGAGAAGCGTATGTGGACTATTGAAGTATACATCTTTATTGAGGATTCGTCTCATTTTCTGTTTGCTTTAATTTCTTAATTGGGAGGTTAGTAAGTTTTGTAACACTGAATCATCTGTGATTCCGCAATTGCGGTTACATCTCCATTTGTTGTTTATTTAATTTCTTAATATTGCACCGCTTAATGTCTCAATATTATGTTAGTCTTGACTTTAATTGAGTAGATGTGTATATGCACAAGACTTCTTATTCATTATGGGCGTTGTGCTTGCGTGTGGCTATATTTGCGACTTCGTCCATCAGACCATTTGCACATTATATGGGCGTTTATATAATTATATCTAATAATATATCGTAAGGTAGTTCCGGGAGAGATGACCATAGTTTAATTAATAATTGAACTCGCTTATATTGAAATGTTTTTAAATGTATTTAATGCTCAAGCAGAAATATAAGAACACTAATATACGAGTAATATAGTACAGTCAATTCTGAGAGAAAAAATTAATTACGAACTTGACAAAATATTGTATATATATTGGAGAGGGATGTACAGGGGGCGCCAGCATCAAGATTTAACATATCCTTCTCGAATATATGTGGCCTAAATTCTAACCTGAACTCCGTCCACCATTTCCTCCAGGCTAATAGGCCCCAACTCCTTTTCCTCACCTAAACTCAAATCAGTGCCAAAACAGCCACTAATCACCTTAATTTCCCGGGATATGAGCTCCTTACTTCTTTTAGATTGCATGGATGAGTGTGCGCCTACGTCCGTAGCAATCTACCATACACCAGACTCCCCAATTTAGAAGCTGGAAGAAAAGACATACTATGGAAAAAACTCTCTCTTAGGGCTGCAATTAAATTCATCTGTTGCATTTACCGGTCACCTTCTGACAACAATTTTGTCCAGCTCTTTGACTACCTTTCTGAAAAAAACGACTATCTGATTTCTGAATATCCTTCCTCCGAGGTCACTATTCTTGGTGACTTCAATGTCTATAATAAGGAATGGCTAGGATTTTCAAAAACCGATCCACAAGGAAGAGCCGCGGAGGCCTTTGCAGTCAGCAATTCTTTAGCCAATATGGTTCAGCAACCTACTTACTTTCCTCGCATCCCAACACACAGCTCAAAACCTTTGGATCTCCTTCTTACTACAAATCCTGACTGCTATAAGATATCAGTCACCGCCCCCCTGGGTCGCCTAGGCATGGTCACTGCTTCCTGCGCAATGCAACCCGAGGTCACACAGTCATCACACCCACGTATCGTTTGGCACTACAACTCCGCGAACTGGGACGAAAAGCGAGATTACTTTTCCTCATTTCCATGGGCGTCTGTCTGCTTCTCTCATCCTGACCCCTCTGATATCTCACAAAAAGTCACCGAAATTATCCAAGCTGGCATGGAACTATTTATTTTACGTACCCAGAAAACCTTTGCAGCCACTCAAAAGCCCTGGTGCTCTAAATCCTGTGACAAGGTCAGACTTGAAAAGGCCAAAGCTCACAAAAAGCTTCTACACAATCCCAGTCAAGAAAACCGTCAAGCATTTAACGACGCAAAAAAACTCGTTTAATAACAACATCAAAAACAAAGTCCTCTTAAGCTCCAGCGGCAGAAAAACCTTCTGGACTCTTGCTAAATCTATTGGGAATAAGTTTTGCAAGAGCACGTTCCCACATCTTGTCTCATGGGATGAAATTGTTTCTACCGCCCTGGGCAAGGCTGAACTTTTTGCCTCCTTGTTCGCCGGCAATTATACTCTCAACCCACCTCCAAATGTTCAACCACCAACAGTCCCCAATGTCGCGCATAAAATGACAGATATCATTTTAAAAACTAAAAAGGTACGCAATATGCTCTCTTCTCTTAATACCAAGAAAGCCTCTGGCCTTGACGAGATGCCAGCAATTGTTTTAAAAAAATGCGCAACAGAACTTGCTCCTTTCCTGACTCGTCTGTTTCAGACATCTTACAATAGAGGCCTATTCCCTAGTAGCTGAAAAATTGCTCGAGTACAACCCGTCCCCAAGAAAGGATCCAAAGCGCTTCGTAGCAACTACAGGCCTATTTTTCTCCTTTCAGTCGTATCTAAAGTGATGGAAAAGTATATAAACACCGAATTACTAAAATTTCTTGAAAAACACAGTCTAATCCACGACAGGCAATATGGATTCCGTCAGCGCAGATCAACTGCCGACCTTCTTTCCTTTGTCACCCATTCTTGGAACAAGTCTCTGGAACAACACGGTGAATCCCAGATTGTCGCTTTAGACATATCCAAAGCATTAGACCAGGTGTGGCACGCAGCGCTGATTAATAAACTACCGGCCTATGGCCTACCACCAAAACTCTGTACGTGGACAGCAAATTTCCTCTCCAACCGGAGCATTTCTATTGTCGTGGATGGCCATTCTTCTAAACTGTATCCAATTAATGCAGGAGTTCCTCAAGGTTCAGCTTTAGCCCCTACTTTGTTTCTTCTCCACATCAATTACCTCCTATCTAGCACATCCAACCCAGTTCACAGTTACGCGCACGACAGTACCCTCCACTCAAATATACAATACTCTAAGCCTGTCTCTTTAGCCCAATTAGATGAGGATCGCAGTCTCATGGAGGGTTCTATCTCCGTGGATCTCCAAAAAATATTAGACTGGGGAAGTAGAAATCTTGTACAATTCAACCCAACCAAATAACAGTCTTGCTTTCTTTCTCATAAGAGATACACCAGCCCTAGACACATCACAATAAACAACCAAGTTATTCAAACTAATGAGTCCTTTTCACTTGTTGGCATTTCTGTGGATCGAAATCTCAATTGGCACCAACATGTCACATCAATTGCAGAAACTGCTGCTAAGAAATTAGGTTTCCTCTTCCGGGCTCGCAAATACTTTTCACCAGCTAATCTCTATACCTTATATACTTCACAAATAAGACCAAACCTTGAATACTGCTCCCACATCTGGAGTGCTGCTGCCGCTTCTTACTCGCTATCCTGGACTTCATTCAGAAGAGAGCCATACGTCTCATCGGTGGCCCTACCCTCACCCAAAGGCTGCCATCCCTAGCCCACCGACGTGCCGTTGGTGATCTCTCTCTCTCTCTCTCTCTCTCTTATGGATATCTGCACGGGCACTGCTCAGAGGAGCTTTTTTGACCTTGAGAGTTTACTCATGCGGCCATGGGCTTTCTTTCATAAAACTCTCGTTACTCTATTTACTTGTTTTCGTTTGCATCTATACAGTCATGAATTAAATGCTACTTGGTTTTCATAGGCTCTAGGAAGTTATCACACGCATACGAGTATTTTATTTTTGCATAATATTGTCAAACCCGTCTCTTTGAGAATTAAGTTTATGCACTTTGTTACTTATATGGTTACAGGCAGCTTGTAAAGTGTGTTAGTAGCAGCGAACACTCTGGAATTATATTTCTAGAAGAACCAGTAGTGACAAGTATGATACAATGCCGAAAGGTCTAGAACCTCTATAGACAAGATAAATAGGCGGGCCGCAGATAGAGTGAGTCAGTTAGTATTGAGTTAGTCTTGGTGAAGAATCATAGAAGGCGAATAGTGAAATATAGTTCTATGGATATTTATAATAGAGGAATATTTTAGTTGGTGTGTTTATGGTTGGAAAATAATTGGTTATAATAAATTAGTAGTTTGAAAAGCTGTGTTTTGTTAGTCAACAAATCCAGAAGGCCGAAGAACGTCAGAACTGGTGTTAGAAGTGGGCTTTTAAAGCTGCTAAAGAAGATATTTTCCAGAATATTTGTTGAGCAACGTGTAAAGTTCTGAAATATCTGTAAGATTAATATCAGAGGTAACCTATAACTGATGGTATTTTTGTAACAGAACAAACTGTGTACCAGTTTGAGGTACGTCTATGCCCAAGACACGTAGTGCAACGGCCAATATGGACACACAGATATTGGAATTAATTAAATAAATGAAATTATACCCAAAGAAAATAGATGAAGAAACAAAGAAAAGAGAAGCCGAAGCAAAAGCAGAATTGAAAAAAGAAATGAAGAAACCAGGAAAAGATATGATAGCCCGCCCGCAAGAATTAGGGTCCCCACATTTGATGGCCCAGTCCCATGGGGTATTTATCAACACCATTTTAAAGCCGTTGCTACAGCAAATGGTTGAGGCGAGGGAGAATGACAAAGCCACGTCGTTAGTAGTAGCTCCTAGAGGGGATGCCATAGACGTGCTCAAAGGTATTCCCGTGGAAGAACCGTTGTGTTTTGACAGCACGAGACATCAATTAGATATGAGGTTTGGTGGCCAGCATTTACAAGAGCTGTATCGCTTCCAGTTGAAAAATCGTTGTCAAAAGCTCCATGACGACGTTGTCAGACTGACACAAATAGCCTACCCCATATGGAGTTTTTAAACTAGCTCTCGCTGCAAACCTTCATTGACCGCGTAGGGATATCGACACCCAACGGATAGAGAGACACAAAAAGTTGAACGATGCTTTGGCATATTCTTTGAATTTTTAAGTGGCAAAGAAAGCACCAGAGTTTGCAGTCTCCTGGTCTGAGAAGATAATAAAACAGATTTATCCAAGGTCATACTACTGGAGAAGAGAGCAGAACAGATAAAGCCTACGTGTGTAATTCCGATGAATTTTTTAGCGAGTTTTTGTACGACGAGTTCAATTAGGACGAGACGAAAACTTTTATGTCTTAATTTAATTAGAATAGCATATCTGGTTGGTTGTTATTGCCCTAAACCGTTCCATACTTAATACAGCCGTAGACTTTTCCCGTGGATTCACAAGTGCTGTTCTTTTCTGCAACCGATTTCAATATTTACTGGACGTAGCAAGTGCGTTATGGTAGCGAATTTTCATCAAAGTTTCAAATTTCAGTAGCTTAATTTGCTATTAACTTAACGTTCGTTAGACAGGAACCAGTTTTTTCGAGAACATTTTATGTTTATTTTCGAAAAATTTTTGTACATTTTCAAACAACAAAGTCATTTTGATGAAATATGGTACATTGCTTCTACTATATAGTTATACTGGTAACCAAATTTCATGCCTGCTTTCTTTAAAAAGAAGACATATTTGATATAAAAAACGCACTTGCTGCGTCCAGACTCTTTCTCAGATCTTGCCATTTCATTGGGGCAATTAATTTATATCAGGCTTATTTTGGATAGTCCTTTGTGTGGAAAATTTTCTTCTATCTTGACTGTTATTGCTGATTAATATTCATTACCCTGCCATCTTATATTAAGGAAGTTTAAAATCGAGTGCTAATAACGCTTATCCGTTTCAATTTCGCAGTTCCGCACTTAATATCTTTTACCTCACCTCACTGCAGTTTATAATAAAATAGTGCTTTAACTCACATTGCCGCAGTCTATCATGGAATGCCTCCTATGTTTCCCTGGTTTATACAAATATCTAACCTTCTCTCAAAAAACTCTCCTTTTGGATATAGGCTGTGCAATACAAAGTTCATTAGTGCTGCATCTTGCCATTGTCCAACTTCTTATTAGTAACACTTAATAAAAGACGTCCCCGCGTTTCACTGCTAACACTGTGTGTCTTTTTAGAATTTATTGACAAAAAATTTTCACCTTATATACACTGTGACTATACCTACTTTAAATTTATTTATTCACTAGGACCAAATAAAATTTATTTTCTTTAAACAAAATACTATGTATAAAAAACATTGTTCTGTGTTCTTTATATTATAACGATCTTTACTAGTCAACCAGAACAATATTAGTTAAAACAAAGCATTGTTATGTATCCCTTTGATTCTCATGATATTTATTATTTAACCCAAAATATTCAACACCCTTTTAAATACAGGTCATTTAAATATTAGGCTGCATAAATTTAATATGCATGGCTCGTTTTTCTATTTTTATGGCATATTTGCTATTTATAGCAATATATATATATATATATATATATATATATATATATATATATATATATATATATATATATATATATATATATATATATATATATATATATATATATTGAAACTGACCCTGGATATTGGTTCTAGGGGTCCTAGTTCGCGCTCATTTAAAAACATTTTAAAATTAAAAAGTCGGGATCTCCCCATTAGTGAATTTTTTCTACGAAAATTCACTAATACATTTTTGCGTCTTTTATACAAGCGCACGTTTTAGCTTATTTCTCGAATGCTAGAGTACTATTATTTTTAAAATTGTAAATAAATTCCAATATAAAATAAATTTTATTACAAACAGATTGTAAAAGTGTATCGCAAAACTTGTAAATTTCTCTGCGAAATCAGTTAATACTACCATACTTCAGACTTTTGTTATTAAGGCCTTTTTTTTTGCTATATCACTTCTGCTAAAATTTCTGTAAAATAAATATCTGATTGATATTATCAGCTTATACAAATAATAAAACATTTTAAATTTATTAAATTCAGTAGCTGACAATTCCTCTTTATATGGAATAAGTTTGTATGTTCTGTTGCATTTTTAGTGATTTTGTAAGTTTCAAGTGTTTGAAAAATTTTCCAGAAATGTTTATAAACATTCTACTGTTCACTTTATTGATTTCGCATGTTGTAATTGAAACAACAGGTATGCAACGTTTTCTCATATTTGTTGTGGGTGGTTATCGTGCTATTAAATTAAATTCCGTTTTTTTTTCATCTTAAACGATGTATGTGTTCAAATTAGCAAGATACATCGTTCAAAATAAATATTTCCATTTTAAGCGATGTATGTGTTCAAAATGGCAGTACACAAATTGAAACAAAAAATAATAATCTTCAAAAAGCGTTAAAAAAAATTGAACTCAATTTGGACACTGCAAGCAACACTTGTCAAAGAATATAAAAATTCTGGACACAGCAAGTGCGTTATGGTAGTGAATTTTCATAAAAATGTTTTTAATAACAAATATGTGTGTTTTTTAAGAAAGCAGGCATCAAATTTGGTTACCAGTATAACCTATATAGTAAAAACAATGTGCCATGTTTCATCAAAATAACTTAATTGTGTGAAAATGTACAAAAACTTCCAAAAGTAAACTTAAAGTATTCCCGAACAAAACACGTTTCTTGGTCACCCTTATAGATTAATAGCAAATTGAGCTGTTCAAATATGAAACATTTGATCAAAATTCGCTACCATAACGCACTTGCTGCGTCCAGAATTTCTTTTCTTACAAACATACATTATATTTTGATGGAAAATGCAAAAATGCAATAACATAAGGCGTGTTTGATTAAAATAAAAAGGAAATTTGTATTACCAACGACTTATGGGCCACCATGTGATTGTAGAAATATTATTTTAAGATGTAGCTCAAGACACCCTATAATTAATATATACAAATTTTTTTCATATCTTATATAATAACGGGTATATTGAGCTTTATTGATTTTTTACGAAAATTCGACAAAACTTATATACCATTAAACGATAAACTCTATAGCTAGGGCTACTGCCAAGCATCAGAGAAAGGGTCTATTTGAAATGAATTTTGTGCAAATATTTTAGTAAAATGAAGGACAATGACTGTTGAAACTAAGACTTTAGGGTTTGTAAAACATCCTTCTTGAGACATTTTATTTCTATAGCCCGTTTTAGATTCAAGTTATTTGCCTAAATGTTGCCAATTTTGACATTTTAAATCGCCACTTTGACGTTTTGAGGAAAACCCCAATTTATTTATTTTTTATTTTTAATTTTTTTATGTCAACAACACACCACGAGGGCTTACAGCCTAAATACTATAGTACCGTGGGTGTTGACAAGCAGGAAAGACGCAGCTTGTTAATTCTTGACTTGAAGGTTTGGAGGTTTGGAGGAGAAGGAAAAACATGTGCCGGCAAGGAATTCCACAACTTGGAAGTCCTCGGGACAAAAGAGCGGGCATAACAAGATGTTCTATGTCTGGTGACCTGGACATTAAAAGGGTGCATTCGCTCTGTTCCCCTGGTAGATCTGCTGGGGGCAGCAGGTGGGGGAATTATGGAGGAAAGCTCCTCTGAGCAGTGTCCGTGCAGATATCTATAAAAGAGAGAGAGGTCACCAACGGCACGTCGGTGGGCAAGGGATGGAAGCCTTTGGGTGAGGGTAGGATCACCGATGAGACGTATAGCTCTCTTTTGAATGGAGTCCAGGATAGCGAGTGTAGAAGCGGCAGCTGCACCCCAGATGTGGGAGCAGTATTCGAGGTTTGGCCTTATTTGTGAAGTGTATAAGGTATAGAGATTAGTTGGTGAAAAGTATTTGCGAGCCCGGAAAAGGAAACCCAATTTCTTAGCAGCCGCTTCTGCAATTGATGTAACATGTTGGTGCCAATTAAGATTTCGATCCACAGAAATGCCAACAAGAGAAAAGGACTCAGTACTTTGAATAACTTGGTTGTTCATTGTGATGGGTCTAGGGCTGCTGGATCTCTTGTGAGAAAGAAAGCAAGACTTAGTTTTGGTGGGGTTGAATTGTACAAGATTTCTACTTCCCCAGTCTAATATTTTTTGGAGGTCCACGGAGACAGAACCCTCCATGAGTCTGCGATCCTCATCTAATTGGGCTAAAGAGACAGGCTTAGAATATTGTATATTTGAGTGGAGGGTGCTGTCGTCCGCGTAACTGTGAACTGGGTTGGATGTGCTAGAGAGGAGGTCATTGATGTGGAGAAGAAACAAAGTAGGGGCTAAAGCAGAACCTTGAGGAACTCCTGCATTAATTGGATACAGTTTAGAGGAATGGCCATCCACAACAACAGAAATGTTCCTGTTGGAGAGGAAATTTGCTGTCCAGGTACAAAGTTTTGGTGGTAGGCCATAGGCCGGAAGTTTATTAAGCAGCGCTGCGTGCCAGACCTGGTCGAATGCTTTGGATATGTCTAGAGCAACAATCTGGGATTCACCGTGTTGTTCCATAGACTTGTTCCAAGAATGGGTGACAAAGGAAAGGAGGTCGGCAGTCGATCTGCGCTGACGGAATCCATACTGCCTGTCGTGGATTAGACTGTGTTTTTCAAGGAATTTTAGTAGTTCGGTGTTTATATACTTTTCCATCACTTTAGAGATGACTGAAAGGAGAGAAATAGGCCTGTAGTTGCTAGGAAGCGCTTTGGATCCTTTCTTGGGGATGGGTTGTACTCGAGCAGTTTTCCAGTTACTAGGGAATATGCCTTTATTGTAAGATATCTGAAACAGACGAGTCAGGACAGGAGCAAGTTCTGGTGCGCATTTTTTGAGAACAATTGCTGGGATCTCGTCAAGGCCAGAGGCTTTCCTGGTATTAAGAGAAGAGAGCATCTTTCGTACCTTTTTAGTTTTGAAAATGATATCAGACATTTGTTGCGCGACATTGGGGACTGTTGGTGGTTGAACATTTGGAGGTGGGTTGAGAGTAGAATTTCCAGCGAACAACGTAGCAAAAAGTTCAGCCTTGCCCAGGGCGGTAGAAACAATTTCATCCCCTGAGACAAGAGGTGGGAACGTGCTCTTGCAGAAATTATTCCCAATAGACTTGGCAAGAGTCCAGAAGGGTTTGCCGCCGTTGGAGCTTGAGAGGACTTTGTTTTTGATGTGGTTATTAAACGAGTTTTTTGCCTCAGAAAGAATGCGGACATAGCGGTTTCTTGCGTCGTTGAATGCTTGACGATTTTCTTGACTGGGATTGTGTAGAAGCGTTTTGTGAGCTTTGACCTTTTCAAGTCTGGCCTTGTCACAGGATTTAGAGAACCAGGGCTTTTGAGTGGCTGAAGAGGTTTTCTGTGTACGTGGAATAAATAATTCCATGCCAGCTTGGATAATTTCGGTGACGTTTTCTGAGATATCAGAGGGGTCAGGATGAGAGAATCAGACAGACGCCCATGGAAATGAGGAAAAGTAATCTCGCATTTCGTCCCAGTTCGCGGAGTTGTAGTGCCAAACGATACGTGGGTGTGATGACTGTGTGACCTCAGATTGCATTGCGCAGGAAGCAGTGACCATGCCTAGGCGACCCAGGGGGGCGATGACTGATATCTTATAGCACTCAGGATTTGTAGTAAGAAGTAGATCCAAAGGATTTGAGCTGTGTGTTGGGATGCGAGGAAAGTAAGTAGGTTGCTGAACCGTAATTGGCTAAAAAATTGCTGACTGCAAAGGCCTCCGCTGCTCTTCCTTGTGGATCGGTTTTTGAAAATCCTAGCCATTCCTTATTATAGACATTGAAGTCACCAAGAATAGTGACCTCGGAGGAGGGATATTCAGAAATCAGATAGTCGGTTTTTTCAGAAAGGTAGTCAAAGAGCTGAACAAAATTGTTGTCAGAAGGTGACCGGTAAATGCAACAGATGAATTTAGAGAGAGGGTTTTATCCATAGTATGTCTTTTCTTCCAGCTTCTAAATTGGGGAGTCTGGTGCAGGGTAGATTGCTACGGACGTACGCGCACACTCCTCCATGCAATCTAAAAGAAGTAAGGAGCTCATATCCCGGGAAATTAAGGTGATTAGTGGCTGTTTTGGCACTGATTTTAGTTTCGGTGAGGAAGAGGAGTTGGGGCCTGTTAGCCTGGAGGAAATGGTGGACAAAGTTCAGGTTAGAATTTAGGCCACATATATTCGAAAAGGATATGTTAAATCTTGATGTTGGCGCCCCCTGTACACCCCTCTCCCGGAGATCCGAATGGAGGGGTATTTTGCCTCCGGAATATTTTATACAAGGAGGAGCCATCATCATTTTTGCTTATAAGGGAAACCGACTCATACACCAGAACTGGAAACGTCCGTTGGGACTTCACCGGCCCCTTGATGTATGGGGTGGTACCTCCTCGGGTGTGAAAAAATCCTTAACTATTACATAAAGGAAAATTCCACTACCACCTGCTATGGATTGGATTGGATCAATGTCTACCCCTTTAAAAATAGGATTAATAAAGGGACTATCAATTGTCCAGTAGTTATGATTTTCGACATAGTAGGAGGATACAAAACATTATCATCATTTTGCATCCATGCCTATTGTCGGCTAATTTTTCTTTAAATGCCTATAACTTTTTTGTCTTTTGACCTACATAGCTAAATTTTGGTAGGTGACTTACTTATAAGGATATAAACCCAATTTGGGTGCCCTTGCTTTGTTAATTCCGGAGATATAAATTTTTTTCGAAAGAAAGCACAAAATTTTCCGGGAAAACCTGGGCTATGTTTCCGCAGATATGTTTTCTGGGGGGGCCTAATTAGCGCTCATTTGAAGAAATTTTTTCAAAATTCAAAAGTCGGGATCTCCTCACTAGTGAATTTTTTTAAAGAAAACTCACTAAAAGGTACTAATTTACCCCTAGCGTTAATTATCGACTGATTTATGGTTTTCTGTTTGTGGCCAGTGTAAAGATATACCATGTCTACCAAAATGATAATTATCGTAATTAAAACCAAATTTGGTTCACCTCAAATGACCCAAATTAACAAACCTAATGTTTAACAAACCTATTTTAAAAACTGTAACTTTTTAGGAACTTGAATGTACTATTAACGCTTCTAAGCAAATTTTGTACGACAAATAAGATTATAACGAGATCGTAGTAATTTTAGCTACATACTTTATCGTTTAATGGTATATAATTTTTAGCAAATTTTCGCAAAAAACCAATAAATCTTAATATATCCGTTAATATTCAACATACAAAAAAATTGTATACGTTAATTATAGGGTCTCTTGAGCTTCATGTTGAAAAAGTATTTCTACAATCACAGGCTGTCCCATAAGTCGTTGGTGATACAACTTTTCTTTTTTTATTATTAGTTGAACACGCCGTATATTATTGCATTTTCTATCAGAATATAATGGGTGTTTCTAAGAATCACACCGATAACTAAAAAAAATAATGAACCGATTTTGATGAACTAGTACGTACCTTCCTTTTGTAAGTGGCTTGGATAAGTTCGTTAGCCAGGAAAATCAGACCAGTCTTTCCGGGAAGTTTTCTTTGCAAAAATTTTTGTATCTCCAAAAATAACAGAGCCATGACAACTAAATTTGACATATACATTTCTACTATCAAACTTACCGCACACACCAAATTTCTAAGTTAAAAGAAAAAAGTTATAGGCATTTAAAACAAAATTTTGGGTGCCACTGGTGATCAGAGGAAAGCACAAGAACAAAATATTTTGTTTGATTAAGAAAAAGAGTTGAATATTACATACAACGGTAAAGTTTTGTTGGCGCAAAAAAGTAAAGAAATAGCAGAACAAATATTTTCAAAGTTTTAGAATTTTTCTCCTTGAAACGTCAAAGTTGCTATTTGAAACGTCAAAATTTGCAATTTTCAGACATCGAATTTGAAGCAAATACGGATTATGTCGAAAATATGTCATAAGAAATGTGTTTTACAAAGCCTTAAGTTTCAGCTTCAACCATCATTGTCCTTCATTTTACTGAAATATTTTCGGAAAATCCATTTCAATAGACCCTCTTTCTTATGCTTGGGCATTAGTTTCCACTATAGAGTTTATGGTTTAATAGTCTATATTTTAGCAAATTTTCGCAGAAAAAATTCGTTATTAAGAAGACCGCGACTTATGAATTTTAATTTGATTTCTTTAGATGAGTGCGAACTAGAACCCCTAAAACCCATATACGGGTCAGTTTCAGTTTTCGCCCGCTTACGCATATACAGGGCGACCCATTTCTTGGGTAAAGCGCAATATATCCGTTATTATACAAGTTATGAGAAAAAAGTATATACGCTAATTAAGGGGTGTCGCGAGCTGTATCTTAGAAACCTATTTTGACAATCACAGGGAGAACCTCGGTGGTTCAGGGGTAAGAACGTGTGCCTCTGAACGGAAGAGTACTGGGTTCGATCCCAGGGTACTCCTTTCACTTTTTCAGTACAAACTGTAACATTAACATCAACCGAGGTTCTGGCATTGTATTTGAGCAAGTTGAATGTCTGCACGTTCCCCCCTTCGGAAGGGGCGTAAAGCCGTCGATCCCGTGGCCATGTGATGTTGTGCACGTTAAATATCCCTACCCTCCTTACAGAAAGGCAGGGGTTCGGCAAAATTTCCAGGATAGTGAGATGAAACTGCTCCCTGGCGTCGGTAATTGGTCATAGTCGCGGAAATAGGCCGACGTTAAAGAAACAAAACACACACACACAATCACAGGGTAGCCCATAAGTCGTTGGTGATACATGCTTCATTTTTTTAATATAACACCCCTTATGTTATTGCATTTTGTGTTTTCGATCAAATTATAATACATGTTTGTAAGGAAAAAATTGATATCGTTCAAATTTTTTCAGTTATTTCAATTGTATTGCAACTTTTTATGTTTTTGTCACATATTTCAAACACATATCATGAATTGTGATACGGCATTTTTATCAATAGATAGCGGAGCCCCACGGAAATGACGCATTCAGAAAGCTTTTTGTTTGTATTACTTGTCGAAAAAATCGAGCTGCCGTATACAGGCACTCTCAAATAGTGGCTGAATTTTAAATGTTTTCGCAGAAATGTTTTTAGTGTTTCCGTAGTAATCACTTTTTGTAAGAATTTTGTGATATGTTGGCAATGAATAATAAATGTTTAGTAATTATTGTAAAAATCGAATTTTTGTGAAAAATATAATTTAGTATAACATTACTGAAGGCAATTTATGTAAAAAAGATGAGTTTTTGCAAAAAAAACTTTTTTTTCCAATTTTGGTCCTAAAGCTGTTTGTGAATAATTATATCTTGTCAGAAATGTAAATAGCTTAAAGTGGTTCGTTGACCAGGAAAATCTAATTAGTGTTTCTGGAACTTTTTCACGTTTATTTTTGGAAAATATTTGTACTTTTTGAAACAATAAAGTTATTTTGATGAAATATGGTGCATTGTTTCACCTATGCAGGTTATACTGGTAAGCAAAGTTGATGTCTGCTTTTTAAAAAAACACATATTTGCTATTAAAAATATGTTTATGAAAATTCATTTGCTGCGTCCAGAATATTTTTTCTTGCATAAAGGATAATTGTGGAGGACCTCGCGCCTAATGGGGCAACTGTTACCAGTACTGTATACTCAGAACTCCTGAAGAACCGTCTCAATCCTGCAATAAGAACCAAAAGGCGCTATCTTTGAGCGGTGGTGTTCTTTTGGAAGAAAACGCGTAGCCAGATACTGCGCGTCTGACGGTTGTGACCATCTCCTTATTCCCCTGATCTTGCCTCGAGCGGTTATCATGTTTTTGGTTCACTTAAGGCTAGATGTATTCTCACCATAATTAGAACCGCAGCCCGGGTTCCCTCTAATTAGAGCTTGTCAGTGCGGTATACTAATTACAGCGAGAGAACACCTATAAAGTAATACGGCTATGGTAGCCAACCTTCTAAAGCATTGTGAGATGTAGGACAGGGTCGCCATCCGCACATATATGGCTGCCAATTTACAAAATTGTTAGTTGGTACTCTACAGTCTCTATTTTATAACATTTGGTGTTATTTGGAGCTGTCTTGCGAAACCAGGTAGTATGTTGATACTACCTGGTTTCGCACCGAGGTGGCGACCCTGTCGCACATCTCACAATGTTTTTGGTTCACTTGTAGAGGCACTAGGTGGGGGGAAATTTTAGAGCAATGATGAAGTGACTCACACGGCGTATGAGTGGCTGTCGCGCTTTATGCACTCCTTAGATGGTGGAGGAGATGCATACAAAGTAAAAGGGACGCTGAGAAACTACATACCTGTTTTTGACATTGCTCTAATATATTTTGTTTGACAACGTTTTTAATGTCTTTATTTGACTTTGCCTAGTAGATCTAATGCCTGAGCAGGCCTATATTGTAAATAATAATAAAAATTTTACTAAATCAGATTTCTAAATTTTTTTTCAGTGGCTGAAACAAATCGTTACACCTGGAATTTTATTTTTGTCCCTTCACAAAACGGCTTAGAAGTAAAAGAGTCCAAACCTCTCGAAAGCGTGCTAGACGTATATAAGGCAATAATTAAAGGTAAGTTTAATTTTACGGTAATTATCATTGAATACCAAAAATTGTATTTATCAAAAATAGTGCTGCAGATTGAGTCATAACTTTCACAGAGCTGTGATAATTTACTCTCATCAGCAAGACATTCTCATTAACTGATCTCAGGGTACATGACTTGATCACAAAAAAATATATTTGGATTCCTCTACCCATGAACTTCTGAACCGGTATATTGCTTGATTTTTAATGAAGATGCGCACCAAATTTAAGGTAGATTGGTTAATTAGTTTCTTAATAATTTAATATTTCACCTTTGCATGATCAATCCCTGCTTGAATTTCGTAGACAATATAAGGTTGACCTGATAAGTAATCATCAAGATGAAATCGAAGGTCACCATCAGATAGCCAGGAAAAATCCTTGTCTGGAACGTTTTCTCCGCGCCTTGAAGTTCTAGAGTTATTCTGCTATCCTGTTACTTTTGTGACACCACAGAAGTGATAAATTCAGGCCACCACTCCAACTAAATTTATGGTGAAATGTGATTTTCTTGATGAAAAACTGATAGAAGTAACTAGATTTTACGTACACTTAATAATCTAATGTAACATTCTTCCAAAACTAAATTCATATTCACCCCGTCATATTCAACCACTACTTAAATTTCATCAGGGAGTATTAGATGACTGATGACAGTGAACGTTTTCTAATACACTAATCCTCGCTTATCCCTTACCCCCTGAAGAGGTTTTACCCAAAAATAAGCTAAGCCGTTCGTTGGTCAGGTGCTAACTGTATACTAAATTTGAAGACGATATCTCAATTCGTTATAAAGATACCTACTAGCAGAGAGACGTACAAATCGACAGACTGACAGGCCGACCGACCGACAGACAAAAATATTCGTTTCGAAATAATGTTTTCGATATGTTTTGAGACTTTTACGCCATTTTAGAAAAACAAATTTCAAAATTTTTGTCATCGATATTCCACCCCCAAACATTATACCCCTAATTTAATGTCAGCATATAATAACAGATATTTGATGAAATTGAATGTTTTCTAATAAACAAACACTAAAGCGGTTTATTACTCGAGTTTGAACGAAAAAATGTAAATTTTTACCAAATCACTCTCCATTTATCCCTACCCTGGAGGGATTTTACCCAAAAACAAGCTGAACCGTTCGTTTGGCGGGTGATAACTGTATACCAAATTTGAAGACCATATCTCAATTTGTTCTAAAGTTATCGTGGCTACTAACAGGGAGACATACAGACTGACAGAAAAAAAAATGTTCCCAAATCACGCTTTCTAGGTTTTGACACTTTTTCCGAGGTTTAACCGATTTTTTTTTTAATTTCTGTTACCGACACCATACTTCCACACGTATTGATGAGGTGGCAATAAAATATTTAGGTAACTATCCAATAGCAATTGGCCCACTGCATTTTCTATTGTTTTTGCTAAATCAATCCTATTCCCAGTCTTAACCACACCACACTCAACCAAGTACGCGAATCGAACCTGCACCCTACAAAACCAAGTGGCATAGTTAGAGTTGATTTTCTCGTATACAAAAAAATGTTCCGGACGCAGCAAGTGCGTTATGGTAGCGAATTTTCATTAAATGCTTCAAATCTAAATAACTCAATTTCCTATAAATCTAGAAAGTTGAATTTTGGTATGTAGTAAGATCTTACCCAGGAAAACATATCTACCAAATTTCATCACAATAGTTCTGTAATTTTTTTAGATAAACATTTCTTGTCCGGAAAGTTATTTTTTTTCTCGAAAAACTGGTCCAATCAGACGAACTCATCCACGCTATTAATAAAAGAATGGTACTTGCCGAGTTTAATCAAAATCGGTTAAGTACTTTTTTGAGTTATCCGTTGGCTACATACACACATACATACATACATACATACATATATATATATATATATATATATATATATATATATATATATATATATTTGGTAAACATAGAGATTTTTTGTTAAAACTTGAGTAATATAACGTTCTAGGGTTTGTTTATTAGAAAAATTTCAATCTGTTCAATGATTGGTGAACATTGAAATTTTTTCGTTAAAACTCGAGTAATTTAACGCTTTAGGGTTTATTTATTAGAAAACTTTTAATTTCCTCAAATATCTGGTATCCTGTGGTGAAATTAAATTAGTGGTTGAAAATGTGGGGGTGGCATATTGTTGACAAAAATCTCCGATTTTTTTTGCTAAAACGGCGTAAAAAGCCTCAAAACGTATGGAAAAGTTGATTCTGGAACGAAAATGTTTTCATCGGACGGTCTTTCGATCTGTCGGCATGTACGTCTGTCTGTTAATACGCGCAATAACTATCGAACGAATTGAGATATCATCTTCAAATTTGGTATCCAGTTAGCACCCGACAAAGGAACGCCTCGAATTGTTTTTTGGTAAGATCGTTTCAGGGGGTAGGGGATAAATAAGGGGTGATTTGGTAAAAATTGCCATTTTTTCAATAAAACTCGAGTAACGTTTCAACAGTTTATGGGTACAAGAATACAAATATTCTCGTTTTGGTCAAGTCAGGGGCCTTAAATTCATTCCATGAGAATGTATTTCTAAAGATAATAATTTATCACAGCTATGTGGAACTTATGATTCGATTTTCAGCACTATTATTATATGTATTGCCTAATTTGCTAACGCGTACCTGTAGATATCATCTTACTTCCACATCGTCAATACGTCAGGAAGTATGGAATCGGCGACAAAAATTTCAAATTTTTTTTTTATACTTAAACGTCGTAAAAAGTGTCAAAACATATAGAAGACATAATTTGGGAATGTAATTTTCTTTTGTCTGTCGGTCTGTATGTCTGTCTGTTTGTAGCCACAATAATTTTAGAACGAATTGAGATATCGTCTTCAGTATAAAGTTAGCACCCGACAAATGAACGGTTCGGATTGTTTTTTAACGAAATCGCTCCAGATGGTAGTGGATGGATAAGGGGTGATTTGGTGAAAATTGATTACCGGAAGTTCGAAATTTTTTTCTGATAAATACACATATAGAAAAGTTAATTCTGAAACGAGTTTTTTTTTTGTCTGTCGGTCGGTCGGTCTGTCGGCATCTACGCCTGTCTGTTAATAGGGGCAATACGTTTCGAACGAATTGAGATATCATCTTCAAAACTGGTATCCACTTAGCACCCGACAAAGAAACCGTTCGAGTTGTTTTTGGGTAAGATCGCTCCAAGGGGCAGGGAATAAATAAGGGGTGATTTGGTGAAAATCGACATCTTTTTGGTAACACTCAAGTAATATAACGTTTCATAAGTTTATGGGTACAGGAACACATATTTTCTTTATAGTCAGTATGGATCTTAAATTCATTTCATAAAAATGTTTTTCTGAGAAGTGTTGATTACCACAACTATGTGGAAGTTATGATTCAATCTGCAGCACTATTTTGGAAACCTGGCGGTTTTTGCAGGCTAAGTTTTTAAGGACAGAGTTCTAGATTCTAAAAATTGCACGGGACGAGATTATGAACTCTTTGGTATCAGCCGAGATCTAACGTAGCTAGTAGAGGATCTGACTCGCATTTCAGATATAAGTAACCAAACAGCCTATACTTATAATCTTTTTCTGGCGAGTAACCCCAAAAATCAGTAGTAGCAGTTGTCAGGTGTCATGGAAAAATTATGGTTAAAATCAGGTGACCGGTAGGGCCCAATATGTGATCAACAAAATAATTAAAATAATTGATTTTACATCCTTTTATGAAATATCTGGTATAATTGTCAACACATTTAAAAGGTTTTTATTTCTACCGTTAAATATCTCACTCCCAATTTTTTTTATGCCCATATACACAAGTTTGACTTATTCGTCACATTAAAGTTTTACTTTTTATATGTCTGTTATCACAAAAATTAATAGCAGATTTATACGTCACTTGATTGTTGACTTAGTTTGAATTAGATTGTTGAATTAGATTGTTAAATTAGTTTAACATTTTCGTCAAAAGTGTTGTAAATTCTTAAAATAACTACTTTTAATTGCAGATGACGCAAATTTATATATAGGAGACGATCCAAAGAAGTACCCGCAAATAGATATACGTTTTAAAGATCTAAATTTAAAAAATAACGAGGAGAAAAACGCAAAGCAAAATGAGTGCAGAAAGTTTCAAAACAAGGGTAAGTCAGTATCAGTATATACCATAAACAAAGTCACATTTAGAAAAGCTGCATTTATAAAATATAATATTCTTTAAACCTGGCGTCTAGTCAAGTAAGTCATGAGAGGAAGTTGTAGAATTAGGTTTATGAGGTCCTGGGTTCGAGTCCCACGGAAAGGCGGCTTATTCCGCTCAAACGCGCAGAAACCGGTTTCCAATGGGTAATATGGGTAAGCGAACCTTTGTATGATTTTCAGACAAAAACTCTATGTAAACATATTTCTAAATACAAATGTATAGACTTTTCTCTGGCTTTACAAGTGTACATGTGTAGCTAGAGAGAAGTATCCACATCTGTATTTAGTACGAAACGGTTTCACAAAGAAAAAGAATTAATACGCATATTTCGTTGAGTGGTTAAGTTTTGAGACACACTATGTGTAAAAATTTCAAATAAAAAAGAGTTTTTTTTTTCATAATTTGAAAACACCCTAACATATAGGGTGAGTGTTGGTTAAAGTTATTAGTATTGCTAGATTTACATTTTGGCATAGTCTGCATCAATATATTTCTACTGGTGGCGTCTATGCTGGCATGTAATTAAAAAAATTAATCTAAAAAAATGGTTCACCTTTTTTCCAAACGTACGATTATTTTCGTGAGTGCCATTCATCTACTGATAAAGTTGGCACTGCGTTAAGAATTTCAAGTGAGAAAGAGTTTGTTTTATTACTATCTTGAAAATACCTAAATATATAAAGTGGAAGTGGGTTAAAGTTATTAGTGTTGCTAAATCTACATTTTCATACATGCTGCCCTGTAACTTAAAAATTAGATCTAAAAAAATGGTACACCACTTTTTTTAAAACTTAGATAATTTGCGAAAGTGCGACGAATTTAATGAGAAAATTGAGCTGTTGAGTTTTTTTTTTACTTGATGAACGGTTTTCAAATATAAGGTGTCTAATGAGTTTTGCAATGTATTTATGGGAATAACGCGTCATGGAAGATAGATAAACTTCTTCATACTATGTAAGAGAAGAAAAAAAATACTGTAGAGTTTACAAATACAGATTTATCAGATATCCACTACAAATAAGATTTAGCCGATGAAAATGCGTTAAAAGCTCGTCAGTTATATTATAAGCGATTCACTAACATACTTCTACCTATCCGTGAACGTTTTCAAACTGTCAGGACCAAAAGAGAAACTGTCAAAGAAAATAATCACTTAAAAGTGGCTGTTCCAACTGTAAGAACGGAGCAAATAGACGAACCCATTTAAAGTTCGTTGAAAAGGATACCGAAATAGATTAAATTAGATTAGATTAAATAGCTCTCATTTAGTTGGTTATATTTTATCCATCAAATCCAACTCCCTGTGGGAGTACATCTTTTTTGAGGGTGAAAGTTGATTTGACAGGTGTACTGCCATCTAAGTGAAGTCGCTTGCTCATTTCAAAGCTCACAGACAGTTAACCTCTCTCCGAATTAGTATGAACCCGACATCCATCACTGTTTGATTTGACGCGATATCATGGAGTCCTGTTCTCAATCAGCATCCAAGCGGGGTCGATTGCCCCTTTCGAATCTCACAGAGGAGGCATCAACTTCCAGGTGTAATCCACCCATAAAAATCTCAGATTTTCTCCGGGTTTGTCTAGACCCGATACGCGCCAGTGTTTGCATAAATTTCACCCAACAAATCGAGCTTTCCGCGGGCGATGATACTTTTAAGGTGTAAGTTGGTTTGACGGGTGTGCTGCCATCTGAATGGAGTCGCTTGACCATTTCAAAGTTCACAGAGGGATAGTTTCTCTCCTATTTCTTCTGGACTCATCATCCGTCAGTACTTGGCTCGAGGCGTGTATCATATGGAATCCCCCTCCCCCAGCATCCAGGCGAGGCCGTTTGCCCCTTTCGAAGCTCACTGAGGAGGCCTGGATCTCCAGGTGTAGTCCACTCCTTGAGATCTCAGCTCTCCCCCGGGTTCATCTAAACCCGACACTTACCAGTGCTAGACACAATGCGACATCCCACTGGGTCCCGTTCACGGGCATCACCCAAGACAAGTCGTTTATCCCACTTAAAGCACGCAGTGGGGGGTCTAAAAATCAAGTGTATACCACTCCCAGAGATCTCAAACCTCTCCGGATTTGTTTGGATCCGACACGCGCCAGCGCTTGACCCAAGGTGGTATCGTTTGGGGCACTGCTCCCAAAAAGCAGCCAAGCGAGGTGAATTCTCCAATTCGAAGCCCACAGTGGAGGCCTCAAAATCCGGGTGTGTACCACTTCATAGAGATATCCGTCTTCCTGCAGGCTCCCCCGCCAATGTTTGATTCTAATTAGTCGCCTTTTACGACAGGCGGGAGTTACCTGCGGTCTATGCGGCCTATGCTTTTATTTCGTCCCCGGACTCACAGGGGACAAAGTAAGTACAAGGAAAATTGAAAACAATTTAAATAACAAATAACTTGTATATCCTTCATTATTTTTTACTTAATTCATATCACATTTCCTCGGGACTTCTTGTTCCGTATTAGTTTTTCTGAATCGTTTCATCAGCAACTTGTCAGAAAACCCTTATTTGACAATATGTAGAGACTTCTTGTCTGGTTTCACAGTGTGACTACATATGCATTGGGTATAGGGCGGTTTCACTAAGTAAGGACTACAACAATTAATGAATTACATTTTGTTAATCGACCAAGGCAGTTTTTCTAGAAACGATATCCAAAATTTTTACAACAGCCATTTTTTGGCAGATAACACTAACCAAGAGCATTTCTCGGTCAATGTGTGGACCCTTCTTTCTGGCAGCAAGATTAAATGGGCCTGTCTATCGTCAACTTTTAGAACACACGGCGTGGAGTATTTTACGTCTGGATTTTAATAAGGAACCCTCTATGATTTCAGCACGGTAGTGTGCTTGCGCCTAAATAACTACATTAAATTTAATCGCTAGACAGATTGTAGAGGAGGGCCGTCATGGCCTCCTCGATCTCCCGATTTAAATTGCCTCTACTATTTTCTATGGGGGCATCTTGGGTCGTTATGTAACAGTACACCAGTAGAGATCAAGAAATTAACAAGTCACATAGACTTCTTGAGAGGGTGCGACAATCAATGAGAAGGATGGTCGCGGGATGCATGAATGCGGTTGGTGGAAATTTCCAACAATGCCTGTAAATAATTTCCTGTCTAGTGTAGCTGTTGCATTGTACACACAGTTGTTAGTTTTAAGACTTGCCAGAATCCAGGCCACTGTTAAAAGTAGTTAAATGCAGATTATACCAAAATGTGAATCTAGCAACACTAATATCTACAATATCAGGTTTATATATTTGTATATACTAGTGTATGTATACATATATGTGTATATGTGTGTATGTATACATACGTGTGTATATGTATATATGTGTATATATTTTTGTAAATAGTTATATTATGTCTCACTAGCCTAACAGTTATAAACCATTGAAGATACACTAACTTAGGAACAGATGACCTGTGGCCAAGAGACATATGTCTAAGACCAAAGACGTGGACTCGCAAAACACGCACCGCACACACACACACACACACACACACACACACACACACACACACACACACACACACACACACACACACACACACACACACACACACACACACACTATCACTAATAACATATACCAAATTTTCCCTGAGTTAAATTATTTTAAGCGTTATCAAAGTATTTAAAAAACTTTTAGTTGGAAATTTTGGACCCCACGTATCTCAAAGGTTAACCGCTAAACGACATATGTTTATAATTAAGCTTTTCCTTGATATCATCCAAAGATTCACACTATTAAGTCTTGGTATTTAATTAGGGAGCGCTGTGTATATTAACGTTAAGTCTAAGATAGTATTGATCTATTCACACCGAAAAATTGATAATGTAGTTAGTTCTTACATAAATATTAAACGCTGTGTCCATGGAAAAGTTTTCATGGTTCAAAAATGCAGTGTTCTTTTATAAAAAGGAAAACAAATACTAGCCTAAATAAAATAATTAAGCAAAATTACATGACAATAAAAACGTTCAAAGCATCTACATTGTGACAAGACTTTTATCAAAAACGCCTAATCATGTGTTAGCATAATAATTCTTAGTAACGTCATATATTCCCCAACCGCGAGGCATGGCGGGAGGAGACGCCGGGCATACCACGGGACGCGCTCGTCTGGTTCACAGACGGATCCGGCGGGGAGCGTGGGACGGGGGCAGGCGTTTACTCGGAAGGACCGAGGGTAAGTCATAGTATTTCCCTCGGAGCCCATGCAACGGTGTTTCAGGCCGAGATGTACGCCATCCTGCACTGTGTGCGGGAGAACAAGAGGAGGGGCTACACCAACAAGCGGATCCTCATAGCCACAGACAGCCAGGCAGCCCTTAAGGCACTAAGTAGCCCACGGGTAAATTCCTGGCTGGTGAGTGAGTGCCGAGACGAGACGAGCGACCTGGCTGGGCAGAATGAGGTGACCCTCATCTGGGTGCCGGGTCACTCCGGGGTCAAAGGCAATGAAGAAGGTGACAGTCTCGCGAAGACAGGGTCAGCAGAACCATTTATGGGACCAGAACCGGCTTTGGGCGTGACAAAGAGCACTGCCAGGGAAGCCATTAAGTCCTGGGTCAGGAACCAACACAACGTGTACTAGGCGCACTGTCCATGGCTCAGACATGGGAAGTCAATAATTGACGGGCCCATTTCAAACAGAGCTGTGGAGCTGCTAAATCTTAGCAGAGGACAGCTCAGAAACACAACAGGTCTCTTGATGGGACGCATGGCCGTCAAGAAACACCTGCATAAAATGGGGCGGTTCGAGGGGGACCTCGCATGCAGACTCTGCGGCGAGGGGGAGGAATCAGCCCAGCACATCTTGTGCGAGTGTAAAGCTCTGGACCGCAAAAGACAACTGATCTACGGTCAGTCTAGACCTGAGACAGAGCAATATAAAACTTCACCCTACCAATCGCTATGCAGACTAGTTCAAGGCAAAGTGATTTTGGAATGGGTGGAGTAAGACTAAGGGTATGCAAAATCAAGCAAAGGTTGCAGTGCTATCGGGGCGGCAAGGCCGCGGACGAGCCCTGAGTGGAAAAAACGTCATATATCCCTTTGCCAGTAAGTGAAGATTGGAACCTGTGATGAGCACTGATAAATAAACTTGAAGAACCGAATTCACCACATTACACCTGTTAAAGACCTGACGATCGTTTCACTAACAAATTTTCTTTCAAAATTCTGAATTTTTCATGCTCTGATTACGCACTAACGATCGTCAGTATCGATGTGTTGTGGTGGTTTGGGCTCTCCAAGTGTACTTTATATTTGCCAATACACCTAACCCATTTGCTTCTAGTCAAACAAGTAACTTTTTATGGCAGAAAATGAGGTGTCATCTAATAGAAAGTAATGTGTGAGAGTCAACAGTAAATCGTGGTTCTAACGTTCAAAGTTCTTTGTGAAATCCAGAAGCATTACGGTGATTAACATCATTACAGTCAGTCATTGGGCATAATATTTTAGTGAAATTAACTCCCTAATAACAACACCTTTATAGAGTAAGGACAAAAGCTGAATGTGATGCTCTTATCCTGGCTAGCTTCTAAACCGCATTCAGTCATTTCGCGATCCATTTTGCAGAAGTTTATTCATGTTAACGTTGGCGTGAATTACATGAAAGACGTATTTATATGATATACTCAGTGCTTCAGATTTTCGTTTTACCCAAATTCTACGGCCTTATTATATCATGGCAAGAACTGTATCTGCAGTTTTAGAGGTGAAAACGCAATTCTATGTTGTACAGCTGCTAACGAGGAATATTTTGTACTTTTTACCTTTCTAAATACAAATACAAGATGAAAGCCCAATGCCCCGCTTTTAAAATTTCAATATTTATGTTTTGGCTTTTTAACGTAAAATGTGACAATGCCATTTCTTTGATTTGTTCGTTGCCACGGTATTCTATTTTTTCCGATGGTTAATTAAATATTAATACATAGATTGCCTTTATTAGTGAATTTTCTTTAAAAAATCACTAATGAGGAGATCCCGACTTTTGAATTAAAAAAAAAATTCTTCAAATGAAGGCTATATAAGCCCCCAAGAAGACAAATCCGGGGTCAGTTTCAATTATATATATATATATATATATATATATATATATATATATATATATATATATATATATATATATATATATATATATATATATATATATATATATATATATATATATCTATGTATGTATGTATATGGATATATGTATGTATCACGCCAATAACTGAAAAAATAATGGGCCGATTTTTACCAAATTTAGTGAGTACCTTCCTTTTGCAAGTGACTTAGATAAGTTCGTTATCCAGGAAAATCGGCCCACTGTTTCCCCGAAAATTTATTGTTTTCTTTCTGAAAAAAATTATATCTCTGGAAATAACAAAGTACGGGCAACCAAATTTCATACGCGAGATAAATGGAGCCCAAACAATGGCCCATTATAATACAATGTCGCCTTCCCACGGTAAGAACCGCTGAGTCAGCCGCCGTCTTAACGGAGCCAAGAACTTGCAGGTTCAAAGTGCAAGTAGAACGGAATATCACTGTGAGAATCGACATCAGCAGATTCCTTGTTATCCAGAGACAATAGTGCCACGCCTGGAGGGAAGACTATAAAGAGGCTAATCACAGAGGTAGAACCGTTCATTCTTGTTCCGAGTTAGTCATTGGCACACCGAGTGCATAGACATTAGATCACATGTAGGTTGATCGTCTTATTTTTAGTATATTATATTATTCATTTTTCTGTAACTAAGTAATTAAGTATTGATTGTTCAAAGTATTAAATAAATTGTTTTAAAAATTCAAACGTCTTAACCGTGAAGTTAAGTGGCGCAGTCGTTAGTATTGGTTAGAAAACCGAAAGCATATCGATTTTTAAGCGTATCGACGCCTAATAACCAATTCGAGCCAAGCAGAGCCAAGTTAAAGCAGAAATAGTGGCCAAGCAGAGCCAAATGGAAGCAGCAACCATCGTATTATGGTAAGTTTACTGCTATCCCATTTTACATTTCCAATTTTTTATATGTGTTGTATTGAAACGTTATATGTCTGATTCAGAGGAAGAATCACAAAGTTTATGTAACAAAGATCAATCAGCATTAGCGACAATAACATAACAGTAAATCATTCAAATATTAATAAGAGTAGTAATAGTAGCAACATGACAGACCAATTCAAAGAATTTTTTCTGAAAGCTATTCCCGAGTTCGACGGGCAACCAGCCAACGTAGGGAACTTCTTAAAGGCATGTGACTTGGTCATGAATCAGTTCTACGTGCCAAATGAGAATCTGTATATGAATCACTTCTTGCTAAATTATGTTCAAACTAAACTAACGGGAACAGCCCGGCTTATAGTAAATACAAAGATAATTAATACGTGGGCAGACCTGAGAGAGGCCATTGTTCAGAATTTTTCAGACCAAAGAAATGATCATAGTTTATTAGCGGAGATGTTAACCTTGAAACAGCGTAATGCTGAAGACGCACTGTCGTTCGCGAACAGATGCCGTCATATAGAGCAATTGCTCATCTCGAGTTTAATAGCTAACGAGCAAAATGAAGGCGTGCGATTAATTAAGAAAGATATATACCAGAATCAAACATTAAAAGCATTCTTAGGAGGGTTACGCAATCCGTTAGGGCTTGTCCTGCGTAGTCAAGGACCTTCGAGCATAGAACAAGCTTTGAAATTCGTATTCGCAGAGGAAAATTTCGATTATAGAAATAAAACAATAAATAAGAATTTCAGTAATAGTAATAAATTAGAAGGACAAAACCGTACGTTCTTTCAGAGACAAAATAACCCACCTTTTCAGAATGTACAATTTCAGAGACCTTTCCAAACAAACTTTAGACCATTTCAACAACATACTAATCAAAACAATCACACAAATTCCCAGCCTAGACAAAATCAACACTTTGTACCAAGGCAAAATTTTTCGAGTCAATTTAGGCGACCCAACTTCAATAATCAACCGGGTCGACCCAATGTAAATCATAATGCTAACAGAAATTATCACGAACCAATGGAAGTAGATAGTTCTAACACGAGACTGTCGATACCAAGGAGAACAGCCCATGTAAATAACATAGAATTTAATGACGTAAACGAAACAAATTACGATTTAAATTATATAAATGATGAATTAGATTATGAAAATTCGCCAGCAAACGAATACGATAGCCAACAGCAAAATTTTCAGAAAGCAGACACCGTTACATTCAAGACAAAAATTAAAAATAAGAAATCCATATAATTAAGACCATACTGTATATCTGATCATAAACAGACGATGCAGTCGTGAAGTCACTAACAAAAGGCTTAAAATAAACTTATAAATAAACGTTAACGACAGGAACTACATTGGTGCCTTTAACTCGTGTAAAGACATTTTAATGCATTCACCTGTGTTATAACACCAGACTTTTCCAAATAAATATTATATTAACAACAAAATCGAGGTACAACAAAGATAAGAAAGAATTACTAGCCAGCGTAGGGGCAACCGATTATTTCAGCCTCACACTCAACAATCTGTCAACCGAAAAAAAAAAGAATTAGTTAACAACAAAACTAATCAAAAAGTTCAAAATTACGGACGAACCAAATATATTCTAAGTCAGAAAATAGACGACAGACTTTCATATAAGTAAAATTTAAATTAAATAGAAACCAGCCATAGAAGAAGAATTATAACAGAACACGTTGACCACAAAATAAATGTTATTGTGTTGTATACAAACCAGATTAGGAAGTAGCAAATTCAGCAATCAATAAAACTTTTAATAAAGGGACATCACCCATATTTTATAATTGGAGAACAAATTATGAGAAACAGAAAAATAATTATGATATATATGTATATTCATAGATAGATTACAAGTAAAGGACACGGTTCGATAATGTCATTTCTTTAAATCATAACAAAACTATTCCAAGAAACCATAACGGAGAATTGAAACGGATAATCAAATCAAAGTACCTACAATGTAAAAAGTACATAAGGCACTCGACATATATATGACTAAGTAAGCAACAAATTTTAAATTGAATAACTAAACTGATGATTAATATTGTCGTTAAGAAAAAGGACATATAGGCGTATGTAATAAATCTTATCGTTATCACCTTGTCAAAAGTAGAATCAATAAGGAAACCATTCATTACGTAATCAGAAAACATTTTAGAAAGATAATTTACCGATACACCACTGGGTATGGCACACAGATTTAAAATCAGATAGTTTTTAAAAATACGGATAACCCGGACATATTCTCAGTCAGAAGAGATAAAAGAAATTTCATCTATGCAAACTTCAATTTAAATAAACCAGATCAAATGGAGACTTTTAGAAAAGAATATTGGTTACCACAAAGGAAATACTATTGCATTTTTTTGTGTGTAAATAGACAAGATTACGAACTGGTAAGTTCGGCTATCAACAAAAACTTTAATAACGTAGAATCACCCAAATTTTATAGATGTATGAAATATACGTAATAGATTAACCATCTAAAAATATAATAACATTAATAATAATGGAAAAAAAATATTATAAATATTCATATCAAAATGTTAGACAAAGTCATGTCTAAGCTCTTCGCAACTCTATTAAGAAAACACTAGTAACAAAATGACCGTAAGACACTTAAAGGATTTTCACAGCACAATTATCGATTATTCAAAATGAAATTTAAAAATATGAAACCCATAGACTTAATACCATATTGTATATTCGCTTACAACTCGACAATACACTCACAGACACTAAAACCACCTTTTGATTTAATATTTGGCTACATACCCGAAATGTTTAACTATGACCCGGAAGTCATAATTACACAGGAATACAACGTACAACATAAAGATTTAATGCAAATTATTTATGAGATAGTCAGAAGCAGGATAGAGAATTCAAAAATAAAAACGTTACAACGGACAAATAAAAACACGAACCAACCGTTCAAGGAAGGTGATATTGTCTATAAAAAGATACCACCAGGCTTTCATAAAAAAACATAAAAACCCATTTTCAGGACCGTACTCAATAATATCCCTATTAGAACATAACAAAGCTATTTTAATAAATCATAAAAATGACGAACAGACGATAGCACATTTAAGAAATTTACGTATTGCAGGTTCCTTGCCACAGGAATAACAGCCCAAATACAAGACTTGACAGACAACCCAGGCATGTTACCAAAGAAATTAGGCACAGCATACACTGATACTAGCAACTGGAATCTGATACACATACATGACTTGACACAATTACATAGAGACTACAACCAAATAAAAAGACACTACGCAAATACAGTTACCTTCATGACAAAAGATTACCATTCTGAATATCATAATTTCATATTGACATTGAATTTCACCATAGATAATGTAGACGATATATTTTATAGGATTTTTCCAAATAACAATATTATTAATAGACGAAAACGTGGCCTAATAAACGGACTAGGTTCTATATTTAAGTCAATCACGGGGAATCTCGATTCACAAGATGGGGAACGCATTCAACAAGCATTAGAAATCTTAACGACAGAGCAAAATAAAATTCAGGAACTTTTTAGTTCTCAAAATTCAATCATGCTCGAGGCCATTCTCGAATTTAATATAACGATAGTAGGATTGAGTCATAACCAAGGCACGATAGTAAATAGGATAAATGAATTAGGTAATACAGTAGAAAGCCTGCGAAGTGAACAATTAACTCACTATCATCGCATTAAGATCATAGAGTTACTCATGCAGCTGGGACAATTATTAAACAATATTCAAGAAATAGCACTAACAACAGAAAATGCCATCACTTTTGCAAAATTAGGAATCTTTCACACATCCATACTAAAACCAACATTTATAATAAAAGAAATCAATAAAATCCAAAATTATGCAACTAATGCTAAAGTAATAACAACCACTGATCTAAATCTATACGAAAAAGTCTTTAAAATAAAAGCAGTCCAAAACAATTTCAAAATTATATTTCAAATAGAAATACCTCTGGTAGATGAGTCAGAATATGATTATTATCAATTATATACATTACCTGTCCCTAGAAAGACACACCTTTTTACCATGATAATTCCTAGAACCAAATACCTTATCCTAAGCAGTAAACAATATGCCTATCGTAATGAAGAATGTCAAAATTTAAAGAACCAAATATATTTTTGCAAAGACGACAATCCAACAACCATGAATGATCAAAACCCATGTGAAATAAAGCTAATAAAATTTCAAAAACCTATTAACAATTGTAATCAAGAATTAGTCAAAATTAATAGAACCACAGTTTCGAGATATGGAACCAGTCAGTATATAGTTATAGCACCCGAAGAAACTAACGCCAGAATAACTTGCAAGGAACAGGAGTGGACCAACATCATCAAGGGTACAAAATTAATCAACCTGCAACCAAATTGCCAATTAACCATAGGCAACAAAATCTACAAGAACGGCCCAGCAACAGCAGAAACACAACCACTATTCAACCTGCCTACACTAGAAACCCCCATTCCAGAAGATCAACCAAATCCAGGACCAGTACCCGAAATATCATTAGAAAACGTACAGCTACACAACATCAATCAAATCCAACACCAACTTCAAAAAATTACACAAAATATACCAGGACCTATAACAATACCAATCCATCACCTGAGTATATGGACAATATTACTGTACATAGCTGTCTTAATAACCATCACAACGATAGCCGTCCGAATGGGGTTGAAGAAACGAAGAACCAGCAAAGAAGATAAAGGAACAAAAACAGGAACCACCGAGTCCGGATTTCCGTTGAAAATCCGGAACGAACCATAGCTTCGTCTTTAAAAAGGGGAGGAGATAAATGGAGCCCAAACAATGGCCCATTATAATACAATGTCGCCTTCCCACGGTAAGAACCGCTGAGTCAGCCGCCGTCTTAACGGAGCCAAGAACTTGCAGGTTCAAAGTGCAAGTAGAACGGAATATCACTGTGAGAATCGACATCAGCAGATTCCTTGTTATCCAGAGACAATAGTGCCACGCCTGGAGGGAAGACTATAAAGAGGCTAATCACAGAGGTAGAACCGTTCATTCTTGTTCCGAGTTAGTCATTCGCACACCGAGTGCATAGACATTAGATCACATATAGGTTGATCGTCTTATTTTTAGTATATGATATTATTCATTTTTCTGTAACTAAGTAATTAAGTATTGATTGTTCAAAGTATTAAATAAATTGTTTTAAAAATTCAAACGTCTTAACCGTGAAGTTAATTCGCGTATTTGTATTATAAAGAGTGGATCACTCACCAAAACTTGACTCTCTAAGTTTAAAGACAAAAAAGTTACGGGCAGTTAAAACAAATTGGAGTTTTCCTCAAAACGTCAAAGTAGCGATTTGAAACGTCAAAACTGGCAATGTTTAGGCGAAGAACGTGAAACAAATACGGATTATGGAAAGAAATCGTTGCAGGAAGAGTGTTCTCCAAACCCTTAGGTTTCATCGTCAACCACCAATGGCCTTCATTTTACGAAAATGTTTACAGAAGATTCATTTCAAATAGACCCTTTCTCTGATGCTTTGGCTGTAGGTTTAGTTAAGTTTATGGTTTAACGGTCTAAAATTTTTAGCTGATTTTCGTAGAACAAATTCGTTAATGCATTTTTGCATTTTTTTATCGAAATAAGATGCATGTTTGTAAGAAAAAACAAGATGCAATAAGTGCGTTTTGGTAGCGAATTTTCATTAAATCCTTCAAAGTTCAATAACTCAATTTGCTATTAACCCAAGGTTTGTTGGCTAGGAAACCAGCATTTTAGGTTGATTTTCGGAATTTTTTTGTACATTTTCACACAATATGTAAATTTGATCAAATATGGTACATTGTTTCTACTACATAGGCTATACCGGTAATCAGATTGATGCTTGCTTGCATTTGCTACTAAAAACATTTTTATGAAAATTCACTTCCATAACGTACTTGCTACGTCCAGATTTATTTTAAATCAAGCCGTCTCGCGGAGATTCATTATAATCTGGTGCTAATTAACATGCCTTACATCACTTGGCCGAACCCCAAGTTTGATGTGTCATCCCAATCACTTATCGAAGCAATGGAGAAGGGAGGCCTTGTTCAGCAAGTATCTTGTAACACCAGATTCAGAGTAAATCAACAACCCTCGCTGATCTTGTATTTAGCAATACCATCTACCTTATTACCAATGTTGAATACTTTTCACCCTTTACAAAGTCCGACCATTGGGTGCTGTCTTTCAACTTACAAGCTGTAAGCCACCCAACATACGAAACAACCTCAGAATTCTTAAAGTCGTTGACTATGAGCTGCTAAGTATAAATTGGGTTGGAATTTTAAGTGGCCTTTGCGTGAACTAGCAATGGCACTATTTTAATCGAGCACTGTTTGGTAGTATTGATAACTATTCTTATAGCAAAGTCGCTAAAGTTAACCCTACTAGCCCTGGATAATAGAATGGCCTTTAGAGTCAATCCGTAGGAAAAACAATTTTCTGGGGGATTTATATACGTTCTCGTCTTGATTCTGATTACACACGTCACCGACAGTTTTCCAATCTAGTTGAATTCAAGATCGCTCTGGCGCGGCAGAAATACGAGAAAAAAACTCTTGATCAGTGAACACAAGAAAAAGTTATTGAAGCATACTCGATTAGCACTAACGTTAAGAGTAACTCATCTTGTACTGCGACTCTCCGATGACTCGACGACTACTACCGACGAGGAGTCGGCTGAATTGTGTGCAGAATGTTTTGCGAGGAATTACATCGAGTAACTAGCACCTCTACTGTCAGGTTTCAACTTTTCTGTGCCATCTAGTGCGTTGTCTTCGGTGTCTTTTACCCCAAGTGACATTCTGGCCGAAATAGCCAATCTATCTGTTTGCAAACGGAATAACTGCCTAAGTGCTTAAGAGATATGGATCAGCGCTGACCACTCCTCTCGCCATAGTTATGCTATTGTCTTTATTGTCTCATACCCTGCCCCAATTCTCGCTGACTGCTGGTGTTACTGAAATATTCAAAAAAGGTGACAGATACAATGCCTCCAATTATCGTCAAATAAGTCTGACACCTTTAATAGCCAAGATTATGCAATCCATCATTCGTAAGAGCATGCATAACCATATTATCGCACCAAACCAACATGGTTTTATGCCCGGCTGTTCGACGCTCCCAACCCATTTGACCTGTGTTGGCTATTGAACAAGACGGGTGGATGCCAGGAAACTTGTCGACGTTGTTTGCCTAGCTATCTCCAGAGCATTTGACCCAGTACGTTTGAGGCGCCTTTGTGCAATGCTGTCATCTTGCGGAATTGGTGGAGATCTAATTTCGTGTATTCTACCTTTATTAAGCAACCGAACTATTCGTGTACGCGTGAATGGTGCATGCTCCGTTTCCCGACCTGTCCTAAATGGTGTTCCCCAAGGTTCAGTTCTCGGTCTTTTGCTGTTCCTAGTATACACCAGCGATCTACCGCTGATTATCAGATCTAAATGCGCTCCTTTCACCGATCACATCAAGCTGTACAACGACCCACTCATTTATCACGGTGAGCTCAAGGAAGACCTGCTCAGGCTGAGGTATTGGTGTAAGTCATGGTTGCTTCTCCTCAACGCCTCCAAGTGTTCAGTGCTGCACATTGGCACAAACAACACCAGAATTCCATACTAAAATAATGGGACCCAGCTTGCAACGGTAAAACAACACGCCGTTTTGCGAGTCGTCGTGACTGAGGACTTGACCTGGTCTGCGCATGTGTCCTGTATCTGTTCCAAGGCAAATTGTATCCTGTACATGATCCGTAAGTATTTTTACCATATTAATCCTCAGTGTGCTAAACTTGTTTACACTACCTACATTAGACCTGTAATGGAGTATTGCGGGCCAACCTGGTACCCAGACTTATCAAGAGACCGTGACCGCCTGGAAAGAGTGCAGCGAGCAGACAGTTTACTACCTCATGGCATTCTCAGGCCCAGCTACGAGGTTAGGTTACAAATCTGGTGTATGAAATCATTTGCTGAGAGACGCGAACTAGGTGACCCGATTTTTACGTATCGCATCTTGAATGGTTTTAAAGGGATACCGTTGGACACCCGGTTTACTCGAAATTCTGATAGTCGTCTTTATGGGTAAGAATACAAACTTTCCAGGGAGGCGTTCAGCGTTCGTTGTCAGTCTACACTCTCCAGTGATAGGCGCATTATCTGTGAATCCATAATATCACTTAATTTGATCTTAGTATTTCTTGAGTTTTGTTTGATTTTGTAAGTTTGGTATATTTTCTGACATATGCTGTATTCCGGTTGTGCGCACTTAGTCATTGCAAACACGGACTAATAAAATATATTAATTTTTAAAATGTTCGGCAGCAATAATTTTTTATAATTTTCGAAATAATATTAATTTTTTTCACAGTTGTTGCAATTGCTCATAAATTAAAGTATAAGTTATATCATTGTGGCCTTTAATGAATCCCAAATAAAGTGTAATATTTTCTAGGTGTTTATTGGAGGACTTACACAGGCGAGTTACCTAACGATGCTTTATTGGGCGGATACACAAAAGATAAATTTAATGACACTGTTCCAGTCTACATGGGACAAACATTTATTCACCATTCAGACGCTGGCATTCAACCTGTACCAATTTTTAATAATTCCAAAACAGTGGTAGCTACCTATTTGGGGGTTCATAAAACGGATCAAAACATAAAGGTAAAACAAACGAAATTAGTTCTACTCTTATGAAATAATGTTTTTTGAAATGTAATTTTCGTACTGATAAACATGTGCAAATTTGGCGTAAATTTGGTTGAAAAAGAAACAGGCACTACTAGATTCAATGCTAGTGTAGTTAAGACTTTTATCAAATAAGGAATAAAAGAAGAATATACTTCTGTGTATAGTTTGCTAAATTTGAGGTTCAACGGATCTGGTCAGAGGATTGTCTAGTAGCTTTGGACATAACCATATCTAAATCATATCAATATTTACACTAATGACATATTGACATATGCCCAGCTTGTGTAGTCAATATGGAAGCTGGGAACCGGTTTTCAGCGATCCCAGCACATTTATTACTTTTTTATGATATAATGACATTTATTCCAAAATTTTATGACAAATTTTATTATATTTCTTCTTTGTCAACACATCTGTGAAAGTCGTTTAGCATCTTTGTGGCTAAGTACTTCAGGTTTAACAAATTTTGACATAAAAGCAAATAGTAGCTCTGTTTATGAGGAATATAAAAGATGTACTTGTGGCTCATTGGATTGAAAACGCAACAAGAAAAATTATATAGAATCTGCCATATTTGTGACAAAGGATATAGCAATTTTCGATTTTTTGCAAAGAAAGTTCTTTTAATCCTTTTATAACGATCAGTACATTCTAGTTCATGTTTAAAACTTTTTACTTTTAAAAAACTTTTCAACAAGTACTCCGGTAGATTGTCCCATCGAGAAAAAATCCGACTTAGAACAGTTTTCAGGTTTTCTTACTGTACTTAAAAAAGAAGTGACAATCCTGTGCAAAAGCATCAACATCAAATTGAACATGAGTTAGTCCTTTCATAAATGCTATATGCATTTGATGCAAACTACAAGTAAATAAATTCACTATCTTCTTGTCGTATATATCCTATAACTTTTTCTTAAGTCACTTGTAAGAGGACAAATTCACACTTGGTGCCTCCATACTCATTTGCAACAAAATTTAGAATCCATAATATAAATAAACTCGAAACTGCTTCAGAACCTCTGCACTGCAGTAACCGATCTAGAGAGAATGAAAATAACTATTAACTATTTTTTTCGTTCCTCAGGGCTCGTCCGCGTCTTTGCCGCCCCGATAGCACCAGAATTTGTCTTATTGTACATACCCATTGTCTCTACTCCACCCATTCCAAAATCATTGTGCCTTGAAATAGTCTGCACAGCAATTAGTAGGGTGGAGTTTTATATTGCTCTATCTTCGGTCCAAGTTGACCGTAGATCAGTTGCCTTTTGCGGTCCAGAGCTTTACACTCGCACAAGATGTGCTGGGCTGATTTCTCCCCCTCGCCGCAGAGTCTGCATGCCAGGTCCCCCTCGACCCGCCCCATTTTAAGCAGGTGTGTCTTGACGGCCATGTGTCCCATCAAGAGTCTTGTTATGTTTATAAGCTGTCCTCTACTTAGATTTAGCAGCTCCGTAGCTCTCTTTGGACTGGGTTTCCCAAATAATGACATCCCGCGTTTGATCCCTGGACAACCTGCCCAGTATGCCTTGTGCTGTTCCCTGACTCAGGACTTGATGGTTTCCCCTGGCCGTGCCTTTCGATACGCCCAGAAGCGGTTCTATTCCCATAAATGGTTCTGCTGACCCTCTCTTCGCGAGACTGTCAGCTTCTTCATTGCCTTTGACTTCCGAGTGACCCGGCACCCAGATGAGGGTGGCCTCATTCTGCCCAGCCAGGTCGCTCGTCTCGTCTCGGCATTCACTTACCAGCCTGGAATTTACCCGTAGGCTACTTAGGGCCTTAGGGGTTGCCTGGCTGTCTGTGGCTATGAGGATCCGCTTGTTGGTGTAGTCCCTCCTCTTGTTGTCCCGCACACTGTGCAGGATGGTGCACATTTCGGCCTGAAATATCGTTGCATGCGCACAGAGGGAAATACTATGACTTATCCTCGATCTTTCCGAATAAACACCTGCCCCCGTCGCACGCTTCCCGCGCGAACCGTCCGTGAACCAGACGAGCGCGTCCTGTGGCAAGCTCGGTGTCTCCTCCACCATGCCTCGCGGTCGGTTATTTCCACTGTAAAATTGTTTTCCATGCAGATTCGCGAGTTCGCGAAGTCTGGCCTCATTTCAAGCTTGAGCTCCTTCACGATCTCCTGAATTTTGCAGTGGCGCCTGAAGCCTGGAACGATCTTCAGTCTACCATCCCAGGCTAGTCTGTATAGTTCTAGCCTGGCCTACCTCATGATAACTAAGTGTAGGGGTGGGGCAGATCCAGCAACACATTCATGGCGGCTGTTGGGGTTGAAGTTCTGGCCCCTGTGACGCCCAGGCAAGCCATCTTTTGGATCTTGCCTAGTTTTTGTTTGATAGTGGATTGTGTCACCTTAGGCCACCAGGCCAGTGTCATGTATGTTAACGATGGTCTGACCACCCTTGTGTACAGCCAGTGGGCCATACTAGGTCTTTGAACACACGTTTTTTCATATAGCCGCCTAGTGACGGCTAGGGTCATAACTACCTTACGCAGTATTTTTTTCAACATGGCCATTCCAGGATAGCTTAGAGTCCAATACGACCCCAAGGTATTTTACCTCCCTGGCCATTGGAATGTTTCTACCGTATAGAGTGAGAGCTCTGTGGCTCTCCCACTTCCTCCTTGTAAACGGTATGACGGTTGCTTTCTCGGGGATCACCCCGAGCCCTTGGCCAACCGTCCACCTTTCCACCACTTTCAGTGCTGTCTGCAGGCGCTTCCACACTGACTCTGTAACCTTTTCTCGGACTATGATGACAATGTCGTCCGCCTAGTACTGTACCTCGTACCCCCTAGCCTCCCTAGCAGGCCGTCTACGACTAGGCACCAGAGGAAGCAAAGTCCCTCACGCGAGTGAGGTGAAACACCGCCCTATCCCTGAGCATGGAACCGATGCACCTGCAGCAGGTCTCCTCTATTACACGATTCCTGACCGCTGCCAGTACCGATCCGAATGAGATGTGGCTGAAGGCCCCCCCCCTATATCTAGGAAGGCCCCCAGCGCTACTTCCCTGTTCTCCAGCGTATTCTCCAGTTTCAGCACCAGCTGGTGCCGTGCTGTTTCTGTTGAGACTCCTGCTCTGTATTCATATTGTCTGCAGTGTAGGGGATATCCTTCCAGTACACCGCCCCTAATGTGCCGGTGGAGCAGTTTTTCGATTGTTCTTAGCAAGAAGGGCATGAGACTTATTGGCTTCAGGGACTTTGCCTGGTCTGTTGGACGCCAAGGTTTAGAAATGAATACAACCCTGGCCAGTCTCCATGCCCTCGGAATGTACCCCAGAGCCAGGCTGGCACTCATGATGAGTAAGCGCCGGCACCAGTATGTTTATACCCCGTTGTAGCATGATGGGCATTATGCCATCGATTCCCGGGGATTTGAATGGCTTGAAGTTGTTAATGGCCCATCTGGTTTTGCTTTAAGTAACCACCTCTTTAGCGACTGTCCAGTCTACTCTGGATTATTATGTTGCAGCCGGGGAAGTGCTTCTGTAGTAAAACTTCCATAGTTTCCTCCCCCGAGTTTGTAAAGATTCCCGTGGATGTTCTAAAAGAGCCTATGTTGGTCTGAGCGCCCTTGGACAGGATCTTGTGTAGTCAAGCACTCTCGGATGTGTTCTCCACTTCCTCGCAGTGCCTCGTCAACGACTCCTTCCTGGCGTCCCTCAGTCTTTTGTTATAGCTTGTTAGGGCATATCTATATTCATCGCATGCTCCCGACCTTTTTGCCGCGTTGAACAGAAACTGCTTTTCAGTGCCCACAATATTACGCGATTTTGACATTTTTCTCCATTTGTTAAAATAAAATTCCAACGGCCTAATTAGGTATTTCCTGCTGCATCCTTTACAACCATTCTTTGCTTATAATTTTTTCGAGAATTTGCATTTTCTTTATGTCTAGATGATTTATCATGGCTGCAAATTTGGACAATCCCAATACCAGATATTTTAAAATTTTTGTTACAATAACGATTCGCAAAAAATTTGAATTTTTTTTTTAAATTCGTTTCCAAGCTCTGTTATACTTCGTGCATCTGGCAGATGACATTAATATTATAGATCACAGATCTTTAAATCCATAATTTCAGAGAAAATGCGCTATTCTAAACGACATCATGTAATATAGAAATACAGAATCTACTTGCCGTTTACAATTTTAATTCAATTCAGAACTTATTAGTAAACTTTGCTGGTAGATTGTTTACTTACAGCCCTGTACACGCATTGAAACATAACATTGAATCGCGACAAGTTATTGCGCACATTGTAGGTTAGGTTGTGACGCCAAAATAAAAATGAGAAGCACCAATTTAATTTTAAGCACGAACTTTAATTAGAAAACTCAGGTCTAGTTTTGCCGCGCAGTTTTGGGTTGTGAGAGTGCAGTTCTGGACGTCATGGGGGTCTGACATATCTGCAGTTGTTGCGCCTATGTCCCTCCCACCTGTCGAAGAAGGGCAAGATCTATAAAGTTTTACAGACCTTGGAAGAAGGGTACCTGCAACAATCAAGACATGGACACATTCTATTTATTCGTAACCTTCAAAGAGCATGACATCTTAATTATTTATTCGTTTCCAAGTAGTTGCAGCGAGCGGAACACTAATAATTCGTATTCGAACCGCGTTAATTCGTAACGCGAGTGCCATAGTTTAGGTGCGTTAAGCCTTTTCATTCGTTAGCTTCCAAGAGCTTCAATTCATATTCGTTATTCGTTTCCAATTCCTATACGACCACGCGTTTTGGTATTACACGTGCCGCCTAAATTAATGTACATAAATAGTATATAGTTTATATTACTTTAAATATGTAACTAAGTTAAGTGTTTCCAGGTGATATTATTTTTATAACACGATAGAATCTACTTTAATACATAACCCATAGACTTATAATAAAAGGAGACTCGACTATTCATTCATAAATAGCCATTTGTTTTGTAACAACCATTAGCATAAGTTGGAAAGAGATGCAAGAGAGAGAGAGAGAGACCACATAACATTCCGACTCTCGACAACGTCGCAAATAATTCCGACTCGTGTTTGTTATGCAACCAGTGAAAAAATGAATCCAATTTTCCACACACCTGACACTGGCGAACCATGTTATAATGTTTATAGATAAACTTTTCTTTAAATAACCCAATTAAAACTAAAAAAATCACTAATACAAAATTTCCGACTGCTAGCAACACCGCCTAGAAGAGTTGTAAAATTGGGCGGCCGACGACTAATGACAGAAATATTGACTGGAAGAAGTGAACAGGGTTGCCGCTTGATATTGAGATTCTAGCATTACCGAATCCTCATAAATTTTATATTTATTATCAAGCACCAGATACAGCAGCTCTATTGATATACTTATTGTACCTATAGGAGACTGTTATAAATAATAGCTTCACTATGAAATAGGGACAAGACGCTTTTATTATTTAATATTATAAATTAAATTTTGTGTCATAATCTGAAAACATTGGGCGTGAACGAACGTTTGGCAACAGTGTTAGGTAAAGCGTAGTAAAATTATACAGTGTAGCATACAATCGCCCGAATACATTAATATGTTATCAGATCTCTGATTGCTTTAAAATGTAAATAATTGTATCTCTATTCTTTATATATCTATGACATAACCGCAATAACTACAATTCACGAACTAGACACACACACATAACAACTGACTTTAAAAAATCTAATCAATTGTAATGTAAGTATGAAAATTTTGTGCTGACTATTTTTTGTGGTTTTTATGACAAAATAAATAATTTATGAGATTTTATGACAGATTTCAGAATTTTATGATTTTTTTTTAACATTTTATGACAACTTGGACCTCTGGGTTTTGTATTTCAGCGAATTGCAAGATGCATCAACTCCTTGCAGTTTCATTTTATTGCCCATAGTTAGTAGCTTACGTGGAAATTGCACTCTGATATTTTAAAACAATGTTTCAATTACAAGAACGGGTCTCATTTTTACATGGGCTATGTATAATGTATACCCGGTATATAACATTATTTTAACTATATAGTTATTAAGCTGTGGACGGGCCACGACAACTTTTTATAATTGACATTTTAAAACTGCCAGTTATCCATAATTGAAAGTTTGCTCCGTCAATTAACACCGAAAGCCATTTTATACGTAAAAAACGAAATAATAATGAAACTATTACTTTTACATTTTTTATCTCCTGTTGCCCTTTATGCGCCTTTATTTTTAATCTTGCTTATTAGCTTCATCCGATAGAAAAATCTTGCTAAGACAGTTTTTTTTATGTTATAAGTTGCGACTTTATTTCTTAATACTAGGTAACACTAAAAATAGAGATCAATGCTCTTTAAAATGACATATGGCAGCCACTGCTTGTCACTTAAAATTTGAGTGCTGAAATCGTTCTCTTTCAGGGGTGGCAAGTCATGTGTTGAAAATAACAAACCAATCAGTTAGTAGTTATAAATTATGCTAAAAACAAACTTTTGTTATTTACGTGTACAAAAACGAAAACAAATAGCCATATTAAATTTATCACAGTGATACCTAGCCTACCCTATTTCATTCGTGAATACCTTTCAATTAGAACCCATGTGAATGAGTTTGTTGAGAAATAAATATTCCCTCATCTTACATTGGCCACTTTTAATGTATGAATGCCTCACCTAGCCCACTGTACTTTACTCGTGAAACCCTTTTAATTGACACTCATATCATGGGGCTTGTTCAAAACTATCTTTCCGTCATATTGCGCCAGCTGCAATTTTCAATTCATAAAAGCGTTAACTAACCTTCTGTGGCTTACTCGTGAGGTCCTTTCATTTAGTACTCATATCAGGGGGTTGTTAAAAAACAAACCAACAACGGTCTCTCCCCGACCTTATATTTACCAATGCCAGGTACCTTATTACCGATGTTGAATACTTGCCAACCTTCAAAAAGTCGGACCATTGAGTGCCGTCGTTGAAATTACAAGCTGTAAGTCAGCCACCTAACATACGAAACAACCTCAGAATTCTTCAAATTGTTGACTATGAGCTGTTTAGTTAAGCACTTTCTTTGCTTGTTTGAGATGGCATTTTAAGTCACCTCTACGTGAATGAGCAATATAACTATTTTTGTCGAGTACTGTTTGATAGTATTGATAACAATCCTCATAGCAAAGTCATTAAAGTTAACCCTGAATAACAGACTCGCTTTTACAGTCAATCCGTAGGAAAAAAACCTTGTGAGAGACTTATAGACGTTCTGGTCTTCATTCTGCTTACACACCTCACCAATAGCTTTCCAATCTAGTTGAATCGAATATCGCTCTGGCGTGGCAGGAATACGAGAGAAAACTCTTGATCAGCGGACACAAGAAAAAAATCAAGCCTATTCGATCAGCACTGACATCAAGAGTGCTGCGATGACTCAAAGACTACAACCGACAAGGAGTCGGCTGAATTGTTGGCCGAATGATTTTCGAGGAACTACATCTAGCAACCAGCACATCCTGCCAGCGACAATTTGTCTGTGCCATCTAGTGCGTTGTCTTCGGGGACTTTTACTGCAAATGACCTTCTGACCGAAATAGCCAATCTATCTGTTCACCTTGCCCGGAGCAAATAACTGCACAAGTGCTAAAGAGATGTGAATCTGCCATGGCCACTCCTCTCACCATAATTATGTCATCTTTTTTATCATGTCATATCCTGTATCAATCCTGGCTGACTGCTGATGCTACTGGAATATTGACACCTTTAGTGGCCAAGATCATGAAGTCCATCATTCGTAAGAACATAGTCATATCATCCCACAAAACAACATGGTTTTATGCCCGGTTTGTTCAAAAATATCTAGTCCGCCATATTGCGCCAGCCGCAATTTTCAATTCATAAAAGCATTAAGTAGCCTACTATAGTTTACTCGTGAAGTCCTTTAATTTGGTGCCCATATTAGGGGGTGGTTTATAAAAAAAATATTTAGCCATCTTGCGTCGGCCGCCATATTCAATTCATAAAAGTGCTACCTAGCCTACTGTATTTAACTCTGAAAGCGATTCAGTTTAATGCCCATGTCATGGTGATTGTAAGAAACACAAAAATTTACCACCCCATAGCGGCCGCCATATTGAATTTATGATAGCGACAAATGGCATATGTTGCATTGTCAATTGACGCATATACGCGTATCAAATTTCAGCTCAATTCGATAAAATAATCTGGTGCATCGTTGACTCCCAAAAATTCACCTAAACATACCAACAAACAAACATAGTAACAGGTGAAGTTAAAAAAAGCTTTTAACTGTTTCCTTAAAAAAAAACAGAAAAAGACTGGACGCCACAGGTAAGGGCAAGTCAGGTCAGGTCAGGGCGAATTTTCATTAAAATATTTTTATTGTGAATATGTCTTTTTTTAATGAAAGGCATCTAATTTCGTTAACAGAATAACCTTTATAATAGAAACTATGTAGGATATGTCATCAAAATAACTTTAATGTTTGAAAAAGTACAACCATTTTTCGAAAATAAAGTTAAAATATTACTGACAAAACTCTGATCTTATTTTCCTGGACAATGAACTTCTTCAAGTTATTTACATAGATAATAATTCACAAAAAGCTATTTGAGAAAAAATTCAAAAAAAAATATCTACATGAAAATTTGCAAACAATTTCTTTCGTGAAAATTCCCGATTTTTACTTCTACATCGTCAATACCTGTGAAAGTATGGTATCGGTGACAGAAAGTTCAAAAAATTTGTTTCGCTTAAACTTCGTAAAAAGTGTCAAAATATATAAAAAAAAACAGAACCTCGGTGGTTCAGGGGTAAGACCGTGTGCCTTTGACCCGAAGGGTACTGGGTTCGATCCCAGGGTACTCCTTTCAGTTTTTCAGTACAAACTGTAACATTAACATCAACCGAGGTTCTGGCATTAGATTTGAGCAAGTTGAAGCCGTCGGTCCCGTGTCCATATGATGTTGGGCACGGTAAAGATCCCTACCCTCCTTACAGAAAGGCAGGGGTTCGGCAAAATTTTCAGGATAGTGAGGTGAAACTGCTCCCTGGCGTCGGTAATTATCCATAGTTGCGGAAATAGGCCGACGTTAAAGAAACAAAACACCCACACATATAAAAAACATGATTTGGGAACGAAATTATTTTTTGTCTGTAGGTCTGTATGTCTGTCTGTTAGAAGCCACGATAACTGCATGCAGTTAGAACCCGACAAACGAACGGTTCGGATTGTTTTTGGGTAAAATCTCTCCAGGGGGTAGGGGATGAATGGGGGACGATTTGGTGTAAAGTGACATTTTTTCGGTGAGACTCGAGTAATATAACGTTATAGGGTTTGTTATTAGAAAACTTTCAATTTCATCAAACATCTGGTATTCTGTGCTGAAATTAAATAGCGGGTTAATGGGTGGGGGTGAAATATCGGTGACAGAAATTTCAAAATTTATTTTCCTAAAACGGCGTAAAAAGTCTCAAAATGTATATAAAACTTGATTCTGGAACAAACATTTTTTTGTCTGTCGGTCGGTCCGTCTGTCGGTCTGTACGTCTGTCTGTTTTTTTTTGTTCCCCCAGGGCTCGCCCGCGGTCTTGCCGCCCCGATAGCACTGCAACCTTTGGTTGATTGTGCATAACGTCTGTCTGTTAGTAGGCGCAATAACTTTCGAACGAATTGAGATATCATCTTTAAATGTGGTATCCACTTAGCACCCGACAAAGAAACGCTTCGAATTGTTTTTGGGTAAATCGCTTCAAGGGGAAGGGGATAAATGAGGGGTCATTTGGTAAAAATAAACATTTTTACGTTAAAACTTGAGTAATATAACGTTTCAGAAGTTTATGGGTACAGGAATACGAAGATTTTCTTTGTGGTCAAGGCATGGACCCTAAATTCATTTCATGGGAATGTCTTTCTGGGAGAGTAGATTATCACAGCCATGTGAAAGTTAAGCTTCAATTTGCAGCACTATTTTTAACTCTTTATGCAAATTTAAACTCGTGAAAATAAAGAAACATATAAGAAGAAAAATACTCATATTTTCATGTCACAAGCTGCTCAGAAATAAGAACGTTTTTAAGTTTGTCACTTTGAAGTTTCGTATGATATTTGTGAAAACAGTTTATTAACTACTTATTATGAAAACGTAAACAGATAATCCTATGAAATTAATTATTTCTTACCCTTTTTTGTGCCAAAGTCAATTTAAACATTTCAATATGTTTCCTCCAAAACGCGCTAAATAATCACATAATCTGATTGGCTATTAGATATGAATAAAGTGAAAATACATTTTTAAAACTAATCCCTAAATGCATCAAGGTATGCGATTATAAATGTAGATATCTCCAAGACTAGTCTTTAGGTATAGGGAATCTTATACAAAAGTTGCAACTTCACTTCTTATACATAAAAAGTCCATTTGAAAAAATTGAGTTGCAAAAGTTTGAATTTTTTAAAATTCAGCCACTATTTAAGAGGGATCTGTATACCGAATCTAGATTTTTAAGACAAATCATATAAACCAAAACCTCCCTGAATGCCCCATTTATATGAATCTCCGCTATCTATTGGTAAAAATGCTGTATAATAATTTTGGCGCCAAAAACGTTAAAAGTTGCAAAAAATTGAAATAACTGGAAAACGTTGAACAATATATTTTTGTTGACAAGCATGCATTTTAATTCGATGGGAAATGTAAAAATGTAATAAGATAAGGGATGTTCCATTAAAAAAAGAAAAGTTTGTATCACAAAAAACCTATGAGCCAGCCTGTAATTGACAAAATAATTTTATAAGGTGCAGCTCAAGGCTCCGTATAATTAACTCTTATAATTACTTCCACATCGTCAATACGTGTGGAAGTATGGCATTGGCGACAAAAATTTCAAAATGTTTTTTTTTTTGTAATTAAACGCCGTAAAAGTATCAAAACGTACAGAAAAGATGATTTGAAAATGAGCATTTTTTTGTCTGTCGGTCTGTATGTCTGTATGTTTGTAGCCACGATAACTTTAGAACGAATTGAGATAGCGTCTTCAAATTTAGTACACAGTTAGCACTTGGCAAACGAATGGTTCAGATTGTTTTTGGGTATATTCGCTTCAGGGGGTAGGGGTTGAATGGGGGATGATTTGGTGTAAAGTGTCATTTTTTCGGTAAAACTCGAGTAATATAACGTTATAGGGTTTGTTTATTAGAAAACTTTCAATTTCATCTAACATCTGGTATTCTGTGCTGAAATTAAACTAGGGGTTGACTGTGTGGCGGTGAAATATCGGTGACAGAAATTTCAAATATTGTTTTCCTAAAACGGCCAAAAATCTCAAAACGTCTATAAAACTTGATTCTGGAACAAAAATGTTTTTGTCTGTCGGTCGGTCGGCTGTCGGCCTGTACATCTGTCGGCCTGTACGTCTGTCTGTTAGTAGGCGCAATAACTTTCGAACGAATTGAGATATCATCTTCAAATGTGGTATCGACTTAGTACCCGACAAAGGAACGCTTCGAACTGTTTTTGGGTAAGATCGCTTCAAGGGATACGGGATAAATGAGGGGTGATTTGGTAAAAATTAACATTTTTACGTTAAAACTCGAGTAATATAACTGTATATGTATATTTTCCACGAAAATTTACTAAAACTTATTAAACCACAAACTTTATAAGTTAAACTGCTGCCAAAGTGACAGACCTAAACAAACTTATTTCTGACAGCTTTGTGACAAAAAAATAATAATTTTTCGGCTTTTATTGCTCTTTGCTTCCACGGGTTCAAAGTTAGGTGCAAAGTTAACCAACAACTTTTTGACATTTCATAAATTGAGTTCTATGTACTTTATTAGTAAGTTTTCGTGCAAAAAATATTTAGTCAATTTCCCCAGAATTTTTTTAGTGTTTTCGTAGAAATATTTTTTTGTCAAATTTGTTTAGAATGTTAGCAATTAGAATGTTAGTATAATATTGTAAGATATTGTAAATAAATGTTTTCAAATTCACGTGAAAAATTGTTTTCTAATCTTCGTGAAAAAACTTTCATGTCATTTTTGTGTAACATTAATTAAGTCAAATTTTGTAAAGAAATAGTGAATTTTTGTGAAGGAACTTGTTAGCTAATATTCATGTAAAAAATTTTGTTGGAAGTTTTTTCAAAAGGCTTTCTGTGAATAACATTATCTTGGCAGGTGTAGTTTTTGTGGGTGTCAGGTGGATAGGTTGGTTGTACAGAAAAATCGGATTAGTTAAGTTATTTTCGGAACATTTGTGTTTTTGTTTCCAAACTATAAGGTTACTCTGATAACTAGATGCAATGTGCATATAAAAGATAACAACAAAATATCGCCCAGGTGTGATCCAAACTACAATAAACTTTACAAGCTCAGACCATTCCTTGATATTTTGAAATTTTTTCAAAAAAACTTTACTTCCACTGAATGTATTGCCGAAAAAAGCCGTGAAATGAGGTTATAAGATTTGGATCCTAGCTGATCAATACGGATATGCATGGAATTTTCAAAATTATACTGGAAAGGTCTACAATTCTGTAGAAAAAAATCTGGGTTCAAGAGTTGACAAATATCTGTGCAAAGATCTTCATTATGACTGTCACCATTTATCCTTTGATAATTTCTTCTCGAGTATACCTCTGTTGTACGAATTACGAGCGAAAAACTATACAGCTGTGGCACAGTAAACGTATCCCGTAAGTATTTACCGAATATTTTACCTGATTAACATTTGAAACGAGGTGAATATGATGTTCACATTAGTCATTCCACTCTCGTAGCCATAAAGTGGTACGACCTGATGAAGATGGGTAAGGATGACAATAAATACTAAAGATACTACACTAAAGCAGCAGAAACCATAAAGCACTTGCTGCTCGACTGCATACCTTGAAGGGGTGACCCCAACACCCCAGGATATAACTAAAATGGCCCCCAAGAAGATAGTGGACTACATAACAAGTCTGAACTTTTTGGGAGCTATTACGAAAAATACGTATGCACAAAATATCCATTGTGGTCGCAGAGCTGAGAGGCCAAAGGTATATACGACTCATTAAACAATCTACAAGCTAATAAATTTGATGTCTTTCCTTCAAAAATACATATTTGAATTAAAAGCATTTAAATGAAAATTCGCCAATATAACGCACTTGTTGCGTCCAGACTTTTCCTAAATATTGTTCCTGTCATTGTGTGATCATTTTGTAGTACATTATTCTCTTGCCGCTCTGCACTAGATTTTTGTCTTCACTCATCTGTTTTGTATGCGTAACATTTCTGTATGTGTCGTAAAAAGTTTGTGGCTAATGCAGTTTACTTCCGAGGCCATCCCTAGTCTAACACACACACACGCACGCACGCGCACAGCACGTACGCACGCACGCAAGCAAGCACGCACGCACGCACCCAAAACAAAAATTGTTTAGAATTAAAATTTATGACAGGATCTCGATTTTCGAACAGATCAGCCTCTTATGATTTTTTTTAGCTGCGACTTTATTTAAATGACGTTCGACGGCTTCTGTGATTAGGTGTACTTTAAAAAATACTTGAAACTGTATTAAAAAAGTCTTTATCATAATTAAACTTGGAGTAGGTTTGCTTTCATCTCAACAAATAAAAAAAGTAAAGTAAACGCACAATTGGACATTCGAAGCAATAATTGGCGAGTTGCATAGCTACTTGAGCTCTGCCTTGTTGTTCGTTTCCCGGGATACTACTTATTTGCAAAATTGAAACGTCAATTTTGTTTGTCACGAACGGCAAGCTTCTGTATTTAAAAATGTTAACAACAGAACAAAAAGTGTTTATTGTGCAGTGCTATGGTTTGGGTGAACATTCTTATCAGGGAGTGATAAGAAAATTCCTTGAACGCTGGCCAAATCATTCGGTCTCCGCCACTGGTGTGAAAAAAGTTGTTACAAAATTTATGTGTACTGGGAGTGTTTTAAATGTTAAGAAGACAAAATCCGACCTAAATGAAGAAGACAATGTTACAGCTGCATTAGCTATGGATTCTGTTAGGCGTTTTCCGAAATCATTAGGAAGAAGGGCATTAGAAATTGGCAATATTAGCAAATCGCATTTGCAACAAATTTATCGTACCAACAAGGTGAAACCTTTCAACACAAAACTTATACACACTTTGGAAGAAAATGACGAGTCAAAACGATTAGATTTTTGTTTATGGTACGGCGAGCAATATCTACAAAATCACAATTTTGGCAGAAGTATTATTTTTTCGGACGAGTCTACTTTCACCACCTAAAATGCACGGCATTGGTCTATGGAGAATCCAAATTATAGAGTTAATTGCAGAAGACAATGCCATAAAAAAGTAAATGTGTGGTGTGCTGTTTCTTACACTGGGATAATTGGGCCATATTTTTTTTGAGCGGAATATGAACCAGTACAGTTATCTGGAAATGCTGGAAAATATTCTTAAAGACCATTTGCATAACATGTCACTAGAAGATAGACAAACGGCATACTTGCAGCATGACGGCCACCCAGCACATGCGACAGGAATTATTCGAGAATGGTTAGATCGCGAATTTCCTGGGCGGTGGATTGGTCGATATGGGCCAATACCTTGGACTCCCAGAAGTCCAGATTTTACCTTAGTGGACTTTTATTTATGGGGCTATCTCAAACAGAAAGTCTACGCGGCTCCATTAAACAACGATCTTGATTTGTTGAAACTGAGGTTGAAAGAGGCAATTGACGGTATTCCAATTCAACATATTCAAAATGACTACAAAGCATTTACTGAACGGGCTGAGTTATGTGTATCGGTTGGTGGCAGCACATTTGAATAATTCCTTTATTTTTCGTTGTTCGTTTTGATTTTTGTTAGCAATAAACGTTTTGTATTTTACTAATAAATTATTATTTAACATTGCATGGTTACTTACTTTGCGCACCTGCGTTCAGAAAACCACAGGTAAAAAGCTCCATGTTGATAGGGAAAAAATGTTAATAATTTACTTGAAAATTCAAAGTAGGCTGATCTGGCTGAAAATTGAGACCCTGTCATAAATTTTAATTCTAAACAAGTTTTATTAATAATTTTTTGCGGTATCTTTATAAACGAAGGTAGTTTACTCTTAATACATTTCATTACATCAGTTATAAACCACCCTGTATATTAATGGATTTTGTTCATTTCCTCAACATCTTAGTTTAAGACAAAGCAGGAGCGATTCCCAGAATATCATAGTCTAATTCAAAAATTTTTTGTCACTTATACCTTACTTACTTTTACCGCAAAAAGTGGTATAAAAGCAACTTATTTGTTTCAGATATTATGTTCACAAAATCCTGACGAGGTAAAATGGATACCATACGTTGGATTAAAGGGGGTTGACCTACACGAGAAATGCGTGACTGCTGGTTTTGAACAGAACTATGATTTGTACTTTGGAGGAATAAATATCAACAATAGGCTTTTTATAGGTAAAGTCGTTAGAAAAGACAACCGAATGTATTTTTTTAAAGATGAGAAAGAAGATTTAACAGCGGGGTTTAGTGTACTTTGTTTTAATGGAGATGTCTAGCAAAACCCAAATTAAATCACAAATTATACTTCTTAATGTAGTACTTGCTAAGTGACTATAGAATAATAGTAATATTATCTGTATTTGTTCTTAGAAATATAAAAATATTTATTGTGCTGTTAAAATAAATTGAACACAATTTTTATCATTTGTTTTATATTAAGCTAGAAGCCCCCTGCATAATTTTTAATATCCTGTTATGTGTTTGATAAATATTTGATAAATCTGAAAAAATTAAATAGGTGTATCACCTAATTCTAAGACGAAAATGGGGTATGAAAATTTTTCGAATGTTGATTCGTTTTCGAAATACAAGGTGTTTAAAGAACTTTCCTTTTATTTCTACTAAGTACCTAATAATTATTTTAATAAATTATTTAAAAACTTTAAATAATGAACTCACATGAACAAAAGTTAAATTACGTGCTACATGGGCCAGTAAACATCTACTCAACGTGCAAAAGTGTCTCTCACGCGTTGGAAAATGTATGGATTGGCGTGAATCATATTTAAACCCCTCCCCTTTCAAAATGAGTATTGTAAACAAGTTGTTTTACGCGACCTCAGAAAATAAAGTCCAAAGGATAAAGATCCTGCTAACGGGTTGGTCATGGGTGAGTCCACCTCTACCTACCCAACAATCAGGATGTTTAAGGAATAAGGAGATGTGATTGGGTAAATCTGGTGCATATGGCAACACACTATAGACTATTGAGTAGAAGACATGTTGCTAATAAAACTACTTTAATAAAAAGATTTCATTTCTGAACGTCACACCGTCTGGGATTACCATAATTAAACGTTGAATGAAACAGCTTCTCGTCCAGACACCAAAATTTATTTCAGATCTTTTTCTTACACCCGACGCGTTTCGACACTCTAAGAGGTCATCTTCAGGGGATAAATCTACAAACATAAGCAAGACAGGTCTGTCAGAAAAACATTAGTTTTTCCGGTAGGCAATTGTGCATGTCCGAGCACAATGAGGACAAGGTGATCCTCACAGAAAAGTCAAAGGTCACAAGTCACACAGGAAAACATTGACCAACAGTCGAGTCAAAATCTAAAAACATCTAAAAACTACAGATACAGTAACAACAGTTAAAATGTTAAGTTAAACATGCAAACTACGTTAACAAGGTTACAAGCATCAAGCAACTAAAAAGTACTAAAAGACACAAAACTGTCAAAGTATAACAACTGATATTTTGAACACTAAAATAAACAAGTCTATTGTTGAGGCAAAAAAGCAAAGCCAATGAGTGAAACTGACAGGTTAAACAACACAGCAGGCAGGCAATGTCAAGCAAGAAACCCAATGAGAACCATCAGGGCAAAGAGAACTGTGAAAAAACAAGTGAAAAAGAAATAAGCCATACTCACTTGAACAATTCTCATAAAATTGAACTCGAAACTAAAAAATTTTTTCTCGTCTCTTGTATAATAATAAATATATTCAGCTTTACCGTAGAAATGCGTCACCCTGTATATATGTAAACAGATCAAAACTGAACGTAAACCCGGATATGGATTCCAGGGGGGCTAGTTTGCGCTCATTTGAAGAAATCTTTTTAAAATTCTAAAGTCGTGGTCTCCACATTAACGAATTTTTTGTACGAAAATTAGCTAAAAATTAGGGACCGTTAAACCATAAACTTAACTAAAACTACCGCCAAAGCATCAGAAAGAAAATAACTAACCTGGTGCATATCAGCCCTTTTTCTAAAACTTCGATGCTTTATATGTGTTGATAAAACATAACAAACACTGTTTAGCCCACCCACTAACATTAATAAAATCCTAAAGGAATAATTTCCACTTGTTTATTAAAATTCCCAAATAACACAAATAATTTGTCAACTGAAATTAAAACAGATAAACAATCTAATACCATACGATAAACGTCAGTTATAGCGTGTAACCGAGCTGGGCAATAATATCAAATGTTCCGTTGCTAGACAACGGCTCAGACATACTATATCTCATATACCAGTCATAAGCCAGTTTTTGCCATTGTCAATGAAACGCGGTGATATTAAAAATAAATATTTCAAATTTGAATAGCTCAATTTTATGTAAACCTAGAAAGCTGAATTTTGCTACATAGTTAGGTCTTTCCCAAAGCAATATGTCCACAAAATTTCATCGAAATAGTGTAATTTTCATAGAAAAAAATTTTTTTCGAAAGGAAACTTAAAATTTTCCCGGAAAACCTTATTCGATTTTCCTGGCTAACGAACTCATCCAAGCTATTAATAAAAGAAAATCACTTGCTGAGTTTCATCAAAATCGTTTAATTATTTTTTGAGTTATCGATTGGATACATACATATATATATATATATATATATATATATATATATATATATATATATATATATATATATATATATATATATATATATATATATATATATATATATATATATATATATATATATATTTATATATATATAAACATATAAAAATCGAAACTGCCCCCGGATATGGCTTCTAGCGGCCCAAATTTGCGCTCAATCGGAAAATTTTTTGCAAAGTCTCACCATACCTCTCTATTAGTGAATTTTTTTAAATAAAAATTCAATAAAAAGTATCGACGCAGCAAGTGCGTTATGGTAGTGAATTTTCGTGAAAAGGAACTACCACCAAATTTTTTTTAAAATTAAATGCTCATAACGTTTTTTTTTCTTTTAACATAGGAATCTAAATTTTGGCATATTGTTACTTTTTATATCATTAACCTACGTACCAAATTTGGCTACCTATTTATTTTCGGATATAATTTTTTTTCGAAAGAAAACCCAACATTTTCTCGCAAAACCCGGTCCGATTTTCCTGGCTAACGAAGTTATCTACAGGCTACTCACCGACCCCAGGGAGCAGTTTTACCTCACTATCCTGGAAATTTCGCCGAATCCCTGCCTTTCTGTAAGAAGGGAATGGGTCTTTAACGTGACCAATTTAGCATGTATACGAAACCGACGGCTTTACGCCCTCCTCCGAAGGGTGGAACGTCCCGACATTAAACTTGCTCAAATACAATGCTACAACCCCGGTTGATGTTAATTTTACAGTATGTACTGAAAAAGTAAAAGAAGAACCCTCTGGGAATTGTTCTTACCATTGAACCATCGAGTCTCTGTCACATAAATACAAATAACAAGCACATTTTAGTTTATTTTTAAACATCGAGAAAAATAAAAGAATACAAATTTCCTGTAATCCAGTTTATAGCTATAATCCTATACTTGAATATTTGCATTAGCATCGTTTAAAAAGGACGGCATATCTCTAGTTCTTTACGATAACAATAGAGACGGGTGGTTTTGAGTGTTATGATTAGACTACGGGTGTGCTCTTTAGATAGATTATTATTAGACTAATAGTGTGCTCTTTAGAGAGATTACACTGTAGGTGGAATTTTTGTCGTTAAACTTTACTTTTCTGTGAATATTAAGAACTCTTTAAGGTTTTAAATCCTTTTAAGCATGACTAGAGAACCGACAATACCTTTTAGAGATATTTAAGGATACGTAAAATATACATTTTAGTGCATTTTCGTAGAAAAACATATAACTTGAGGAGATCACGACTGTAAGCTTCAAATCTTCTTTATCACTTCCACAAGTGAAGTTCTCTCGGAGTTGTAGGGAGTTTTTAAAACAATTTATTACAACTACGAGGGGTTGACTGTTGCCCCAAGAATACACGATGTGCGTTACTTAATGTTTAATTAACAAATAGTGATGGGTCGTTATTTAACTGTCAGTTATTTTTAAACGGTTAGAGAGCCGTAACGGTAACCACCAGTTATGGACTTATAAAAATAACAGCTTAAAAAATAACGCTTTTTACACTAAACTAGAATTCGGAGTCGTGTCTGTTTCAGTTCCACTGCAACTAAGTTCGATGAATAAACATCGGTTTTCATCGGCAACTGTTATTTAACCATTTAACGGGATGAATAGCCTTGAGATTGGGAATGCTAAATATGTATGGGTATACAGTATAGAGCGGACTGTACTTCATAACATTATTATTTATACTAGTGTGCTCGCACTCGCTCACAGCTTTAGGGACGTAGGGTCTTCGGTATAATAAAACGGTTTAATTTTTACTTTAACCGGTTGTTGATGGGGATACGGCATACGGACACTACTACACAGAGTTATTCTGTCAAACTGAGAAGCTGTTATTTTTTAAACAGTTGAGTTTCCCACTAGTATGTAACGCCAAATATTTAATAATAAAAAATTTTGGGTGAAAAGATGAATTTCTGTAAAAACGTGTTATTACTTTCACTATAGACAACGCAAAATAGGGTTATTTCACGTGAAATTAAAGTACTTATTTATTTAAATTGATATACATTACCTAAGAAAACAGTTAACACGTCATTTTCGTTTGTCTGATAATAGTTATCAAATGAATATATATATATATATATATATATATATATATATATATATATATATATATATATATATATATATATACAGGCTGTTGCAAAATTGATGCGAAAAATTTTACAGGGTGATTCTTTGGCGAAAAATAAGGGGTGTATTTTTATTATGTTTTTCTTGAAACCCCTTCTCCTCCAAGTTACAGACCTTTGAAATTTTTGAAACTAATTTTAAAACAACGAATATTAAAATAAGTAAATAAACAATTAATACTATATACCTTCCAATTTTTTTTTAAACTCAAACTCAATTTTTTATACTGTTCGCTGTTGTTTGCACAGTTTTTAAAAGTGGACTGATAAAGATGACCAGTGAACCGAAAATGTAACTAGAGATGGAGATCTTTCTAAGAAATAATAAAAGCATAATGTAATAACAAACCATATGTACAGAATAAGGGCAAATTTCTTTACCGAAATTTTCTGAGCTGCGTTATGTTATGGAGTTCTTAGAATCACTCCCTGTGTAGCAATAAAAGTTCTAACGTCTAACGTCCCAAGACGTGATAAATGATGATATTTATTGATTCTTGCTGTGGCATTGACATTTACGTAAAGACCTCTCATAAAATAAATTTGTTAGAAATGACTAGTTTATAATTCCTAGAACATCTAAGTAAATACTAATATAAGACTCCTTTCTGATTTCTAAAAGTTTCACTTCAGAGTGGCAAAAGAATTACGACACGCTTATTATAATTTCTTAACCCTTTGTTTCCTTTTCATATCGACAAAATTTGAGATTTATACCCTACGTGAAATAACGGGGTAAAAATACAATGCATTTATACTAGTGTGCTCGCTCTCGCTCACAGATTTGGGAATGTAGGATACTATCGATCGACTATCCAGTTTAAAATAACAGATAAATAACTGAAGCCGTTATTTTCAACGGTTTTTATTAATTAACGTTAACGGCTTCAACTGTTAACAGAAAATAACCGTTTTTCCCATCACTATTAACAAAGCAGTACAATCAACAAGAGTTAAATGCGAATGCACATGTTTATATAAACTCGGATTATCCTACTCTACTTCTAATTTAACACGAAATGCGATAAGAGCAAGATTCATCAACAGTTGCATTTAATTATGCTCTTTATAAGAAAATCGTCACGTATGACTCACATCGTCAATACGTTTGGAATTATGGCATCGGCGATAAAAAAAATTAAAACTTTTTTTGCTTAAACGTCGTAAAAAGTGTTAAAACATATAGAAAACATGATTTGGGAACGAAATTTTTTTCTGTCGGTCTGTATAGCCTCGATAACTTTAGAACGAATTGAGATATCGTCTTCAAATTTGTTATACAGTGAGCATTAAACAAACGAACTGTTCGGACTGTTTTAGGGTAAAATCGCTCCAGGGGGGTAGGGGATGAATGGGAGCCGATATAGTGAAGATGGACATTTTTTCGTTAAAACTCGAGTAATATAACATTTTAGGGTTTGTTTATTAGAAAACTTTCAAGTTCATCAAGCATTTGGTTTTCTGTGCTGAAAATAAATTAGGGGTTGAATGTGGGGGTGTGGAATAACAGTGATACAAGTTTCGATTTTTTTGCTGAAACGGCATAAAACGTCTTAAAACATATAGAAAACTTGATTCTGGAACATAAGTTTTTTGTCTATCGGTACTGTCGGTCTGTCAGTCGGTCGCTCCGACGACTTGAACGTCTGTCTGTTAGTAGGCGCAATAACTGTCGAACGAATTGAGATATGATCTTCAAATTTGGTATATGGTTAGCACCTGACAAAGGAACTCTTCAGTTGTTTTTGGATAAGATCTAGGCGGTAAGAGATAAATGAGGGGTGATTTGGTGAAAATTTACATTTTTGCGTTAAAACTCGAGTAATAATAACGTTTCAGAAGTTTAGGGGTACAGGAAAATAAATATTTTCTTTGTGGTCAAGTCATGGATCCTAAATTCATTTCATGAGAATGTCTTTTTATAAGAATAGCTTTCCATAAAAAATTGTTGGTTGAACAATTAATAAAAGTTCAAAGAAAAAATAACAAGTAGGTGGTAGTGAGAAATAAACATGAATATATATAGAAGGGCAGGCATCTCGCGATATGACAGGGAGTGTTAGGTTATTAAATAGTCAGTCATTTTGACCCAATAAATTAAAATTTTATAACGAAAAGAGCAAATCAAAATTTTTTTGTACACCAACCTACTTTTTACATAGATTTGAATTTTACAAAAAAAAAATTAATTCGCCCTATTTAAAAATCCAAAGTTACCACCACCCCTCCAAATATAGAGGGAAGTAAATGTCAGAAATATGTTTACATATCTCCCGCCTCCATATAACTTCACCGAAATTTCACAAAAAAAGTTGAACCGTTTTCGAGATATCCCCTTGTTACACTTTAAAAAACTCACCCTGTATATACACATGTAATAATTTGAACGGACCCCAAATCTGAATTCTGATGCTCTAATCCGCACTGATTTGAAGAAATTTTCCAAAAGTTTCACCATCGTGACCTCTCTTTTAGTGAATTTTTGTTTTGTTTAAAATTTACCAAAAAAAGGGATCTTCAAAAACTAAACATAGTTTCTCCTAAGTTGTTTTTTGTTAATAAAACTCCTAATTCATATCACAATTGTAATTGTAATAATTGACATTTTATTTAATATCAACCGTAGTTAACTGATTTTTCTAAGATTTATATAATTTTGAGATATAACCAGCTTAGAAATCATTTTAGGATCTAATGCCCTTAAACGCATAAAATTCCAAACATTTTTCTGATAAGTACACTTGGAGAAATCCAAATCAGTATAACACATCTTTTAAAGACCTAACGATCATTTCGCTAACATGGTTAGCTTCAGAGGATGAATATTCTAACTAATTCAGCCATCATTTTCTTCGTTCTGTGTCTGTCAACCAATTTTTCCACTAAGCAATAATATCCGTTATATTTCGCCAGGTTTTTTATGTACTTTAATTCTATACTATATCTACTTTTACTTAAGGGAAAACTTATCAATCTATTTACTAAGAAATTTAAACTAGCCGTTTTTTATGCAAACGTATGATGTGAGTCATTTGGAATGTAACTTATAGTGGCGGTTTCCTTCCTGTAGATATTGAATTCAAGCGAGCCATTATTTTTAATAACTAGTACACCTATAAAATGAAGTTTATTGTTAACCTCTATTTCGTGGGTAAATTTTATTGAATCAAATTAACTATTTAGTCTTTTAGTACATTTTTTAATCTTGCATATATTTGTGTCAAACACTGCAAAGTATCCTCCACATAACGAAACCAAACTCTAGGAAAACACCAATTTTCATTTTTTAAATCCGTCTCGAATCTACTCTTGAAGAGGTCTGCAATAAAAGGAGCCAATGGTTTTCGACTATATAGTCTCCGAGATACCATCTAACAAAGTGGTTGTTAAATGAGTTTGAAAACCTGCCTATTAAAAAAAAACTGGTTATTAGTAGAGCGATTCTTCGCTTGTCGGGTTTTTTATCCAGACCAGCAGCAAGCAGGAGTGTCTGAAAGGATGAAAACCATTTCTTCCAATCCACGCTAGGATTTCCTTTAATTTTGAGTTGTGGGAGTTTGTTTGTATTCTCCATTATTTGAGGTTACTTTCACTTTTCCTTCTAAACAACTGGTCACTGGACACAATAAAGCTATTCGGCAGCTTCGACACAAACTTCTGACACCATGTTATATATTATTTTGTATGGAAATAAAGAATAAGGTTTTCTAATTCAACATTTATAGACTTGACAATAAAATGTATTATTTTCATTTCTACATATTTCATGTTATTCAACCGTCTAGCATGGAGCTATTTTCTATGTGTGACAATCAGTACTACTATGAACATAAAACTACAAAACTAACTAATCTATGACAGTGGATCTTTATAATCAGTCATTATGGTTTATTCAGTTGCCGAAAGAGTTGAAATTGTGGGTACTTAAAAAAAAATCATAAAAACGCAAACGAAACAGCACGTGTATTCCTATAACCTTTATCGTGATAGGCGTGTTCGTCATCAGTACGTGCTGGAGTTGCTACACAAGTTCCATGAAACTGGATTAGTGACTAATAAAAAACGAAACCCTGAACGTGAATTTCGTATGATGAATGAAGCCATAAGCCTAGAAGCGATAGGTCAAGTTAGTGCAGAACCAACATTAAGTACAGGAAAATTAGTTTAGATTACTAATCTACGTAGAACGACAATTCAACGAATTCTGAAAAAAAAAGTTTCATGCATATAAAATCCAGCTAGTTCAGGAATTAAATGAAGATGATTATGACCGGCCAGTAGAATTTTGATAAAATATTTCTCAAAGAATAACTGACCGCAGGCAATTTCTTTTTAGTACTTGTTTTCCTACGAAAATTCTTTCTTTCTGAATGGCACTGTAAATCTGCATAATTTCTGGTTCTGGTCAGATGAAAACCCTTTTGTTTTTGATGAAGTCCACACTCATACTGCACAAAAAATCAATATTTGGGCGGGTATTTTTAGTAATCACATTGTTGGGCCTATCTTCATAGCTGCCACTTTGACAGGAGAACGGTATTTCGAAATAATACAAGACTTGAATTACCCATGCTAATTTAGATTCTTGAGAACGATGAGAGATACTCGGAACAACTTTTTTTTTCAACAAAATGGTGCTCCACCGCATTATGCCGTTACTTTTAGGAAGTTCTTGGATATATATTTCTCCGGTCAATGGATAGGTCGAAGAGGTGCTGTAGAATGGCCATCCCGATCTCCAGACCTGTCTCCTTTAGACGTTTTTTGTGGGGGCATTTAAAATCAAGAGTTTATCCTACCGACTGCGATTCATTGGAAGAGTTACATCACCGCATCATTGATGAATGCCGGAGAATTACTCCTAAAATGCTTGCAAATGTTAGGCAAAAATTTGAACAAAATTTTTACAATTGTACGGAAGTTGGTGGTGCTCAATTTGAACATTTATTGGATTAAAGTTTAATTCGTTGGTCTGTTGGTTTGTTGGTTTAGTATTATATTGGTCCTAATTATTTTCCATATTTACTTCAATACTATGTTAAGGTTTTAAGTGAACCGATTTAGTTTTTTAATTTCTCGGGAAATTCATTAGTGATATTTCAAAACTCCATATCTTCTAAACGAATTAGCCGAAATTCAAAAATCAAAAAGCAGTCTATAGGGAAACATAAAGTCTTTTCAACGAGCTATTGCCATTTGAAAAAATGTGAGAGATGATACCCCCGCTTAGGAAGGTAAAGTTTTGGCTATACTTTTTGCGTCAAAAGTTGTGCCCTCACAAGCAAACCTGACGTGTTTCAGGTTTTTTTCGACAAAATATTTTCGTGGCAGTTATGGCTTCCAGCTCGTGTTCAATGGGCCAGCCTGTATATTAAATACATTTTTATGAGAATCTTACAGTTTTGATGATGTTTTAAGCAAATTTTTCTCCAAAATTTCGGTATAATAATCTATATTTGCTATGCAACTAACTGTACTAATTTATAACCGTTTTTTCCATAATCTTTATTTTTCATTCAATAAATAATGTTTCTATATCTTCGTCACATAAATCTGCTTACATTTGATATCTCGATGTCATGCTAATTGTCATCAACATCGTCTAGTTTATCCATCAGTTCAGGGTACTTCTTCAACACTTTCTTCATATTTACTATAATTTTCTTGATTTTTGCCTTCTATTGGTATCAATAAACTGGAAAAAAAACGGTATCTTCTTCTTTATATCTCCGTTCTTACTCTTCCAGTTCACATTATGTTAATTGTTACCTATTTGTCTAATTGAAAAATTGTTACGCCGGGTCTAAACTGAAGAACGTCGATTACGAAGAGCGCCGTTATACCAACATATGGCATGTTTCCCCTATATACGATATATCGATAGCTAAAAAAGTACGAAAAGGAATTATTATGTAGTTACCAGGTTGTTTGTCAACTACAGCACATATGTAATGCTGCTGGTTTGTAGGAAACCCGATGTTACCATTCTATGATTAAATCCCTTAATTAAACGTCTAGTTATGTCAGTATCCTACAAAAATTAGAAGTATGGCAATTTGAATCTGACAAAGAAGCTGAAGCAGCGTGCAAACTGCTAACTTCATTGAAACCTGAGTTAGTGAGGAGAAAATAACAAATAAATTAAGAAACGTTTTAGATTTTATAAAAATTCCCAAGAATGTTATAACATGCAACTTGCTTTCAGTACAAACTTTCCTAAATGAATAGACTCTTATTTTTCAACAAGAATTCTACTATGTTGAAAGATTTTGAAATCTCAAAGAGCTCCTAGGGAGTGTTTGCTTTTAGTGAATTTTCGTAGAAAAAATTCACTAATGGAGAGATGCCGACTTTTGAATTTTGAAAAAATTTTTGCAAATGAGCGCGAAATAGGACCCCTATAACCCAAATCCGGAGCCAGTTTTAATTTTTATATGTTTATATATATATATATATATATATATATATATATATATATATATATATATATATATATATATATATATATATATATATATATATATATATATATATATATATATATATATATATATATATATATATATGTGTGTGTGTGTGTGTGTGTGTGTGTGTGTGTGTGTGTGTGTGTGTGTGTGTGTGTGTGTGTATGTGTGTGTGTGTGTGTGTATCACACCGATAACTCAAAAAATCATGGGCCGATTTTAACAAAATTTGGCACATACCTTCCTTTTGTAAGTGGCTTGGACAAGTTCGTTAGTCAGAAAAATCGGACGAGGTTTTCCTGAAAAAGTTTGAGTTTTCATTCAAAAAAAATTTAGCTCAAAAAATAAAAAATCTATGACAACCAAATTTAGTGGGTAGGTTTACGATATAAAAATTAAACCATACACAAAAATTCAGATCTCTATGTTACAAGAAAAAAAAGTTATAAAAAAAATATTTGGTGCCAGATCATTTCTATGAAAATTCACTACCATAACGCACTTGCTGCGTCTTTTAGTTTTTTAAATTAAACTGCTGTGTGATGAAAAGACTGCTAAAAATTGCTTTTAGTGAATTTTCGTAGAAAAAGTTCACTAATGGGGAGATCCCGACTTTTGAATTTTGAAAAAAAATTTCGCAAATGAGTGCGAACTAGGACCCCTATCCGAAGTCACATTTCAATTTTTATATGTTTATATATATATATATATATATATATATATATATATATATATATATATATATATATATATATATATATATATATATATATATATATATCACACCGATAACTCAAAAAATCATGGACCGATTTTGATAAAATTTAGCATGTACCTTCCTTTTGTAAGTGGCTTAGACATGTTCGTTAGCCAGAAAAATCGGACCAGGTTTTCCAGAAAAATTTTGGGTTTTCTTTAGAAAAAAAAATTTTATCTCAAAAAATAGGCAAGCTATGGTAACCAAATTTATTACGTAAGTTTACGACATTAAAACGAAACTATATACCAAAATCTATATTTTTATGTTAAAAGAAAAAAAAGTTATAATAAAATATTTTGTGCCAGATCATTTCTATGAAATTTCACTACCATAACGCACTTGCTGCGTCCAGGCTTTTTTAGTTTAAATGCAAACCCAGCATGGAAACCAAATCATTTAACAGGCATGAATTAATATTTTCAGCTGACTGAAAAGCAAACACAGTATGCAAATCCCCTTATAATAACGTATAGCGTGAGGCGGGGCACATGCCAGACCTTTTATGCATGCTCACTTTAATCTAAACAAATTAATTCACACACCTCAGAAACAGAAAACCCTTTACATTCAATTACAATTGTTTTAAAACTCACCCTATTGCTTTCGAGTGCATGACTCAATCTATTAAATAAGATCTCAATTATCAATTGTGAGAAATCACTGATCTGCAAAAAATTATCGGAAACTTCAATTTAAAATAGGGAAAGGGTTGTACAATGGTATATTTACTCCGCCCAATTTGCATTAGAATTTCTTGAACACAACAAAATAATGAGAACTGCCAACAATACCAGCATGATATTCTTTTATTTGGCAAACAGCACGTACCTTATAGCTCGACCGTTATTATCGGTGTTTATAAAAGCTCATGTCTGTGTCAATATGTACAATTGATTAACATATTATATTACACTTTTTGTTCTACTTTTCCTTTGGGATTTTATGTACATCATATATTACAGCTATTACTGAATTACTATACCAGTACATTCAAAAAGCTTTCTATTATTTTTCAGTGAACTTTCATTATGGAAAATCACTAATAGAGAGATAACGATGGTTAGACTTTCGTAAAATGTTTTCAAATGAGCAAAAATTAATGCCCCTAGAATCTATATCCCATGTCCTTTTGAATTTTTATATTTTTCAATATATATATATATATATATATATATATATATATATATATATATATATATATATATATATATATATATATATATATATATATATATATATATATATATATATATATATATGGCGCATTGCAAACGAAACAGACCGATTTGTATTGAGGGCGACATGTTTTGACATAAAACTCAACTTTGTCTCACACCAACCTCTAAAGGGTGGTGATAACAACCCTTATATGTTAAATAGCGACATGGGTCGAGTGTTACATCAATTGTAAGCTCTTTCTTTTCTGAATTCAGCACACAAATTTTTTGGAAGTTTTATCAACTCGTTTAAAAATTATTCACAGTTGGAGTTGCAAGAACGTATTTCATTCATTGTGATAAGAAATGCACTAATTAGTTAATTTTGTGTTAAAAAAAACTAAAAAACAAAACCAAACGTTCAAAAATGTTTATTCAGTTAAGTAAGTGTTCAAATTGTTGACCACCAGCTTCCATACAAAAGTACAAGTTTTGTTCAAAACGAGCTCTGACATTCTGGAGCATTTGTGGAGTTATTAGCCGGCATTCTTCAACAATGCGTCGTCGTAATTCTTCCAGAGACTCCGGTTCTGTTGCGTACATTCTACTCTTTAAATGGCCCCATAGAAAGAAGTCTAAAAGAGTTAAGTCCGGTGATCTAGGGGGCCACCCAATAGCACATCTACGCCCAATTTATTGTCCTAGAAACTCTCTGTTCAAAAACTCCCTAACACGTTGTGAAAAATGCAGAGGAGCTCCACATTGTTGAAACACTAATTGATTTTCTTGATAGCGATCATTATTTTCAACAATGTCAATTAGTAAAGGGTAAACGATATCTTATAGTAACTCCAAATACGTTTTGTCACTTAAATTGCCATCAAGAAAAATTGTTCCAATTGAATGGTCTTCAAAAATGACAGTCCAGACATTCAATTTCTGTGGAGTTTGAGTGTGAAAATTTCTTGGATTATTATCTGCCCAATAACGACAATTATGACGATTGACTGTAGCGTTTAATAGAAACGTACATTCGTCTGAAAAGCAGATATTGAACAGAAAGTTTCCGTTATCAGCTATTCGTGCAGTCATAACTTCACAACATTTCAGCCGACGATCAAAATCATCTTCATTCAGTTGTTGTAGAAGATGAATTTTATACGGGTGAAATTTATGATGCTTCAATATTCGCTGAATAGTTCTTCTTTTGATGTTTGAAACAGTGGCCATGTTTCTCGTGCTCATAGTTGGGTCTGCAGCAAATTTTCCTAAAACTTCAACCACAGTAGTCTCATTTCTAACCGGAAATTCACGTTCAGGATCCCGTTTTTTGTTGGCTACTGAACCACGGTTTCGAAACTTTGCAACTAACTCCAAAATATATTTTCTGTTAACATCTGTTAGGATTTCGTTCATTAAACACATTTGCGGTACGGTTGGCACAGTCATAGTTTTTTGAAAAAAAGAGTAATTATTTCAACGCTTTCTTCTACAGAATACACCATTGTGAAATTAATTTTCGGTAGTACTATCAAGTATCAAACCGACCGATAAACTGAAATAATAAACCGCATTTCTCTCATTCCGATAAGAAATGTTCTGATAGTCAATGTTTTGTTTACAAGCCAAAAAAAACATTGACTATCGGCACATTTCTTATCGGAATGAGTGAAATGCGTTTTTGCATCTTCAACTGTGAATAATTTTTAAACGAGTTGATAAAACTTCAAAAAAATTAGCGTGCTGAATTCAGAAAAGAAGGAGCTTTCAAATGATGTATCACTCGACCCATGTCGCTATTTAAAATATAAGGGTTGTTATCACCACCCTTGTGGGGTTGATGTGACAAAGTTGAGTTTTATGTCCGAACAAGTCCCCCCTCAATATTAAAATTGACGTGTTTCAGCGTTTTTAAAAAAAATCTCTGTGCGCAAATTGGTCTGTTTCGTTTTCAATGCGCCACCCTATATATGTATATGTATATATATATATATATATATATATATATATATATATATATATATATATATATATATATATATATATATATATATATATATGAGACATGCTTGGTTCTCGGGTTAAACCGCGTCCAGAATTTATGGAAACTCGACATTTCGGCTCCTGTTTTGGAGCCATTTTCAAGAGGTAAAGGAAATATGTAAGGACACTCTAAGGCCTCAATCTGCCTACTCCTTAGAGTGATGGACAAAGGTGGGTAAAGGAAATATGTAAGGACACTCTAAGGCCTCAATCTGCCTACTCCTTAGAGTGGTGGACAAATGTGGGTAAAGGAAATATGTAAGGACACTCTAAGGCCTCAATCTGCCTACTCCTTAGAGTGATGGACAAAGGTGGGTAAAGGAAATATGTAAGGACACTCTAAGGCCTCAATCTGCCTACTCCTTAGAGTGGTGGACAAAGGTAGGTAAAGGAAATATGTAAGGACACTCTAAGGCCTCAATCTGCCTACTCCTTAGAGTGGTGGATAAAGGTAGGTTGGGTTGTTGTAGCTCGATTACGGGGCCTCAATCTGCCTACTCCCCAAATCTCGCTGGAGATCGTCTGTGAGGTCTTAGTGTGTTCAACCCTAGGCCTCAGAGAGATCTGGCAGTTCGTTGCAAGTCTTGTCTTATATAGGTCGTTTCGTCTACCTGTTGCGTCATCAGTGAAAGTAGTGGGGTCACCGTCAATTAAGTGGGGGGATAATGATGCAACAAAATTGTCTGTGGAATTCATTTCCCTTTTGTGTGTTTGCAAAGAAGATATAATAGGTTTCCAAGTAGTCGGAAGGCGAAGACCATCATCTCTCTTATTTAAACAATCGGGACGTTTTTCAATCTCGATTGCTTCGCGGATAATTCTCGTTTTGAAATTGTAAACCGGTGCTATTGTTTTGGCATTATCGAAGTCTATTTTGTGCCCTGTATGAATATGATGCATGGCCAGCGCCGATGAGGGGTCGGATTTTCTAACTGCGAGGGTGTGTTCGTATATTCTATTGTGGATGCGTCTGTTTGTTTGTCCTACGTAAGTTCGGGAACAGTCGGAACAAGGAATTTCGTAAACTCCGTGGGATTCGTTTGGAATCGTATCCTTGGGAGTTTTTATAAGATTTGATAGTTTTTGGTCTGTTGTGAATACGGTTTTGATATTATGGGTTCTGAAAATTCGGCTGATTTTGTCGGTGACACCTTTAATGTATGGTAAAAACGCTGTGTGTTGTTGTGTGGACGCTGTTTGTTCTTGTTGTGGTGTAGTGGTTTGTTGTTGTGCGTTTCTAATGTTTCGTAGTATGTGATTGTTGTCGTATCCGTTTTCTAGCAATGTCTGTCTTAAAAAGTTTAATTCTGTCTGTTTGTTGTTGTTGTCCGTTAGTCTAAGGGATCGTGTTACTAATGTTCGAACCACGGAATTTAGTTGCGATGGGTGATGGTGAGATTGGGCGTTAAGATACCGATTAGTGTGGGTTGGTTTTCGGTAGACAGTGTAAGAAAATCCTCTGACTGGGTTTTTAGTGATGCGTACATCTAAAAAAGGCAAAGAAAAATTATTTTCCATTTCCATGGTGAACTGGATTTGGGGGTTGATGTTATTTAGGTAAGAAAGGAATTCGTCTAGAGATTCTTTGCCGTGTGGCCAGACAGCGAAAATGTCGTCAACGTATCTTAACCAACACGTTGGTTTAAGTTGGGATGAATTAAGGGCTTGTGTCTCGAAGTTTTCCATAAAAATGTTGGCCAATGCAGGAGAGAGGGGTGAACCCATTGGAGCACCTCGAACTTGTTTGTAAAATTTGTTTTGAAAAAGGAAATAAGTGTTAGATGTGCAATGTTCCACAAGAGCTAAGGTATCGTGGGAAATTTTGTGTTTATTTTTGAGAATGTCAAGGGTTTCAGATAGAGGTATATTGGTGAATAAGGAAACTATATCAAAGCTAACTAGGATGTCGTTTTGAGAAATGGTGTTGTTTTGAAGAAGGTCGATGAAATGGGTGGAGTTTTTGACATAGGATGTAGCGTTTTCTACTAATGGTTGGAGAGTTTTGGCTAGATGTTTTGCAAGTTTTTGTGTGGGTGAACGGTGGGCACTTACGATAGGGCGAAGGGGAATATCAGGCTTATGGATTTTTGGGAGACCATATTTTCTAGGGATGCGAGATGATTTTTCGCGGGGGATTAGTTCTTTTTTGAGGTCAGGATTGAGTTGGGAGTTGTTGATGATAGTTTTGGTTAAGATACGTTGACGACATTTTCGCTGTCTGGCCACACGGCAAAGAATCTCTAGACGAATTCCTTTCTTACCTAAATAACATCAACCCCCAAATCCAGTTCACCATGGAAATGGAAAATAATTTTTCTTTGCCTTTTTTAGATGTACGCATCACTAAAAACCCAGTCAGAGGATTTTCTTACACTGTCTACCGAAAACCAACCCACACTAATCGGTATCTTAACGCCCAATCTCACCATCACCCATCGCAACTAAATTCCGTGGTTCGAACATTAGTAACACGATCCCTTAGACTAACGGACAACAACAACAAACAGACAGAATTAAACTTTTTAAGACAGACATTGCTAGAAAACGGATACGACAACAATCACATACTACGAAACATTAGAAACGCACAACAACAAACCACTACACCACAACAAGAACAAACAGCGTCCACACAACAACACACAGCGTTTTTACCATACATTAAAGGTGTCACCGACAAAATCAGCCGAATTTTCAGAACCCATAATATCAAAACCGTATTCACAACAGACCAAAAACTATCAAATCTTATAAAAACTCCCAAGGATACGATTCCAAACGAATCCCACGGAGTTTACGAAATTCCTTGTTCCGACTGTTCCCGAACTTACGTAGGACAAACAAACAGACGCATCCACAATAGAATATACGAACACACCCTCGCAGTTAGAAAATCCGACCCCTCATCGGCGCTGGCCATGCATCATATTCATACAGGGCACAAAATAGACTTCGATAATGCCAAAACAATAGCACCGGTTTACAATTTCAAAACGAGAATTATCCGCGAAGCAATCGAGATTGAAAAACGTCCCGATTGTTTAAATAAGAGAGATGATGGTCTTCGCCTTCCGACTACTTGGAAACCTATTATATCTTCTTTGCAAACACACAAAAGGGAAATGAATTCCACAGACAATTTTGTTGCATCATTATCCCCCCACTTAATTGACGGTGACCCCACTACTTTCACTGATGACGCAACAGGTAGACGAAACGACCTATATAAGACAAGACTTGCAACGAACTGCCAGATCTCTCTGAGGCCTAGGGTTGAACACACTAAGACCTCACAGACGATCTCCAGCGAGATTTGGGGAGTAGGCAGATTGAGGCCCCGTAATCGAGCTACAACAACCCAACCTACCTTTATCCACCACTCTAAGGAGTAGGCAGATTGAGGCCTTAGAGTGTCCTTACATATTTCCTTTACCTACCTTTGTCCACCACTCTAAGGAGTAGGCAGATTGAGGCCTTAGAGTGTCCTTACATATTTCCTTTACCCACCTTTGTCCATCACTCTAAGGAGTAGGCAGATTGAGGCCTTAGAGTGTCCTTACATATTTCCTTTACCCACATTTGTCCACCACTCTAAGGAGTAGGCAGATTGAGGCCTTAGAGTGGCCTTACATATTTCCTTTACCCACCTTTGTCCATCACTCTAAGGAGTAGGCAGATTGAGGCCTTAGAGTGTCCTTACATATTTCCTTTACCTCTTGAAAATGGCTCCAAAACAGGAGCCGAAACGTCGAGTTTCCATAAATTCTGGACGCGGTTTAACCCGAGAACCAAGCATGTCTCACATTAAAGACCGCGGAAATCTTTCTGAACATATATATATATATATATATATATATATATATATATATATATATATATATATATATATATATATATATATATATATATATATATATATATATATATATATGTATGTATCCGAGCGATTACCAAAAACTACTCAACTGATTTGAACGAAACTTGGCAAACATCTTCATTGTGTTAAGGCCGCGGACGGGTTCGCAAGTCAGCTATAACGAACATTTTTTCCCCCAAAAATATACAAAAATATTTTTGAAAACGCTATATTTTTTTTGTAATTATTCTAGTAACTGGAATGGGTCTTTACATGTGGCTAGAAATTGTGTAAGTAAAGCTATGTTGTGAATTTTAAGTTATATGGTTCACAATATTTAAAGTTTTTTCCAAATTAAGAATAAAATCTAAAAGACACGCATTGAAACGACTTGGTGGTTAAAGTACAATGATTGGCAGACCGAGTACTTAACTGCCACGCCTAGGTTGATCCATACAACAGTTTTAAACCATACATCAACCTTAACTAAACCAAATAAATAACAGGCATAAAACATACTGCCCGAACCAACAATCGTGAAATCTCGGCCACAAATATCGTAAATGACAAACGACATGAAATTTAAAAAAATCCAGGTGATTGTTTTTTAACTGGAGGGGTTCAATCAGATTTTTAAGTACACTATATTTCTAGCTTGGTCAATGGTCCCGAATACAGTTTTAGACTGAAAGTGTAGCATAATATAGTGGGAATCTAAACAAAATCAAGTAAATTCTCTATAAAAATGGTTAAACAGATTGTTTTTTATCTTTAAGCTTAAACATAAGAGGTCATCAAGATCAAAACAGTCGTTGAATGTGTTTCAGGTGACAATTATATTCTGTAACTAATTGTTACGTTTACTTTTAATAAGTGTAATATAAAATATATCGCGGCATGAAACCGGCTTGAATATCATGTAAACTAAACGTTAGTTTACGTATCCTTAGACAACTCAGTGGTAGCGTGCAGAAAGTTGCGAGATCGAATCCGGCTCGATGAAGATATGTTTTTTTTTTACTTTGGCATTTGAAGAAACAAAAGCGTAACAGATTTAATACGTATGGAACAAGATCTCATTTTTTGTTTAAAACGTCTAAATAACTTTGTCACCTTTGAGTCTGAAATTATAATTTTCAGCAGACATTTTGTTATTGTTGATATTAAAAAAACGGTTGATTAGGTTGACTAAAACGAAGTCATTCAGGCTATTAAGAAGGAAAAATAACGGCTACCTTTATAATTTGGCAGACACTTGACTTTTCTAAATATGAACGAAGTTTCCTTTTGGAAAGCTTTTGTAACTTTAATGAAATTTGTAATACAAGTTTCTTTCAAAGAGACTTACACTATCTACAGATAAAGCAAAACTAAATTTTCAAGCTTCATAGAAAATTGAGTCTTGGGCTTTTTTCTCAGAACAAGTAAGAACACAAGATTTGTTTGATAATAGATATATCGATAGTAACACTTTGGAAATAATTCTTCAAACGTGCATACACTAGGAGCTCTAAAATCGATCTTTAAGGCCTGTATAAGTTTAAAGTATTAATTTTAGTGATATGCCTAATAATAATAGTGTACAATTCGTATGAAAATTCACTACTATAACGCACTTGCTGCGTCCCGAAATTGTTTATTTTTTGTTACAAAGAATGTCATTATCAAGGACTGTCACAGAAATGTGTACAAATCTAACGACATATATCCAGGATCAGATATCAATAGCGGCGATAATTTAGTAAAAGCAAAGTGCAAACAAACCTTGCATATCCGTGTTAGAGGTCCCGGTAAGCGTTTACTTGAAGAAATTTATATTTTCTATTGAGATAGACAATTGAAGTTTGGTATATATATATATATATATATATATATATATATATATATATATATATATATATATATATATATATATATATATATATATATATGTATATATATAGGGTTTCTCACCGCAGCCGTTCGCTAGAAGTTTTCGTGGTTAGAAATAACTTCGAATTCTGAATTTTTGAACTCCTGGGTTATTCAAAATTCTCTTTCATTTTAAAATATTTTCAAGATCATACCACTTCCGGTTATTCCGGAAGTCGCCATTAACTTTCTTATTTTTTTAAATAGAACACCCGGTATATTATTCCATTTTTGGATTGCTGAGAAAATTTCATGATGGGTTTCATCAGGTTTCCCTATACTTATTTTCTAATGTTTCTTAGATATCTTGATTCTTTTGATAATTTTGAAAGATGTAGCCTTATTTTCAACACTGTGCCTCTCACCCATTTTCGACTATTTGTAAACGCTTCTGGGGTAGACGGAAGCACAAGAATTATACTTTCGAAATCCACGCTCACAATTCATGTATCGCATACAGGCTGTCCCAAATTCTATGACCAATTACATCATTTTCAAAGTTGAAAAAGTTTGTTATTTCAAATGTTACACCCGGTATATTATTGGATGGTCGGATGCACAATTTTATTCTCAATGGATTCGCTGTAAGGTTCTCTATACCTATTTCCAGCGGTTATCTTGTTAATCCATATCTTTTATTTAAATGTGATTTTTGGCAGAAACCGAAACATCGTTAGCTTTCCAAAACTAAATGAACATGACGCAAACGGCAGAAATTAACTTTAATTGGAACTTGAAAACAAAAACAGAAACTTAACAAAATTTTAAACGTTATGACAAATGAAAAACATGAAACAATTGGAACATAATGACAAGAAATTGTAAATGAATGTAAAATTACAATAATTGTGATATATGACCGCCATTTTGGTTCATACACTGCATAACTCTGTCATATACTCCTCGCGAAACAGACCTCCGAAGTTCGTGTGGACCTAGATTAGTAAACGCATCGTGAACACGATTCAATAATTCATCTCTAGTTTGTACAGGACTAGAGTACACTAGTTCTTTTATACGGCCCCACAGGTAAAAGTCCAAGAGCGTTAAATCGGGTGATCTGCGTGGCCAGTTCCAGGGTCCATGTGGGCCAATCAACCGATCCTCGAACATCAAGGTCAACTGATGGTGTACATCTGGAGTGGAATGTGCTGGAGCACCATCCAGCTGATACCAACTGTTTGCTCTGTCACGTGTAGGTAGAGCATTTAAGAAATCACTAACAAACCCTCTGAGTATCTCCAGATATCTAGCCCCATTCAAATGTTCATCATACACTTGATATGTCACTCTATTGTCCATAAGTAAACAACAAACATTAAAACTAAAGTGGTCCTGGTGGATTTTTTTGTGCCCAGTAGTGATTATTCCGGCGATTTATAATTCCTTGTCTGCTGAATTTGGATTCATCAGTCCACATAATCTTATAAAGAAATCTCGGATCTTAGGTCATTTTTATGAACATGAACTCGCAAAATCGACTCGTCTTGCCTCATCACCAGGACGTAATCCGTGCACAGTTATTTCAGAAAAAGGATGCATTTTATGTTTTCTTAATATTCTGTGTATTGATGCTCTTGAAATACCCAACTCCAGCGCTGCTCCTGAAGTTGAACTACGTGGATAAGCCTGAAAATAAGCCAATACATTCACCTCTTTATCTTCATTATCTATTACGGGCTTTAGGTGAGGTCGAGTTGCCCTTACACTGCCAGTTTCCATAAATCGAGCTTCGATTCTTGCGAATTTCCCGTGAGTAATTGTTGGTAGGTCCGGATATCGTTCGTTAAATAATCTGCATGTTCTTCTGACAATTCGTCCACATTCACCATGCGTATAAAACAAATTTAACATATCATTATTGGAATATTGTTCAATATTCTCCATTATAAACTGAACTTTGTGAGATAATACTGCTTTGACATAAAATCAGCATTGTTTCAAATGCTGTCAAAATCAAGGCTTATTAGAAAAGCAAGCGATGTTTCGGTTTCTGCCAAAAATCACATTAAAATAAAAAATATGGATTCACAAGATAACCGCTGCAAATAGGTATAGGGAACCTTATAGCGAATCGATTCAGAATCAAATTCTACATCCGACCATCTAATAATATATAGGATGTTACATTTGAAATAACAAACTTTTTCAACTTTGAAAATGATGTAATTGGTCATAGAATTCGGGAATGCGATACATCAATTGTGAGCATGGATTTCGAAAGTATAATTCTTGTGCTTCCGTCTACCCCAGAAGCGTTTACAAATAGTCGAAAATGGGTGAAAGGCATAGTGTTGAAAATAAGGCTACATCTTTCAAAATTATCAAAAGAATCAAGATATCCAAGAAACAATTGAAAATAAGTATAGGGAAACCTGATGAAACCCATCATGAAATTTTCTCATCAATTCAAAAATGGAATAATATACCGGGTGTTCTATTTAAAATAAGAAAGTTAATGGCGACTTCCGGAATAACCGGAAGTAGTATGATCTTGAAAATATTTTAAAATGAAAGAGAATTTTGAATAACCCAGGAGTCCAAAAATTCAAAATTCTAAGTTATTTCTAACCACGAAAACTTCTAACGAACGGCTGCGGTGAGAAACCCTGTATATATACATACATATATATATATATATATATATATATATATATATATATATATATATATATATATATATATATATATATATATATATATAGTTGGAATCATAATAATACTACAGTCGACAGCCAAAGGCATTTGTTAAAGTTAGGTTAAAATTAAAACTTGGATTATAATATACTTACTCCTGTCTGTATTAACCTTAGCATATAGGTCGTATTTTTATATTGTAAGATTCTAAGGTATTAGCGGAGTCGATTTCGAGGTTATATTCTTCTTATTCTTTGTTAATGACGTCTGTTAGTTTTGAGGTTATGCTTAGAACGCACACGTTTCTCTCATAATTCATGTCAGTTAACAAATAACAAATAGTGGTGTTGTCAGATTAGGCTAGGGGGGGAGTCTTTTAAATACCATGAAAATAGGAAGCTTAATATTTAATTTATACATAACAAAACGTAGTTCTAGATTTCTTTTCAACAAATTGAAAAACTTTTATTGAAATATTTATTTAATAACATTTTTCTATCTTCATATTTAGATAAGAGTTGTCGCAAATGGCAACATCGCTGATTTCTTATTGTGACATACTTTCCTAGCCTGTCCGTTTAAAACTTAATTTGGAGATTTTGTTTGCAATGGCAGCTAAACCCTGATATTTCTGCCTGTCCTTGTCTAACATTATAGGCATCCACTGAGAGGTAATTTCAGGTCATGTCGTAGATTATTTATTTTTTATTTAGCTATAACTCAAGATTTACTGAACAAATTGAGTTTAAATTTGGTAGATAGGACCAATTATATGATATCTACAGGTTTATAAAGTTTTATTGTTATATTTCTAGTAATTTAACAGATATTGCGTTTTCAAACGGTTTTTTGCATTTTTTCTAAAAGTAATTGAATATAAAACTGTCTAACGAAGTCGTCCAAGCTATTAACAAGATGAAGGGGATTTTCAAATGCGGTTTTTATGGGTCAATTATTTTTTGATTTATCGGTTGGATACACACACACATACATACATATATATATATATATATATATATATATATATATATATATATATATATATATATATATATATATATATATAACTTTTTAACTGACCTTGGATTTGAGTTCTAGGAGCCTTAATTTGCGCTTATTTGAAGAAAATTTTCAAAAGTCTTACCATCGATATCTCTTTATTAGTGAATTTTATTAACGAAACTCCACTAAAAGTAAAAGCGGAAAATAATCATATTTGCATGTCACAAGATGCCAGAAATAAGTACGTTATTTAAGTCTGTCGCTTTGATTCATTAGACATTTATTTGTGAACACAATTTATCAACTACTAATATATGATGAGAATATACATACTTATAGATAATTCTGGGGTGAATTTGTATCAAAGTAAATTTAAATAATCTAATATTTTTTTGAAAATTTGCTAACTAAACCCGCAATCGTATCGGTTATTAGAATTGAATGAAAAGCTGAATTTTTTCAAAAACTTATCCCTGCATATCCAAAACTAGACTATTTAAGTAAAGGAAGTGTTAGTTGACGCAGTGGGTATGCCTTTTACTTCTGAAACATAAAATACAGGCTGTTACATTTAAAAGAACGTACTTACATCAGTTTGATTTTTTTAATCAGCCGCTATTTAAAAGTGCACTGTATATAGCATCACGATTTTTTCGACAAATAATATAAATAAAAACCTCTCTGAATGCGTCGTTTTAATGGAACTTCGCTATCCATTGGTAAAACGCCGGATTACGATTTGTGATATATGCCAAAAACATCAAAAGTTGCAAAACAATGAAAACAACTCGAAAACCGATGAACGGCATCAAAAGTTTTTCCTCACAAACATGCATTAGAATTGCAAGGAAGAAAATGCAAGAAATCAATAATATAAGGATGTTCCCTTCCCAATAAAATTGTATCACTAACGACTCATGGACCACACTGTAGATGTCAAAATCATTGTATAGAACGCAGCTCAAGAAACACTATAAATAATCTATATCATTATTTTTTGTAGCATGTCCCAAGCAACATTTAAAGTCACATTGACGTAAAATCGCCCTACCAATAGGTGGGCGACCAAATCACCACAGGTCATTTTCAAGTAAAATTTAAGTGTATATTACTAATGTGGGGAATAAAGTCAAAGTAATATGGAAGTCGATAATAGGTCCAGGAAGGCGTTTCGACCGAGGCGTTTTAGTTATATTTAGGGCATTTTCATTCAACATTGGGCCAATGGACGTAATATATTGGTAAATATGTGCTACTCTTTACTTGAATCTGACATCTAGGCGCCGAGTGCCGTGACGTTCTTACCAATGAACTACGTATGTGACATTATCCGGTTCTACAGGATCTGTGGTTATGTATGTTTAAACAAACAGTAGAGTAGTAGAGATATTGTCCATGTTTCTCAAAAAATGACATCTTGAATGATCAAAGAACTTACTTCAAATATTTGCAACAATGATAAAGGTGATTCGCACTGTATAAAGACAAAACCCACTGCGGTTATGTTTTTTTCTGTTAACATGATGATGATACTTCGATAAAATTCGAGCGCCCGTATAAAAGATAAAATTAGTGAAAATAAAAAATTATTCAAAATTCTTGAAATTCTGATTTTGGAGAATTGGTGATGTAAACAACACAAAACTATCTTGTCGTCATGGTATACAATCATTATTTAATGTTTATATCGAACTAAAATTTGATTACACTATATTTAACAAAAAATTATTTTTCATTTTCCAATACAATCAAGATGGATACCGCAAAATTAATTTAATATGGCTACCCTTCTAACATTATTGACCTGAAAGTTAATTTTGCCCTATTTTTTTACCTATAAGTTACAATTCCTAATGACAGGGCAAACTAACCAAACTTTGAAGGCATTTTGTCCTATTATGGGAATTTCAACTATATGGTAAACGAATTTTGTTTGAATTTATTAGAAATGAAATATTTTCGTGTATAGAAATATATATTACTTATATCCGTGCACAGCCGAGAGACATATAGGAATGATTATACAGCGCTTTTGGTCTTTGATTCCATAATATATAGACATTAATAGAAAATAGGAACAAAATAAAATAAGTAAATAAACATAAACATGACAGCTGACCATGTTGCCACTGCTTCACTCCATTTGGCATGAAAATGGATGTATTATATTGAAGAGGGAAACGTGCTGATTTGATCTATGCCACTTTGAATGATCAGCATCTATCACTATTTTTCTGTGAGCATTCTTTACTACTCTATAATAGTTTGTAGTATGTCTGTAAACTTTTATTGGTTTCAAAGGGGCATTGTAACACTATATTTGTTACTGGTGCACACACATTAACAACAAGAGTAAACTTTTATTGATGAAGTTTATCAACTGACACACCTTTAAGATTCAAAAATGTATTTCACTGCTGTACACGTTGAACTTTGAGGACAATTTTTATTTCAAGTCAGATTTTATGGGTATTTTCAACTTGAAGGTAGGCAATTTGACTTGGAAGACCATTTCTGCAGTAATTATGACTTTATAGCCGATCAGAAAGCCATTTTAGGTTAGCTCAGTGCCTAACATATTTCCTGTGCTGTATTGCAATGAAATTGGTAATATATATGTAAGCTAGACTTCATAAGAAGACCTCCAATTTACTATACCACAGAGACATATTGCAGGTTAATATTAGGTAATAAATTACCTTAAAGTAGGTATTTCAGGTATTTGGGCTTAGTAGTCGATTTTCAGTCCAATTTAGGGCACACTTCGACCTAAAAGTTACCAACTCTGGAATTGAAACACAAAAGTATATTCAAGTATATTTTATGAGTAAAATTAAACCAATTTTTTCCCAATTTAGTTACTTGTAAGTTACTGACTTTGGAGTAATTTTAATAGTAAAAAATAAGCTAGTTCGGAGCCGCACTTCCAAATTTGTAGTCATTATGACAATTAAGGCAACATTTTGGTTAATTATTGCTAAATTACAACTTGGTTAGGTTATTTGGACTCGAGTGCTGGTTAACATGCCTTAATTTGTTGCTTGGGGTATAATAACGGATATATTGAGCTTTATCCTAGAAATGTGCCAGCCTGCTATATATATGTAAGCACGAAAACTAAACCTGACCCCGAATAATAATGCTAAGGGGCCTAACTCGCACTCATTTAAAGAAATCTTTTCAAAATTCAAAAGTAATGGTCTTCTCAATAACGAATTTTTTGCTAAAATGATATTTTGCTAAAAATTAAAGACTAATAAATAATTATTGATCTTTTTGCGCCAAAGAAACTTAATCTTTGTTTGTAATATACACAAAATATTTTATTGTTATGCGATTGTCTGGTCATGAATGTTACCCAACTTTTTTTAAACGCTTCTAACTTTATTTGCTTTTACCTTAGAAATCTAAAGTTTGGTACATAGTTTAATTTTTATGGTATAAACCCCCGTCCCAAATTTAGTTACCACAGATTTATGTCGCAAAAAGTGTAAATCACACTTTTTGAGACAAAAAGCCTTAATTTTCTGCTTCAACCGTCATTGTCTTTCATTTTAGTAATTTGTTTCTAGTAAATCTTAAATAGACCCCTTTTTAGTGAAGGTTTGTAGCAAAAATTATTCACTAATGGGGAAATACTGATTTTTTAATTTTGAATTTCTTCAAATGAGCGCCAACTAGCCCTATATATACATATAGATAGATAGATAGATACATTTATTTGACCACTTTTTACATTAAAAAATACAATAATTGTGGTAGGTCGAAATACATAGTAAAAAATCCCAGTTGTTAAAAAGCACACAGCAAAATACACAGACATATAAATTAGTTAAAATTAACTATACAATAAATGAACCTTGTAAAATACAAATTACTACATGTGTACATACAGACTAAAACACACAAAAACGAAAAGAAGGAACAATAAAAATACAAAGCTGTACATACACGCGCACATATATACAGCGTTATCTAAAATTCACGCAAACGACGAGATACAAACACTATAGTACTATGGAGGCATCCATATACTCACGGACTAAATAGTAAGCGTTTTGATTAAAGTAATGCTTTATAGCATTTTTAAATTTCCCATAATCTAACGAATTTATGTGAACCGGTAGCTTATTATATAAGGCGATATGCAAAGAATTATTTATCGATTTTTGTAGTCTAAATCTCTGCGGTCGTATTAAACTAGTCGATCTTGTACTATAGTTATGGTATGCAGAATTTAGCTGATAATCAAATTTATCCCTGTATATATTCAAAACTGACTAAAGATATATATCGTGGGAAGAGTCATAATTCCCAGACTAATAAAGTACGGCTTACAGTGTTCGCGGCAGCCAACTCCAGCAATTAACCTAACCACTTTTTTTTGAAGCCTGAAGATTTGTATAGAATTTGATGAATTGCCCCACAAATGAGTGCCATACGACAGGTGGCCGTGAAATAGGGAGAAATAGGCTACCATAAGTGAACTTGTGTCAACCGAATTCCTCAACCTCCTGATCACAAAAATTGAGATTGACAACTTACTCTTCAACAGAGAAACATGAGCATCCCACTTAAGGGCTCCATCTATAGTAATGCCAAGAAGGTTAGCATCATTTTTCTCAAACACTTCCGGAGTTGTGGAAAATATTTCCCTAACAGTTTTTTCTGTGTTTAATTTTAAGCTGTTCTGTGTAAACCACAGTTCTGCCAACTTCCCAGTAGAGATCATTTCAACGTTCAGCTTTTTTGGTTCGCAGCTTTGGCATATAAGCGACGTGTCATCAGCGTAACAGACGCAACGACTCTGTGACATTAAATCGAATAAATCGTTTATGTAGACTATGAAGAGTAGCGGCCCCAGGACAGAACCCTGCGGCACCCCACTTCCCACAGCCCCAAGATTCGATATTTCCTCATTAAAAAAGACGCGCTGCTTTCTCATATGTAAGTATGAACTTATTAACTTTAACGGAGGGCCCATAACACCATATCTGAACAATTTTTCCATCAGCAGGTCATGAGAGACACAGTCAAAGGCCTTGCTTAGGTCACAAAGCATAAGACCGACATGATTACCCACCTCAAGACCCGCAACTATATCCCCAACAACCTTATTGACTGCCTGCACAGTCGAGCGCCGCCTTCTGAAACCCAACTGACAAGTCACTCAACAATTCCCCACTTTCAAAATACTGGCTGAGTCGTTTGTGAATTATTATCTCAAATATCTTGCCAAACAGCGGTACAATAGGAACAGGGCGGTAATTATCCAAGAAATTTACATCACCTTTTTTTAGCAAAGATATTACCCTGAAAATTTTAAAACAATCCGGAAATGTCCCCTGAGATACACAAAGGTTAAATATATGTGTCAACGGCGAGACCAAATTTGACCTTTTAAGATAATTAATGACGTCCAAGACTTCACCTTATACAACCGGCAGCATAACAAAAGAGCTACAGGCCATCGGAATTTTAGAAATTAGCTGCCTTTGTAGCTCCAAATTTACTGGTAGAGTTTTTACAATGTCAGCTGCTACTGATACAAAACATTCATTCATATTATCAGCTGTCAGTTTGCTATCCAATTTTGACGCTCTATCAAAGTTTCGTTCATAATTTATGACCTTCCATACGTCGCTTGCTTTATTTTTTGAATTGGCTATAAAGTTACTAAATGCCTGTTTTTTTGCTAAAATTATGGCATCTCTGTAGTTCTTCAATAACAGCTTGTATACTTCCCTATCCGAAGAGTCACTAGTTACATCAGCTATCACCTTAACACTTGAAACACATGTTCTCATATCTCTCAGCTCTTGAGTAAACCAATAAACAGGCGGTTTATTAGAATTTAAAAGTTTCAGGGGAAAATTATGAAGTATGAAACTTTTGACAAATATTGGTTATACCTGTGGCCAAATATTCAATATTGTTTGACTCATAAAAAAGAGACCAATCGATGCCACCAAGATAATCTTGAAAGTCCTAAATTCCCCGACAAGTTATCTTTCTAACCTTTCGTTGTTGTCGTTTACTACTCACATCGACTTCTACTTGAATAACGTGTCCGTAATGGTCAGAGAGGCATGGATCAACCACCGCGGCAGTAAAGCAACGTTCATCGATATTTGTCAATATATTGTCAATACAACTACCAGACCCTAATGAATCCCGAGATTGTAGCTGCTATACGATAACTTTCAATAATGCAGGTTAGATCTGATAACACTCTAGAAAAACCGGCAAAATTTATATTAAAATCTCCTAAAATTATAATTTGCTTATACTTGTCATTAAAATCATGCAATAACTTATCTAGCATACTTAACAAAATCTCAACGTCACTCAGGCTTGACCTATACAAACAGATCACCATTATTTTTTGGCTAACCAATTCAACTGCACTAAATTCACAGTCGATCTCTCTTGAGTAGCGTTCAACGTTAAGTACTTTACAATTCACATCAGCCCGCACATATACACATACCTCCTTGTACATGATTTATTCTAGAAAATGCGGTCATCAACTTATATTTACTTACATTTAGGCATTTTAAGTCATTTGTCTTGCACCAATGTTCACTTATACAAACAAGTGCATAGTCACAATCGCTAAGGTAAAATGATAACTCATCAGTTTTATTACTTAAACCCTGTATATTAAAATGTAATTATTACTTAAACCCTGTATATTAATGTAAAACATACTCAAAAAACTTACACTATCATCACATTTGCTTACCCCACATTTTGAGTTTTCTTTCTGATATGAAAAAACCTTCCCACTCTAACATTTTGTGGCCAAATAGAAGAATCTAAGAGTTTATCCCCACTCTCCTTAAGGACTCCAACCTTGACAGACGAATAAATATCTGGATGCTTTGAGTCAAGTTGGGAGCATGTAACTTCAGGAAACATCCCATCCAAATAGTCCTTAAGATCCTGTTGAGTCGTCTCAGGCTGCAATCTATAAACATGGAAATACGAAAAACTAGGAATTGCCTTTAACTTGCATTTAGTTTTTAAATCATTTGCCCCAGTACCAATTACAATATGCGTTTTCTTTCCTCCATTTTTAATCTGCATATCAATAACTAAACCATTCTTAGGTTTTTCGACCGTTTTTAATTGTGGATCAGTATATTCTTTGAAAGTTCGCTTATTTGTGCTGTTTACAACCAGAGACCTCTGTCGTACGTTTTCCTGTCTCAATGTAGATGGTTTAGCAGCAACTCGGTCCAACCTTTCCATACGCTGTTGGCGTTCGTCCTTATCACTACTTACTACAACATCAACTAAAGTACTATCGTCGTTCATTTCATTTAATGTAGATGGCGGCGAGAAACAAACCTCGCCATTATCTTTCAATAGCATTATATTATTTAACATTTGGTTCTGTTCAATTAAACATTCAATTGTAAACTGCTGATTATTTACCACTATGTCTTTTTGACTGCATAACTTGTGAATAAGTTCAAATTTGGATGAACGACTACTTACAGTTTCTACAACAGTGTCCATACTTTCACCCGACAAAATCGAGGAGTCAAATCTTTCTAAACACAATTCACACTTATTGGATCCACCACCGCCATAGCTTTTTATAAACTGCACCAGCACATCACTAACTACCGTTTTAGGTAAAGTACGGTTTATTATTACATCGATTAACTCGTTTTTTCGGAGCTTATGGAGCTCGGCTATTAAAACGCCTCTGTTTACATCCGCCATATTTATATATTATCTTATTATTATTATTATATATATATATATATATATATATATATATATATATATATATATATATATATATATATATATATATATATATATATGTGTGTGTGTGTGTGTGTGTGTGTGTGTATGTATGTATGTATGTATCACACCAATAAATCAAAAAAGAATGGACCGATTGTGATAAAATTTGGCAGGTACCATCCTTTGGGTTAAACAAGTAGGTTAGTCACGGAAATCGGACCCGGTTGTCTTAGAAAATTTTTTTTGGGAAAATTATTTTATCTACGATAGTAACAAAGATATGCTAACCAAATTTGGTGCGTAACTTAAAGTTATAAAAAATAAACTGCATACCAAAATTTAGATCTCTGCGTTACAAGTAAAAAAAGTTATAAGCTTTATATACAGATCATTTCTATGAAAAATTACTATCATAACGCACTTGCTGCGTCCAGACTTTTTCTTGCTTGGGCGCTAATTTTAGTTATAGAGTTGATGGTTTAATAGTCTTTAATTTTTAGCGAATTTTTGAATTTTGAAAATATTTCTAGAAGCCATATCTGGGGTTAGTTTCAATTTTATAAATTTACATATACAGAAGGTAACGCAGTTCTACGGTAAAGCTTAATATATTCGTTATTATAATGGATACGAGAAAAAGTTGTATGCGCTAATTATAGAATATCTTGAGCTGTATTTCATAAAATTATTTGGACAAACACAGACTGGCCCATAAGTCAGTGGCATATTTTTTATTAATCGAACACCCCCTATATTATTGCATTTTTGCATTTTCCGATAAATTATAATGCATGTTTGTGAGGGAAAAAAGTTGATAGCGTTCTTCGATTTGGAGTTATTTTAATTGTTTTGCTACTTTTTACATTTCTGGCACATATTAAAAATGATACGGCGTTTTTACAAAAAATTACGCACTCAGAGTGGTCTAGATTTGTATTGTTCATCGAAAAAATCGAGATGCTGTATACAGGGCGTTTCCACAGGGTGGTTGAATTTAAAAAAATACAAACTGCCGTAACTTAATTTTTTCAATTAGAACAGGGTGTATTTTGTGTTTCAGAAGTGAAGGTCATACCCTCTGTTTCAAGTTTTGTAGAACGCTTCCTGTATTTGAAAATTGTTTGCTTCTCATTTAATTCTAATAACCAGATTATGTGATTTTTTTGTGAATTTTCGAAAAAAAAACTTTAAGCCTTTGGTATACAAAATGTAAGAAATAATTAATTTGATAGGATTATCTGTTTACATTTTCACAATATATCAGTAGTTGATAAATTATTTCCACAAATGTCAAGAGAAACTTTAAAGTGACAGACCTAAGTAATGTTCTTATTTATCAGCTAGTGACATGAAAATATAAGCATTTTTCCGCCTTATTTATTTTTCTTTAGTCCCACTGGTTCAAATTTCCGTGAAAAGTTGAAAACAATTTTTATTATTTTAACAAATTTTTCTGTAAAAAAATGTTTTGTCTGTTTTCCTAGAAATGTTTTGGTGTTTCCGTCCAAATCATGTCTTGTCAAATTTTTGTGAAATTTTTGAATTAATAATAATAAGTTATTGTGAATTTTTTTTGCAGATTTTCGTGAAAAAAATATTTGCAAATTTTCATGCAAAAGTTTTTTTGGAAAGATAAGTATACTTGGAGAACCCAAATCACCACAACACATATTTTTAAAGAGCTGACGATCGCATCACTAATCAAGTTAGCGCCACCAGAAAAATTCTAACTAGTTTCTACTACAACACCGCCTATTTATATTCCTTATTAGCTAAAGAACGAACCCGTGAGGGTTAAGTCGCAGGCGCATTTTCTGTGTATTGTATCTTTATTGCCGGACGAGGTTATTGAACTTCCTTCATTACTTTCCCTGGCAGGTTTATGAATGTTTGTCTGATTCAAAGACAGAGCAAAAAAAGAGGGCCCGAATCAGTTGTTTGGGAAGTTTCAACGGAAACCATTTTGTGAATAATTATATCTTGGCAGGTGGGTAAGGTAAAGGTTAGATGCTTCCTGGCAATTAGGCCATTGCTGACCCTTTTTGCTCATCTAAACTAACCTACCCTCCACCTTGAGCTCTATCTCAACGACGACAGTGATTTGAAAAATTATCCGCCGCCGGTGAGTCTCGAACCGTCGACCCCCGAGTCCGTATTGGAAAGTCTGAATCGACTTTCCCGCACGGCCACGGAGACGCTCTGGCAGGTGGGTAAATATACACATCGGAAAAGTCTAGGGATATTTTAAAAAAATGCACGTATTTTTTCTTGATATGATTTAAGAAGAAAACAAAAAATGTATCATATATATAAGTATTTAGTATTACATAAAATCAAATACTTTATTCAAAAAAACCTAGAAAATTATCAAATGTATATATATATATATATATATATATATATATATATATATATATATATATATATATATATATATATATATATATATATATATATATCCTGAAAGACACTATTTCAAGAATTTTTTAAAAACTTCCGAGCATGTGAGAAAAAAGTTTAATACAAAGTATGACCTCCACATTGAGTAATTACAGCTCTACATCTATTGCTTGCTCATAGACAAAATTCTGGACGCAGCAAGTGCGTTATGGTAGTGAATTTTCATAAAAATGTTTTTAATAACAAATATGTGTGTTTTTTTAAAGAAAGCAGGCATCAAATTTGGTTACCAATATAACCTATATAGTAAAAACAATGTGCCTTGTTTCATCAAAATAACTTTATTGTGTGAAAATGTACAAAAATTTCCAAAAGTAAACTTAAAGTGTTCCCGAAAAACACGTTTCTTGGTCAACCTTACAGGTTAATAGCAAATTGAGCTGTTCAAATATGAAACATTTGATCAAAATTCGCTACCATAACGCACTTGCTGCGTCCAGAATTTCTTTTATTACAAACATGCATTATATTTCGATGGAAAATGCAAAAATGCAATAACATAAGGTGTGTTTGATTAAAAAAAAATGCAAATTTGTATCACCAACGACTTATAGGCCACCCTGTGATTGTAGACATATTATTTTAAGATGTAGCTCAAGACACCCTATAATTAATATATACAAAATTTTTTCATATCTTATATAAAAACGGATATATTGAGCTTTATTGATTTTTTACGAAAATTCGACAAAAATTATATACCATTAAACGATAAACTCTATAGCTAAGGCTACTGCCAAGCATCAGAGACAGGGTCTATTTGAGATGAATTTTCTGGGAATATTTTAGAAAAATTAAGGATAATGACGATTGAAACTAAGACTTTATGGTTTGTAAAACATCCTTCTTGAGACATTTTATTTCTATAGCCCGTATTAGATTCAAGTTCTTTGCCTAAATGTTGCCAATTTTGACATTTTAAATCGCCACTTTGACGTTTTGAGGAAAACCCCAATTTATTTTTCTTTAAATGCCTATAACTTTTTTGTCTTTTGACCTACATAGCTAAATTTTGGTAGGTAACTTACCTATAAGGATGTAAACCTGCGTGGCAAATTTGGTTGCCCTTACTTTGTTAATTCCGGAGATATAAATTTTTTTCGAAAGAAAACACAAAATTTTCCGGAAAAACCTGGGCAGATTTTCCTGGCTAACGAACTCATCCAAGCCATTTGCAAAAGGAATTTTTTCACCAAATTTAATCAAAATCGGCCCATTATTTTTTGAGTTATCGGTGTGATACATATATATATATATATATAATATATATATATATATATATATATATATATATATATATATATATATATATATATATATATATATATATATATATATATATATATATATATAAACATATAAAAATTGAAACTGACCCCGGATATGTTTTCTGGAGGGCCTAATTAGCGCTAATTTGAAGAAATTTTTTCAAAATTCAAAAGTCGGGATCTCCTCATTAGTGAATTTTTTTTAAGAAAATTCACTAAAAAATGAGATTGTCAAGGTCTCCTCGTGGTAAACGTACCCACTCTGCTGGCGGAAGCTCCTGGAATGTAAACGCATTGTTGATGTTACCCATATGTGGAGCAATTCATTGTTGAAGGATATGCTCTATCGGATTCAGGTCCGGAGATTTTGCTGGCCATGGTAAAACTTCAATTCCTGCGTTAGCCAACCAGTTGGTTACTATGCGTGTGGTATATTGACGGTGATTATCATGCATTAGGCTAAAGTTTTGACCAACCGAGCCTGGATGCACGATGGATTGAAGAATGGTATCCAAATATAGCTGAGCTGTTAGGAAACCATTTGAAAGAACGAGTTAGGTTCTGCCGCCAATAATTATTAATACACCTCTGTATGCGTACACTACCTGAATAGGTCTTAAGCGTTCCGTATTTCCAGATCGTCTCCACACCCTTATTCGACTAGAATCCGGATGGAAACCACACCTAGATTCGTCTGTGAATAAAACTGTAGCCCGGTTATCTGCAGTCCAATTCATATAATTTTGACACCAATCCAATCTTGCAGCGCGATTGCGTCTGGAAATGGGTGAACATTTGAGTGGACGTCTACTAGAGAGGTTTGCTTCGTGAAGACGAGTTATTACAGTATCTCGGCTAATGGTTACATTATGTGCCCTTTGCAGAGTCGTAACCAATTCAGGTGCCGTAATTGTAGGCTGCCTTCTGGCAGTTAAACATAAAAATCTATCCTGACCTGCCGTCGTAGAGCGTCCTCGTCCTGGATGTTGCTCGGCCGGACTGCCAGTTTCCATAAAACGCCTCCATAAACGACTTATCACACTTTGGGAAATACCCATCCGCTCAGCTACTTCATTCTGTCGCATGTCCGCTTGAAGAAGGCCTACCGCTCGATTCATTTCGTGTAATGCCAACTGTCGCCGTTCCATGGTGGAATACAATATTTTAAATTCAGCTAGTAGCTACTAAACAACAACTTAGGAATGACTGAATTCGAAAATAAATTTCGCGGAACATATGAAAATTCTACTTTTATCAATTTTGATATCATTTTAACTTTTTTTTAACAACAGATGGCTTGTTACGGTCTGTCCGTGTATATGACTATTTTGCATAAATTCTATATAAAAAGGACACCAAAACCCTATTTAACAAACTCTCTGTATGCACTGGACACTTAAAAACACTAAATACTATTATTACACTATTTCACTTTAGGTGGATGCATAGTTTGGTTAAAATCTTCATTTGTTGACTATCCTGTTGTTTACTATTTTTCTTCTGATAAGAAAGCCAGCCACCGGAAGGTGTCTCCCCCTATAGTCGAGTAAGGGAACTTGAATTTCCTTTAAAATTGTATTTAATTATCTTCCAGTTGATTTTATTTTAATCAATTTTCATATCAACCAGGCGATCAAGAGATAAGGATGGCGTGAAATTTCAGTTGATTTATGCACTCTTAGTATTATTCTCTCGCAAGTTCTTGTAGTGAATATTTAAGATACTTAAATGGAAAATATAAATGTTAGAGAATTTTCACAATTATGATTTTAAGAATTTAGTTGAAGCTATTTGTATAAGTGAGGAAACCCCTGTGCCTGGGTAAGTGATTGGAGATTGAAATTAAATAACCATGGTTGCCTTCATATTTTGAACATTTTAGGGTTTTCTCTTCCGGCCTGTTTTTTTGGATTCCTGGTAAATTTTTGTATCGGGGTTCCTGCATTTCAGTATTTCTGGATTTCTTATGCTTGGATTCTGTCTTTTGAACGGTTCTGGTTGTTATGCTGCATGCATAAAACCAAGTATGGCTAGTATGGGATTATCACATTCGTTCATCAGTAGCTGATTGAGTTGGAAAACCAAATTATATTCATGGGCAGTTATTAGTTATGGGAACAAGTGTAATTAGTAAGGTCTTGGAGCCGTACCTGGAATAAACAGCTAAGTCGTAATTTTATGTAAATAGTTTTAAGGATCGGCAATAAGTCATTGTTCAAACCAGAGTTCACATTTTTACAGTATTAGTGTTAGCATTAGCTTACCTGGAATTCGCATAATTATCCATTAATTGCGGATGTACTAATTTTATATGAGTCTGATGTAAACAAAACTGCAATTGCAATTTTGGGAAACAATTTAATATTTCCTTTTATCACCGAATAGTGCGGGTTAAGAAGAGTAGAAGTTATTTGTTTCATTAAATTTTGTTGTTAGGAGATATGTCATATGCTAAGAGGTTAGTTAGTTCATTAGTTCGATGCTAGAAAGTGACAGTTCGGGAATTGTAGAGTAGTATAGATTGTAGAGTAGTATAGATTAGAAATCATAGAGGAAGAATCACATATTAGATTTTGTTAGGAGATACGTCATATGGTAGGAGGTAATCTAATTCGCATGATTATATTATATTTTAGTTTGAACTTTTACGTTATCTTATAGTGACAGTTGGGGAAATGGTAGATTTTAGAGTAGGATAGATTAGAAATCATAGAGCTATTAAGTTTTATTTTATTTATTTAATTCGAATGATTATATATTTGAGCCCTGAATTTTGACCTTATCTTATTTATTTAACAACCCTCTCATTGACTGCATACCACATCAAAAGAACTGGCAACGTAACCATAGGCCAAGAGTCTAGGAAGTACGTAACAGGCTTTATATTGAATGATTGATTAAATACATACACCGTGAGTGCAATTTGACCGATTCCAAAATCAATTTGTTTCCTTTTTTGTATTATTTTAAAATATCCCTAGACTTTTCCGATGTGTGTAGTTTGAACATGTTCATTGTCCAGGAAAATCTTTTTCGGGAACAAGTGTATTTTCGGAAAATTTCTGTACTTTTTCAAATAATAAAGGTATTTCAATGAAATATGGTACGTTGTTTCTATTACGTATAATGGTTGTGCTGGTAACCAAATTTGATGCCCCTATAAAAAAATACATATTTGCTATTAAAAACATTTTTATGAAAATGTACTACCATAACATACTTACTGCGTCCAGACTTTTTATTAATTATTTACTTAAACAACATTTTATTGGAAACTTATTCTTATGAAAATTCGGTGCCATAATGCGTTTTCGGCGTAGCGACTTTTTCTCAATTCCTGGCTTAAGTGGTAAGCATATTTAATTTTACTTGCTCGATTTATGTAATACAACGTAATAAATTATAATGAATTCAATTAATTTACTACCTAATTTTAAACCGAATTATGTTGTTAAATCTGATATATTTAAGTGCAATGACCTATTAAATAAGTGGCTACCACGATTAAAAAAACAACACCAAAAATCAATAATTAATTAATGTTGATAGTGCATTTATTACAACATGCAGTTACTTTTTTTAATTTCGAACATCGCCTGAACAAAGTTTATTAAAATGCTGTCGGTAACCGGTACCTGTAAAAATAAACGATCGGTAAACTGTACTTCAGCTCTTAACTCGCTCTGTCTAAATTATGGATGTATGACTACATGTTTGGAACAATTTAATAAAATGGCTCAATTATATGCAATAAGCAAGTAATAACAAATTTATTCAACAGGCCTCGCTTGATTTGTGACTCGATTATCTAAAGAATCCACTCTGGAAGACAGGGGTACTCAATTTAAATAATGTAACATGAATTGTTAATTTTAAGACGTTAAGCTGATATGGCAAAGTGATAGTAGACCTTGTAATCAAGGATATCTAATTAAAAAGCTATACATCATTTTTAAATGTCACATGATATGACATCAGTGTTGGATTTAAACGCTAAGTGATATATTACAATATTGAGAACGCTTAATTTATTTCATTGCTTTTATACTGTTATTGATTGTTGTTGCCCTTACTTCGTGAAACTGGTTCATACTACATACAGACTTGGAGACTACTTCACTGGCTTCACTGTTGGTTTTTCTTCTTGTAGGTGAAGGACGTAGCCAGCGCGTAAGCTAACTGAAGCAAGTGGCTCTAATGAATTCTGGAAGTTCTAGGATGTTCTTCAACGTTTTTGTGACTAGTTTCGCTGCTTGACAGCATTCTCAGACAGATTAAAATTGAATCATGATAACTACAAATAAACATCTGTTGCTATGTTATGATATGATGTTTTGATCAAAAATGTTTATCAAATTCAAAATAAAATGAAACACAGATGACAGATGAGGCTTTCAAAATGTCTACGTGATGTATGTCAATATTTAACATAAAAATAGAACTAGCCTATAATAACTATGATAACAGTTATAACAATAAAATAGCTAAAGAATAACAGTATAAAAGCAGTCTCTATATAACGAAAGTATCGACATACATCAACTCATTATCTTATTACAACTTTTTTTAAAGAATAGTTAAAATTATTTTTCTTTGACTTATTTAATTCGAAAGAAGAATATCCAAGAAAGGGGAGTTCATTAAATCAGTTTGCTCGTTTAAAACAAGGTAGCTATTGTCGCGTGTGTGCTTTTTGACTTCTAAAGCTTCAAAAAAGTCTAGTTTACGTTTGTCATTATAAAAATGTAGTGGTTGTATGCGGTTCTTTACTGTAGGTCTATGTTCTGTATCAATAATATGTTTTTCAATTGTAGATTTTTCAGCGTGGTTATTTCTAAATGCAGAAATATGTTCTTTGTATCGGGTGTTAAAATTTCTAGAAGCTTGACCTATGTAGATTGCGTTACAATGTGTACAAGCTAATTTATAAAGTCCAGCTTTTGTCAGGAAACAATATTTTCTTTAGCGTTAAATAGTAAATCACGCGTCGTGTTGTAAGATTTAAAAGCTACCTTTTTATTTGTACAGGTATTTAATATTTTTGAAATGTTTTCTGAAATGGTTCCAAAATAAGTTATCGAAACGTATCTGTTGTCTTCTTTGTCTCTAATATTTGGATAAATTAAATTAATCGCTAATTTGTATTCTTTTCTCTCGATCATTTTATCTATTATTTTAACAGAGTAGCCATTATTAAATGCTGTTTGCTTAATTATTGAAATTTCTTTTTAAAAATTGTTTTGTGACATAAGTATTGTAAATGCACGATGTATCATATAATGGTAGGCTGACAGCTTTTGTGAAAAAGGGTGACACGAATCGTATGGTATGGTTGTGTCAGTGTAACTTGGTTTCCTATATATTGAAAAGTCAAATGAATTGTTTTCTAACTTTCTAATTGTTAAGTCTAAAAAATTTATACAACTGTTAGTTTATTCTTCTAAAGTAAACTTAATATTTGTGTGAAAATTATTAATAAAATTCAAAAATTCATTTAATGCTGTATGACTACCTTGAAAACATGCTAAAATATCATCTACGTATCTGTACCAAAAGACAATATTATGCGAAAGTTCTGATGTTAAAATTTGGTTTTCTAAGTTTTCCATAAATATGTTGGCTAATAAAGGTGACAACGGACTACCCATAGGTAGGCCTTCATTGTGCATATAAATTTTATTATTAAATTTAAAATAGTTTTGTTTTTATATTCGTTAAAATGATTCATTATTTCTTGTCTTTTTATGACATTTACGTTCTTTTCTATTAAAACGTTTTCTAATAGAGGTAAACATTCCCTAGGGGGTATCTTAGAACACATGCTACAAACATCAAAGCAGACTAATTTACTATTTGTGGGAATAATTAATTTATTTAATTTTTGTGTAAGTTCATAAGAATTCTTAACTGAATATTTTGGAAAGTAATTGTATTCTCTAATAAGTGAAACCAGTTTGCTCGCTATCTTATGATTAGGTGTATTAACATAGCTAACTACTGGCCTCATCGGTATATTTTGGAACCATTTCAGAAAAAATATTAAATACCTGCACAAATAAAAAGGTAGCTTTTAAATCTTACAACACCACGCGTGATTTACTATTTAACGCTAAAGAAAAATCTTGTTTCCTGACAAAAGCTGAAGTTTATAAACTAGCTTGTACACATTGTAAGGTAATCTACATATGTCAAACTTCTAGAAATTGTAACACCCGATACAAAGAACATATTTCTGCATTTAGAAATAACCACGCTGACATTGAAAAACATATTATTGACACAGAACATAGACCTACAGTAAATAACCGCATACAACCACAACATTTTTATAATGAAAAACGTAAACTAGACTTTTTTGAAGCTTTAGAAGTCAAAAACCACACACGCGACAATAGCTACCTTGTTTTAAACGATCAAACTGATTTAATGAATTCCGCTTTCTTGGATATTCTTCTTTCTAATTAAATAAGTCAAAGAAAAATAAATTTAACTATTCTTTCAAAAAAGTTGTAATAAGATAATGAGTTGATGTAAGTCAATAATTTCGTTATAGAGAGACTGCTTTTATACTGTTATTGTTTAGTTATTTTATTGTTATAACTGCTTTGATAGTTATTATAGGCTAGTTTTATTTTTATGTTAAATATTGACATACATCACGTAGACATTTTTAAAGCCTCATCTGTCATCTGTGTTTCATTTTATTTTCAATTTGATAAACATTTTTTGATCAAAACATCATATCATAACATAGCAACATATGTTTATTTGTAGTTGTCATGATTTCGTACTAATTCAATTTTAACCTGACTGAGAATGCTGTCAAGCAGCGAAACTATAGTCACAGAAGCATTGAAGAACATCCTAGAACATCCAGAATTCGAAGGGCCACTTGCTCCAGTTAACTCACGCGCTGCTACGTCCTTCACCTACAAGAACAAAAACCAACAGTGGAGCCAGAGAAGTAGTCTCCAAGTTTGTATGTAGCTTAATTTATTTATACAGGGTGCGGGATTTTAAATGTAGACAATGTTGGGAACTGAGAAACTATAAGATGTACAAAGTAGGTTGAATATGACAAAGATTGTGGATTGTAGAATGTATAATGAGTCGCATAGGCGTTTGACCTTTCAACGATTCATGCTTCTTCATATTTGGGACAATGTGTCAAGATATGTGCCACTTCTATGGTTATGTCATACTTTACACACAGGTGCAGGTTCCTTCTCAAAGATGTATTTGTGTGTATATTTTGTGTGCTTATCTTGCTATAATGACTTATTCTCTTCTTCGAGGTAGAAAGGATAATCTTTCATGTAGAATAGGTTTAATTTCCTTGAGCTTGTTACTTTTGCGTGACCATTCTTCGTTCCATGTGCCTGTTCTGTTTTTATTGATGACTGCTTTAAGGTCAGACCTTGTGTAATCCTGCATACTGTCTTCTGGCGTGGTAGCAGCGTCTTTTGCTAGTCTTTCGACCATTTTATTCCCTATAATTCCGCCATGTGATGGGACAAACATTAAGGTGAGTCATTAAACGTTGAATGTAACGGCTTCTCCTCCAGACACCAAAATTTACTTCAGATTTCTCTTACTCCCGACGCGTTTCGACACTCCAAGAGGCCATCTTCAGGGGATAAATCTACAAACATAAACAAGATAGGTCTGTCAGAAAAACATTAGTTTTTCCGGTAGGCAATTGTGCAAGTCCGAGCACAATGATGACAAGGTGATCTTCACAGAAAAGTCAAAGGTCAAAGTCACAAGTCACACAGAAAACATCGACCAACAGTCAAGTCAAAATCTAAAAAACTACAAATACAGTAACAACAGTTAAAAATGTTAAGTTAAACATGCAAACTACGTTAACAAAGCTAAAAGCATCAAGCAACTGAAAAGCACTGAACGTCACAAAACTGTCAAAGTATAATAATTGATATTTTTTTAACACTAAATAAACAAGTATATTGTTGAGGCAAAAAAGCAAAGCCAATGAGTGAAACTGACAGATTAAACAACACAGCAGGCATGCAAATTCAAGCAAGAAACCCAATGAGAACCATCAGGGCAAAGAAAACTGTGAAAAAATTAAGTGAAAAAGAAACGAGTCATACTCACTTGAACAATTCTCAAAAAATTGAACTCGAAACTATACATGAAGGTTTTAACAGGTCACAACTTCATTCATTGTGCCAGGGGCCATGCAACACTACATCTGCATAAGGCCAGAAAATTGTCTTCAAGAACAAAAAGCAATGTAAAAGATCGGCGATTTTTAACAGCCATGATGAAGGGCGACCATTATGTGAACTTGAAACGGGAGGGTGCACCGGCGCAGGTGCGAAAGAAGTGTCAGAAGCGAAATGCCATTGTAGGTAGGGGAGCCATAGAGCAGCCATCTTCAAAACATAATGTTCATGGTCATGTAGAAAACCATAGAGTTCAGCAGCACTATTACACCAATTGGCTATAGAATAAAGGAAAGTTAGTTAAATCCGTGTTGGACAAGTTCAAAACATCACTGGCTTGACACTTGGAATGTTTGAAAATCTCAATTTTCTCTAAGACAAATTGTTCTACGCCAAAGCTTGAAGGGTGCAAGATTCTAGTATCTGTATTTTTGTTGAAGCAGTGGCTACTCTCTTTCAAATGGCAACCAAATACTGATGTGTCATTGTTGAGCTGGTTTCTACTCCTAAGGTGTTCCGTGACTCTGGTGCCTAAAGATCTTCCGGTTATTCCTATATAGACAGCTTTACAACTAGGGGTACCACATTTTAAGCAATAAACACCCGACTTCTTCAGGTCTGGGATGCTATCCTTGTTGGGAATGAATCAATTGTTGATGGTGTTCAAAGACTTAAATGAAAACCTGACATTGTCACATTTGAGAGCCTTGACAACGGCATTGGAAACGGGACCACAGTAGGTGAACGGGAAATACGATATTCTCTCAGGTTGAGCGCGAGGGGTAGACTGGTGCTCGCTTCTATCAAGAGCTGACGGCTCTTTCTGTTGACAAACTTATCGACTATGTTGAGTGGGTACTCGTTGTTGACTGCGAGGAGAAGCCGTTACATTCAACGTTTAATTATGGTAATCCCAGACGGTGTGACGTTCAGAAACGAAATTAAGGTGAGTGTCGTATTTTCCTTTCGGGCCAGGGATTTTTGATCTCTGGGTGGTTTGGTAACTAGATGTTTTGAATGAAGCTGTTATAAAGATTATAGGAAACTTAAAGAGTCTGCACAGATTATGTAATAAAAAACTGATGTTGGACATTGTGCTTTTTGTTTTTAGCTTATATAATGTCCCGGATTTTGTGCTGTGTAACCCACAGTATATTTTATCGCCATAAGTTCGGCAGGATGTTATCTTTGATAACTCTTGAAAGTTGCCTGTTGGAGTTATAACAGCAATATCCATTACCGTTTCTGTCTTTGAAGCATCCGTGTAAATAAATTTATGAGTGCAGTACCACGACGCAATTTCATGGAATTTGTTGCAAATTACTATATGATGTGTGCCAAATATAGTGTTCTGTTGTTTCTGCTGCTTCAGTGCAGTATCTGCAGTTTTCAGTGCCCGCCTTTCCCATATTCACAAGGTGATACCGTACAGACGAGTGTCCTGTAAAAAGTCCCGTGATTATTCTCAAGCCGTTCCTGTTCGATTCAAGAAACAGTTCAAACTTCTCTGTCGATATGGTGATGAACCGTCTTGCTTGCCTTAAGCCTGGTGTTTTTCTGAAATATGACAGAATTCGGTTCTTCTCCCAAGTATCAACTTGATTTCCTACGTGGCTTTTTGTTAGTCCACAATAGGGCTCCTGTCCTTTTTGCAAGGCTATCTGCTTCCTCATTTCATTCAATGCCTTGATGCTCTACTACACACATCAAGGTTACTTTGTTGTCCGTAGCCAGTTGATTAAAGAATTTTGAATATGACAAAAGTTGTACACACAAGAACAAAGTTTTGTTTCGAATTAAAAACCGTTTTTAATTTTTAGCAAATTTTTATGATTTTGTCGAATAAATGTATTTCAAGTTTTCCTGAATACAATTTTAAGAATTTGGAAAATGCTCGGACTAGTATTCGTTGTTGGTAGAAAACAAGATTACTGTGCGGCATTAGGCTAAATAGAAGAAACACTGAGGAATATATACTGATTTTCAAAAAATCCGAAGACCCAGCAAGATAAGTACACTTGGAGAACCCAAATCACCACAACATTATTTTAAAGACTTTACGATCGTTTCACTGACCACGTGAGCGGCATCAGAGCATGAAAAATTATAAAATTAAATCAACAGCTACAGTGTATTTATATCGCACCTAGGAAACGAACTAATGCGAAGTAAAAATTGTAGTCGGCGACCCATCGTTTGTCGATTGTGTCAATATTGAACGGACGAGGTCGAAGAACTACTTTAATCTTCTGGTTGACAAATTTATGAGCACATATCGAATTTAAGGATAATGGGCTTAAAAAGAAAGGTACCGAGATATTTAAGGAAGCTCACGTACTTTTAAACTAAAAATTTCACTATGTGAATATTGGAGCCCGTGAAGAGCGCCGACAAGCACATCTGGCGAACAGACCAATAACAACCGCCCATCTGTTTTAAAAAACCAAACGACTGTTTCCCTCACAATGTTAACTCTAACAAAGGATAAATAATTCAACTAAAATTCTACATAAAAACAAGTATTTATATTGATTTGTTATTCTATTTCTTAATTTTAATGGAATACCCTATATATTATTGTACATCCGGAATGAGCATGCAATTCTGAGGAAAATTATATGCCACTTGTTCATACTGGTGTCAGCCGTTCTCAAGATATCCGAATTTCTATTATTTTTCTGCCATAAAGTTGCAAATCTTTGAAATGGCAATTCTCAGGCATCAAGTATGTCATGATTCTGACACTTGGCACAACTATAGTCCTAGTGGTCATAATTCTTCTCATTGCGAGAAAAATTACAAAAATAATACAGGGTGTTGTCAAATATCTATGATTTCAAACACGAATAGGTTTTTTTTTTCCAAATGGAACACCATATTTATTTTCATCGCATATCCTTCGGAATGATATTCTGCTTCAATCTGTATCAGCATTCCGTATACCCATCTTGAATTATCTCTGAGTTATAAGAAGGAATATGAATAAAACAGGAACATACTACAAAATTGGGAATCTACCTAGTCGGAGAGTAGGCTTTGGACATAATATGAAAACTTATGTCAAATAGATGTATTATTAGTCTCGTTGGTTGTCATCGCAATAGAGTGATCTTTTTCTTTGAAAGTATTGTGAGCTACACAATGGAAAATATTGTTGAGGAATATTCTACTGACAACATTCTAAATTTATTTTACACTCACGGAGATTGCAGGAAAATCGTGAGTAGAACGTGCCGCTTGTTTAATGACAGATTTCCATATTTGTCACCTATGAATAGGACAAAGTTCTCCATAATCGAGTCAAATTTTCGGAATAACTGGAATGGTAATTTAAATAGAAATCGTTCCAGTAACATTACCGGTAATGAAACAAATGAAATCAATGTGTTGGGTTATTTCACGGCCTATCCACATGCTTCCATCAGGCAGGCAGTAGAAGATTTAAGACTAACTCGAACATCAATTCAAATAATTCTTTCTAAGTATGGATGGCATGCATATGCCCCAAGGACAGTGCATGGATTGCGGGAGGGTGACCACAATAGAAGGGTTGCATTTTGTGAATGGTTGATGGTACGGATCCAGGAAGACCCAGATATGTTAGATAGGATTTTATGGACGGATGAATCAAAATTCACAAGAAAAGGTATCATCAATCGGAAGCTATGTCATTTCTGTGCAGATCAAAATCCTCACTTTATGCGTGAAGCGCATTTCCAGTATGAATTCAGTTTCAATATTTTCGCTGTTATTGCAAATGGAAGAGTTTTTTTCCATATCTACGAGGAAATGTTTATTCCAGCCAAATAACCTCCCGAGAAGAACTGGAGGCTAAAGTGCGACAAGCTTTTAATGATCTCGCTCCAGAAATGATTTGAAGGGCCACTAATTCTGGATTGCAAAGAAGATTCTTGAAGTGTCTTGAAATCAATGGTGGTCATATACAGCATATTTTGCATTAAAACTCATACGCATTTTTAAAATTAATTCTATCACTGTTTTGTTGATTTTTTTCTGTTCTATACTCACTGATGTATTTTCGTACTGATAGATGGTTCTATAACTTGTTTTCATTTTGAGTAATTAAGTATCAGGGCGATTCATAAACATCCCTCACTATTTTGGATTGAGTAGAGGATTTATAATTTATAAAACAGTGCAAGTCGAATCGGAATGTCTTCTTTTTAAATGGTATGAGGTGAAAACGTATTCGAACACCCAGAAATGAAAAAATGAAATAGAAAAATACTTCTTGAGAGTTATTCAATTAATCTAAAGAGCGACATTATTATCATAAAACCTGATACAGGTTTTCATTCTTCTTGTCCAGAATATGAATGGAATACCTACATGAAAAATTCTGGGTTCAATTGCCCTATACCCAAAACTTACTAGTGGTATCTATTAACATCCCCCGATACCGTTGTATAGTTACGAGTTATTATCATTCTTATTATTACTATTGTGATTATAAAAATAATAATAATGATAATAATAATAATCATTATTATTATTTTTATCAATACAGAGAAAAGAAAAAAGTATTATCTCGGATAATACAAAATTCACATATTTCCCATCATAACTCGGGAATCACCCGAGATAGGTATAGGGAATGCTGATACAGATCGAAGCAAAATATCATTCCGAATGATATGCGATAAAAATATACAGGTGTTCTATTTGAAAAAAACTTTGAAAAACGTGTTTGAAATTATCAATATTTGAACTTTGTTAAGCAACACCCTGTATCGATTTTGTAATTTTTTTCACGTTGTGAAGAATTCTGACCATTAGGACTTTAGCTATTCTAAGTTTCAGAAACATGGCCTACTTGATGCCTGAGAATTCTCATTTCAAAGATTTGCAACTTTATGTCGGAAAAACAATAGAAAATCGAATATCTTGAGAACGGCTAACAGCAGTACAGGCAAGTGGCATATCGTTTTGCTCAGAATTGCATGCTCATTCCGAATATGCAATAATATATAGGGTATTACATTAAAATTAAGAAAGTTTTTGGAAGCTTCCTGTACAACCGGAAGTGTACAGTCACCAAAATATTTTAGTTATAATGAGCGGATGGTGATACATCCACTTGCAAATTTTCAGATTCCAAATTCCAATGTTAATTCGAAAACTTCTAAAGTACAGCCTATATATATATATATATATATATATATATATATATATATATATATATATATATATATATATATATATATATATTTATTTATTTATTTATTTATTTATTAAATGATATATTCAAATTTCAGCCCGTCTGCCTTAATACACAATGCTATTCTGTTCGATAGCTCATTATTGCAAATTCTTAATAAAGGATCTCGATTAAAAGCCATCGCTCCTGCATATATTTTATAGTAGAGATCCGCGATATCTTCTACATACTTTCCGTAAATAACGTTTTTCGGTTGCCTCGAAGAAAAAAATCCCATTGGGGTTAAGTCAGAAGATTTAGCTGGCCACCTGATAACTCCATTAGTATCCAACCACTTTCCAGGAAACCTCTGGTGTAAATAGTTCTGTACTGTGATCGTGTTATGCCGAATAAAGTACTGGTTAATATTTGAAATTAAAAATGATTATAATTTCCGGAGAAAACGGAAATTGTACAGCAATATAATTACGTTTGTTTATTAGTATTCATTTAATTAACTGAAATATTCCAAAGACCCTAGTGTCCAGTAATTGTGTTAAAAAAGTTACGAAGGTTTTTATCTTGTAAGCAAAGTTATACTCAACCTGAAATATGTAAAAACTGGTTGATTTTATGAAAGTTATAAAGTAGAAAAAATAAATAAATTAGGAATTCAATCATCTATCAAACGCAATCTATTTTAATCTTTTTTTTTATATTTCAACAACACACCACGGGGGCTTATAGGCTAAATACTATCGTACCGTGGGTGTCGACAAGGAGGAAAGAGGCAACTTGCTAATTCTGGCCTTGAAGGTTTGGAGGTTCGGAGGAGAAGGAAAAACATGTGCCGGCAAGGAATTCCACAACTTGGAAGTCGTCTGGACAAAAGAGCGAGCCTAACAGATGTTTTATGTCTGGTGACCTGGACAGTAAAAGGGTGTATTCGCTCTGTTCCCCTGGTAGATCTGTTGGAGGCAGCAGGTGGAGGAACTATGGAAGAAAGCTCCTCTGAGCAGTGCCCGTGCAGATATCTATAAAAGAGAAAAAGAGGTCACCAACGGCACGTCGGTCGGCAAGGGATGGCAGCCTTTGGGTGAAGGTAGAGTCACCGATGAGACGTATAGCTCTCTTCTGAATGGAGTCCAGGATAGGGAGTGTACAAGCGGCAGCGGCACCCCGTATGTGGAAGCAGTATTCGAGGTTTGGCCTTATTCGTGAGGTATATAAGGTATAGAGATTAGCTGGTGAAAAGTATTTGCAAACCTGGAAGAGGAAACCTAATTTCTTAGCAGCCGCTTCTGCAATTGATGTGACATGTTGGTGGAAATTGAGATATTGATCCACAGAAATGTCAACAAGTGAAAAGGACTCATTACTTTAAATAACTTGGTTGTTCATTGTGATGGGTCTAGGGCTGGTGTATCTCTTATGAGATAGAAAGCTAGACTGATATTTGGTGGAGTTGAATAGTACAAGATTTCTACTTCCCCGGTCTAATTTTTTTTTGGAGATCAACAGAGACAGAACCCTCTATGAGTATGCGATCCTCATCTAATTGAACTAAAGAGACAGGCTTAGAATATTGTATATTTGAGTTAAGAGTGATGTCGTCCACGTAACTGTGAACTGCGTTGGATGTGCTAGAGAGGAGGTCATTGATGTGGAGAAGACACAAGGTAGGGGCTAAAGCTGAACTTTAAGGGACTTCTGTAATACTTGGATACAGTTTAGATGAATGGCCACCCACGACAGCAGAAATGCTCCGGTTGGAGAGGAAATTTGCTGTCCAGGTACAGAGTTTTGGTGGTAGGCAATAGGCCGGAAATTTATTAAGCAGCGCTGCGTGTCAGATCTGGTCGAATGATTTGGATATGTCTAGAGCGACAATCTGGGGTTCACCGTGTAGTTCCATAGACTTGTTCCAAGAATGGGTGACAAAGGAAAGGAGGTCGGCAGTTGATCTGCGCTGGCGGAATCCATACTGCCTGTCGTGGATTAGACTGTGTTTTTCCAGAAATTTTAGTAAATCAGTGTTTATGTACTTTTCCATCACGACTGAAAGGAGAGAAATAGAACCGGAAACGTCCGTTGGGACTTCACCGGCCCCATCATGTAAGAGGCGGTACCTCCTCGGGCGTGAACAAAATCCTTTGCTATCACGTAAAGGAAAAGTCCGATACCCCCTGCCTAAGGAGGTGGGGTGAGGATTAAAAAGTTTCTTTGCACAGCAGCGCCGTCTACATGTGCCATAAGAAAAATCTATTTTTTCGGCACAGTCCCTTAACAGTTTTCAACCAGTTAGTTTTGAAGAAAATGGGGAATTGAGTACTTTAAACTATAAAACCATATTCCGTTACAATATTAGTAGGTATAGGTATTTACTGTTTACGTGTAAAAAGTGGCCGACTATATCAGTTTGTCTGCTGTTTGTGGACATTCTCTGTAGTCTAAAGATACATTTTCATATAGCAAAATAAACATATTTTTTCATTCTTATTATAGTTTCATAGATCGTGTCCTAATAAAGAAAATTATACATCCTGTTGTTACCTAGATAATAACCTTCCAAACCATAATCTCCCCTCTCCAGTATATTCCGTCCCTAATATGCCACATAATCTCTTAATCCTGAATGTCGATGAACGACTTTGGATGTTTCCCTCACTTTACCAGTAAACATATCATGTGATTACATGTAGAGCTTTGGCTCTAATCTGTCTGAATCTGCCTTGTGTGATCACGGATTTAATCCCTCAGGCAGCTGCCGATTTGCCTTTATTTGCCTGTGGCGAATGTTAAAGGGCTGATGAATTAATTATGTTCAGATTGCAGCAATTCTAGCACCTAATATAAGATAAAATTAAAATATAGATATTTGATATTATTATTGGCTAATACGTTTATTACCCATTTGATGACTTATTTCTCAAACCAAGGTTAGACTAGAGCAGCAATTCTCAACTGATGGGCGCGCTCCCTTAAGGGGGCGTGAGCATATTGAGAAAAATGAGAAAAATATGTTGTTAAAATTTTTATTTTATTTACTAAAAAATTCTGGACGCAGTAAGTGGGTTAATGAAGTGACTTTTCATAAAAATGTTTTTAATAGCAAATATGTCTTTTTTAATGCAAGCACGCATCAAATTTAGTTACCAGGTATAACCTATATAGAAGAAACAATGTACCATATTTTATCAAAATAACTTTATTGTTTAAAAATGTACATACATTTTCCGAAAACACACTTAAAATGTTTCCCAGAAAACTGGTTTCCTAGCCAACGACTCTTAGATAAATAGCGCATTGAGTTATTGAAATTTGAAACATTTAATGAAAATTCGCTACCAAAATGCACTTACTGCGCCGCGAGTTTTTTTCTTACAAACATGCATTATATTTCAATGAAAAATGCAAAAATGCAATAATATAAAGAGTGCGAAAAAAATTGAGCTCAAGACATCCTATAATCAACGTAGTCAATGTTTTCTTGTATCTTGTATAACCAATTTATTGAGCTTTGCCGTAGAAATGCGTCACCCTCTATATATGTAAACAAATACAAACTGATACATACCCCGGATATGAATACATCCATATATATATATATATATATATATATATATATATATATATATATATATATATATATATATATATATATATATATATATATATATATATATATATATATATATATATATAATCAAACAGACCCCAGTAATGAATTCTAGGGGGCCTAGTTTGTACTCAGTTGAAGAAATCTGTTCAAAATTCAGAAGTCGTGGTCTCCTCATAGCGAATTCTTTCTACAAAAATTAAGCCATAAACTTAAGTAAAACTACTACTAAAACATCAGAGAAAGTGTATATTTGGAATGAATTTTCTGGAAACATTTTAGTAAAATGAAGGACAATGACGGTTGATGCTGAAACTTAGGTGTGTGCAAAATACTCTTCTTGCGACATTTTCTCCACATAAAGTAAAATGAAGGACAATGCCGGTTGAAGCTGAAACTTAAGGGTTTGTAAAACACGTTTATTGCGACATTTTCTTTACACAACCCGTATTTGTTTAAGGTTTTTTGCCTAAATCGCGACTTTGACTTTTTAACGAAAACCACAAAAAAAAATTATCTTTAAAAGCCTATAAATTTTTTGTCTTTTAACTTACAAACCTTAATTTTGGTGCATAGTTTACTTTGGATTATTGAAACACGCGTACCAAGTTTGGTTGCCATTTCTTTCTCAATTCCGGAGATATAGAAATGTTCCGAAAGAAAACATAAAATTTTCCTGGGAAACCTTGCCGATTTTCCTGGCTAACGAACTTATCTAAGCCAGTTACACACACTTTTTCATAATTCAAAAGTCGCGATTTCTTCATCAGTAAATTAAAAAAAATTCCCAAAAAATGCAATATAATATACATATATAAGATTGTATCAGTACTGCGCAATCTATATAATAAGTAACTTACCAATATTAAATTGAAAACAAGAATAATACTTATTAGTGACTCCCTTGGGCATGTCTTGTAGAGCAAAGTTTTTCGAAAGAAGGGTTAAATTAGAAATTGACTCTATAAGCTCTTTTTCTATATTTATCTGAGATCTATATTTTATCTCCAAAGCAGCCACCGCAGAAAATCGGGTTTAGCAAAGGTAAGATGTTGAAAATGCTAATAGTATATGAAATGCTATTGCTTTCAATACAGAAATATCATCATCCAGCCTGCCCAAAATTTAAAGAGTGATTTATCATTAACTTGTCTTTTGATTTAACCACTTGCCGCAAAGTCTATAAAGATTTCTTTTTTGGCAGTTGAGAGACCTTCAATAGTATTTGGAATGGGTCCCCTAACCCACTCGTACCTTGATAACAAATTGAAGTCAGCAAAAAATAATTAAAATTCTTTGCCAGCATGTTGTGAGTAAGTTTTAACACATTTACCCACATTGGCAAACATTTCTAGGTTTTTTGCTTTGCTTTTTTGCTACATAATTCCAGTTCACTACAAAACGCATTTCCCTTATCACTCGTATCGAACACGTATGTGTTTGCTCCGGAGAGTTGAAGATTCAAGGTATTTAGTTTCGAATATGTCGACCAAGTAGCTCTATTTCATCACAAATAAATCAATTTAAAACTCCTCGGCTACCGGTCACTTGTCCTCTTCCAGAAAAATGGCGAGTTTATGTCTTAAATTATAGACATGTTGCAAAACTGTTCCACGTGATTACTATCTTGACTCGCAATAAAATAGTAACGCTGAATGTACTGCACCTATGTCTTTACAAAGTGCAGAGAAGATTATTGGTTTTAGGGGCCACATTCTTATATAATTTTCTACGGTTACCAACGTCGTTATCACAATATTCAGACCAGGCTTCATTTCTTTGGAAGTCAGAGCTTCTCTGTTGATCATGCAGTGTGTCCAGATACACTGTGAAGATTTTTGTTTCACAAGTGCTTGTATACTTTGAAATCTTCCAGACCCTGTACAAGCCCATCGGTGCATAATCCGACGAAAATTTTCCACTCTATGTTTGCCTCGTTTAGAAAATCATTTCAGATAGACAATTATACAAGTGCTATTGGTTTGGGTGCTACTGGTTTGCAGAATAATAGTTCTTCTACTGCTGACATACCATCACAAACTCGAACATAGGCAATTAACTTAGCATCTTTATTGCTATGTGTTGCCTCATTAGGCTGAATTTAAAAAAAATTGTCACGAACTCTCCTGATGCTGTACATCTTCAGCTATATCACGAATTCAACAGATAACAATCTATTTATTTTTAACCCTAGGCGTTTCGGTTCTTCTGGACCATGTTCAGGGGTTAAATACTATTTCTGTTTGTGTTACAGAAAATGCGCTGTATAGAAAAGTGTCAAAATTTCCTCCATTGTCTTCAGATTTCCAAACGAAAATAGTAAACGCTGTAACACAAACAGAAATAGTCGTTAACCCCTGAAGATGGTTCAGATTAACTGAAACACGTAGGGTTAAAATGAAATACATTGTCCGGTAGAAAAAAGCCTTTAATTCTCATACCTTTTAATCATGCCAAACCCAGACATGTTTACGTTTAGAAATAATACCCAATATTACCGATCATGTTGGTCAAGAAATTCAATTTGATGACATACATTTAAATTATAATAAAACTAAAAGAGAAACTAAATATTCAAATGTTGAACATTTTAGGGAAGGTGTAGAGCAAGCAATATCACAGACTAACGTTTTTGACTTTGACAACTTAATAGAGACTATGTACCTACAAACAAAAAGATTTAGCTACTGTGAAAAAAGTTATTACTACAAAAAGTAATAACTGGATAAATAACCGACCTATTTCATTACTAAAGGAGAGGGATAAGTTATATGTCAGACTAAAAAAATCAAAATATTACAAATATAGCAAAAGAATTTAAAAAAATAAGAACTACCTGTAATAATTTAAGGAGAAACTTGAAAAATATATTTGGTCAAAACAAACTATAATATGCAATTGATGATAAAAGAAGGGTATGTCAAGTTATAAATTATGCTATAGCAAATACATTTAGAAACGATAACAAAAAAAGCTATTTATTTAGAAATTGATGGTGAAAAAATATCTGATGATGGCAATGGCAAATAAGTTAAATGATTATTTTAATAGTGTGAGTTGAAGTGGGATAAAATTCTTTAAAATATCAATTTCGTTGAACAGCACTAAGAAAAACCAATATCAAGAATACATCTGATGGAGGTATGGAGTGCAATTTTTTGCAAAATTATCTCCAAATATAGTTTCTACGAACTGAATTGTAGCTGGCAGAATAAGCTGAGGTTTTTACATCTGTATCTTTAATACAGGATTATCGGACAAGGTTTTTGGAAAAAATTTGAGTTTTCATTCGAAAAAATGTTTTATCTCAAAAAATAAAAAGTATGGATGGAGCAAGTGCGTTATGGTAGTGAATTTTCATTAAAATGTTTTGATAGCAAATATGTGTGGTTTTTTTAAGAAAGCAGACATCAAGTTTGGCTACTAGTATAACCTATATAGCAAAAACAATGTGCCGTGTGTCATCAAAATAACTTTATTGTTTGAAAATGTACAAAAATTTCCGAAGGTAAACTTAAAGTGTTCCCGAAAAACACCGTTTCTTGGTCAACCTTATAGGTTAATAGCAAATTGAGATTTTCAAATATGAAGCATTTAATCAAAATTCGCTACCATAATGCACTTGCTGCATCTAGAATTTCTTTTCTTACAAACAACAATTATATTTGGATGGAAAATGCAAAAATGCAATAACATAAGGCGTGTTGGACTAAAAAAATAGAAAAATTGTATTAGCAACAACTTATGGGCCATCCTGTGGTTGTAGAAATAATTTTTAAGATGTAGCACAAGACATCCTATAACGAATGTATACATTTTTTTTTCATATCTTGTATAATAACGGATATATTGAGCTTTATTGATTTTTTACGAAAATTCGACAAAAATTATATACCATTAAACGATAAACTCTATAGCTAAGGCTACTGCCCAGCATCAGAGAAAGGGTCTATTTGAAATGAATTTTCTGGAAACATTTTAGTAAAATGAAGGACAGTGACAGTTGAAACTAAGACTTAAGGGTTTGTAAAACATTCTTCTTGCGACATTTTCTTTCCATAGCCAGTATTAGATTCAAGTTCTTTGCCTAAATGTTGCCAATTAAATCGCGACTTTGTCGTTTAGAGGAAAACCTTAATTTATTTTTCTCTAAATGCCCGTAACTTTTTTCTCTTTCGACCGATAGAGCTAAATTTTGGTAGGTAATTTACCTATGGCGATATATCTCCGCGTGCCAAATTTGGTTGCCCTTACTTTGTTATTTCCGGATATATCTTTTTTTTTCAAAAGAAAACACAAAATTTTCCGGGAAAATCTCGGCTAATTTTCTTGGCTAACGAACTTATCCAAGGCACTTGCAAAAGGAAGGTATGCACCAAATTTAGTCAAAATCGGCCCATTATCTTTTGAGTTATTGGTGTGACACACACACACAGAGATCTGTATATATATATATATATATATATATATATATATATATATATATATATATATATATATATATATATATATATATATATATATATATATATATATATATATATATATATATAAATCGAAACTGACCTCGGATATGTGTTCGAGGGGGCCCAATTAGCGCTCATTTGAAAAAAAAATAATTTTTAATTCAAAAGTCGGGATCTCCTCATTAGTGATTTTTTTAAAATAAAATTCACTAAAAAGCTATGTTAACCAAATTTGGTAGGTAGGTTTACGATATAAAATGTAAACTACACATCGAAATTTAGATTTCTATATTACAAGAAAAAAATTTATAATAAAATATTTTGTGACATATCATTTCTATGAAAATTCACTACTATAACGCACTTGCTGCGTTAAGCAATTTGACTCAATAAAATTCACCCACGAATTAGAATTTAACAGTGAACTTCCTTTTATAGATGTGCTAGTTATTAGAAATAAAAACTCTCTTGAATTCGGTGTCCCCAGGAAGAAAACTACCACACTAAGTGACATTCCAAATGACTCACATCATACCTTTGCACAAAAAAAACGACTGGCTTAAATTTCTTAGCAAATAGATTAATAAAATTTCCCTCAAGTAAAAGTAGATATAGTATATAATTATAATACAATAAAAACGTGGCTAAATATAATTGATATTCGGAGTGCTTAGTGGAAAAATTAATTAATAGACACAGAACAAAGAAAATGTTAGCGGAATGTACGACATTCAGGAAGCATAAAATAGAGACAAACTTTGCTTGTCTACCTTTTAAACCGCGTATCTCAAGGAGTCTCTAGAGCATTTATAAGAAAGCCGATTTGTAGCTAACTTTGTCGACAAAAAATAAATTAAAAAATTTGGTAATACGAAAGATGAAAAGATAAAGCCACTGAAATGTCGGGTATTTATAAGATGGGTTGTAAAGATTGTAATCTTAAATACGTTGGGCAGACTAAGAGAACTATTGAGACTAGATTTCGTAAACATCTGGCACAGCTGAGATATGCGTGGCACAACATATTTGGGAAAATAACCAACACATTGAGAAGAAAATCTCAAACTTATCAAAAATGTTAGACGGCCAGCGGAGATGGATGTGTACGAAAGTATTCATATTTCTAGGGCAATAAAAAACAAATGTTCCTTAAACCGAGCTCCGCCACTGGTTTGTAGTCCTCTGTTGGGGCTCTGTCTTTGATGCAGATAAACATTCCGAAACCTGTCACGTAAAGTTATAAAGGAAGTTCAAAAACCTCGTCTGGCAATTAAAATACAATACACTGAAAAATTTGCCTGCGACTGAGTCTCCCTCTCGGTGATGTTAGAAGAAAGTAGTTATAATTTTTCATCATCTGATGACGCGAACTTTGTTAGTGAAACTATCGTCGGTCTTTAAAAAGATGTGTTGTGATGATTTGGGTTCTCCAAGTGTACAATTGTGATTATCAGTGCTCATCACAGGTTCCAATCTGCACTTTATGAAAGTAGCTTTTCAGACACATATTTTTTTCCGAACTTTTTTTTTGCGTATAACTGATCCGATTGGGCTGATTAACGAAATCCCCCAAGAGATGATTAATGAAAGAAACATATTTGCCTAGTTTGAAAAAATTGGTTACTTTTTTTTTTTAGTTATCGCTCGGATACATACAAAGTCTCACCAAGAGACTCTTTATTAGTGCATTTTCTGATTCTCTTAAAAATTATATGTACAGGTTGTTTACTTTGTGTTGTATTAGTGATGAGGATTTTTATACACGCACGTTATAATACACCTTTATTGAAGTTATGCCGACATAAAGATGCGTATACAAGATTCCCAACTGCAAGTAATATCGTTATATACTAACTTATTTACTGTAATGATTAAGCATCATCGCTCATCTCAGATCTCTACGGCTTGTAGATTTAGAGGTCTACACACTACATAGAGGGCGTTACCTGGTGGATGGATGATGGGCAGACATTGGCCGGGCAGGTGTCCAGGTGTACCATGGTCTCCGACACGGTCTCCCTCCATCTCTCTCTCTTATACTCCAACTCTTGACTTGGATCTGTTACCTGTCGCGTCGCATCATCGCTCCACCGAGATACCAACACACTCCACGGTGATATCTCCATCACACATCAAGCAACGGTGATTATTCACCTACCTGCCTTAAGTTTATGCGTTTTAAATTTGCCGGTGGATGCTTATTAAATTGATTGGAAAGTACTTAGGTATAAAAGATTTTCTCTTTAGTAAATATGAATAAAAGATAGCGTATTGCATTCAGTATTGCAAAAGCTTAATACCTATTTGACGTCTTGGATAACTATTAATGACTTTACCAAAGAATGCCCAGAAAAGTTATATTTATTTTTTTAAGCTCATAACCGAACGTAACATTGATTTTGTTTTTGAGTGACAAACGTTTTGCTTTTACCGACATGATTGTTAAGGTTCTCATCAACATTATTTTAAACTGATCGACTGATCAACTTACAAATGCCGATGCCAATATAATGATAGTCACATATAGCAAACATACTTCAGGTTCTAAATATACCGAAGGCGTAGATAAGGGAGGGGTAATGGGGGTAATTACACCCGCTAAGACCGATGGAGAAAAAATTACTAGGTCGGAATTTTTTTGTAAAAAAAAAGTTAAAATCTCGTTTTAAGTAAAACTCTTGAAATTTTTATGTAAATATGCTCCTTAGACCTGCATTTTAGCAAATTTTTTTAAATTTTTAAAAGGAAATATGCATAGAAATCAGTTCGTTGTCTTTTAGATCTGCCAGAAGAAAGAAGTATGAGCGCAGATAGATGCTTCACGGGATTGTAGGAAGAAACTGACAAACTGCGCAATGAGTTCAATATTTCCATAAGGTTTCCTTGTATAAACACTAAAGACAGAGACGTCTTACTAAGATTTTAACCATACTAACGTTGAAAGGGAAACCCACCAGAGATATTATGACACCGGTATTTTCGTTTCTCTATTAAAGTACATCATGGAAGATCTCAAGTTTAACTTTAATTTCAAAAGTTTTTTTGCCTAAAAATGAAAATATCATTCCTGCAGTTACAGTACAAAAAATAGACAACATTTCATCACCAGAAGCAAATATACCAAGACATTTGCTGGAATAGGAAAATAATAATAAGAGTCCAGTTTGTTTACGAGTAACATTAGATTCGGATTTAGATGCAGCTGAATTTTTGTGTTAGGAACTAGAACAACAGTTCTCCAGGTGCTTGTTAAGTTATTGAAACGCCCAAATTATCCGATAAAGTATTTCGTGATTAAGGTACATCTCGCACTGAGATTTTTTTGCAGGTTTGCCTGCCAGTGTGGAATCTGCAGAAAAGTGTTTTCCCGGTTAAGAACGTTTAAAATTTGGTTCAGCTTTGCAATGGGACAACAGAGGTTAGAGATGGATAAGCCTTCATGCATGAGAATCAGAGCATTCCTACAAATGACGAAAAGGTTTTGGAGCGATTTGCGAAACATAACAAAAAAGTCTGGACGCAGCAAGTACGTTATGGCAGTTCATATTCATAAAAATGTTTCTAATACCAAATATGTGTGTTTTTTTAAGATAGCAGGCATCAAATTTGGTTACCAGTATAACCTATGCAGTAAAAACAATATGCCATGTTTCATCAAATAACTTTATTGCTTGAAAATGTACAAAAATTCCCGAAAGTAAACTTAAAGTGTTTCCGAAAAAACTCGTTTCTTGGTCAACCTTATAGGTTAATAGCAAATTGACCTATTCAAATTTGAACAATTTAATCAAAATTCGCTACCATAATGCACGTGCTGCGTCTTGAATTTCTTTTTTTTTACAAACAAGCATTATATTTCGATGGAAAATGCAAAAATGCAATAACATAAGGAGTGTGTGACAAAAAAAAAGAAAATTTGTATCACTAACGACTTATGGGCCATCCTGTGATTGTAGAAATATTTTTTAAGACGTAGCTCAAGACACCCTATAATTAATTAATACATTTTTTTTTTCAGATCTTGTATAATAACGGATATATTGAACTTTATTGATTTTTTACGAAAATCCCACAAAAATTATATACCATTAAAAACGCTAAACTCTATAGCTAAGACTACTTCCAAAGCATCAGAGAAAGGATCTATTTGAAATGCATTTTCTGGAAATATTTTAGTAAAATGAAGGACAATAGCGGTTGAAGTTAAGATTTCAGGGTTTGCAAAACATTCTTCTTGAGACATTTTCATTCCATAGCCCGTATTAATTTCAAGTTATTTGCCTAAATGTTGCCAATTTTGACATTTTAAATCGCGACTTTGACGTTTTGAGGAAAATCCCTATTTATTAGTCTTGAAATGCCTCTAACTTTTTTGTCTTTAAACTTACAGAGCTAAATTTTGGCAGATAATTGACCTATAATGACATAAACCCGTGTACCACAATTCATCACCCTTACTTTGTTATTTCCGGAGATATATATTTTTTTTCGAAAGAAAACACAACATTTTCCGGGGAAACCTGGGCCGATTTTCCTGGCTAACGAACTTATCCAAGCCACTTGCAAAAGGAAAGCACCTGCTAAATTTCATCAAATCGCTACATTATGTTTTAAGTTATCGGCCCGAGATATATATATATATATATATATATATATATATATATATATATATATATATATATATATATATATATATAAATAAGGATCTCGTCATTAGTGAATTTGAAAACAACCTTGACATTACTGTGAATTCGAGTTCGATTTTTTAATTGTTTTTGGTGAATTTTCGTAGAAAAAATTCACACGATAACTCAAGAAGCAATGATCTGATTTTGATGAAATTTGGCAGGTACCTTCCTTTTGCAAGTGGGTTGGACAAGTTCGTTATCCAGAAAAATTGGATCAGGTTTTCCGACAAAATTTTGTGTGTTCTTTCGAACATTTTTTTTATTTCCCGAAATAACAGACCTATGGTACCAAATTTGTAATATAGGTTTATGTTATAAAAATTAAATTATATACAAAACAGATATATATGTTACAAGAAAAAAAAAGTTAGAGCCTCGGTGGTTCAGGGGCAAGAACGTGTGCCTCTGAACAGATGGGTACTGGGTTCGAAACCAGGCTTCTCCTTTCACTTTTTCAGTACAAACTGTAACATTAACATCAACCGAGGTTCTGGCATTGTATTTGAGCAAGTTGAATGTCTGCACATTCCGCCCTTCGAAGTGGGCGTAAATCCGTCAGTACCGTGCGATGTTGGGCACGTTAAAGATCCCTACCCTCCTTACAGAAAGGCAGGGGTCGGCAAAATGTCCAGGATAGTGAGGTGAAATTGCTCCCCGGCGTCGGTGATTGGCCATAGTCGCAGAAATAGGCGGACGTTAAAGAAACAAAACACACACACAAGAAAAAAAAGTTATAATCATTTAATAAAAAATGTTTGGTGCAGATTATTTCCATGAAAATTCACCATAACACACTTGCCGCGTCCAGACTTTTGTTTTCTAATGTAGGGAATATTTAATTTTGTTTTTTATTAATATTTTCGCAATTTTTTGTTAAATTATTTGAATTTAATACATTTTTTAGCCTTTGTATTTGTTATTTTGTTTACCTTTGTATTTTTGTAATACCCTCCCCAAGAAAAAAACCTATCTACGCTCTTGATTAATATACCATAATCGCTATAAGCAGGTAAATTTACATGGAAATGTATCATAAAAATTTTGGTTCGAGTGTCGGAGTCGGTGGCCATTTAATAAGAAAGGGTTCTAACACAGGTTTGCTGTTAGACGCATATGCCGAATTCATCCATTCCCCGAAATAGATCTTCAGTTCACTAAGTGAAGTTCAGTTCGCGACCTGAGTAAAGCCAAATATTCGGTTGCCGAAAATATGTGCTACTTCGGCATTTGTATATATTAAATTACGCATTCTCCCAACAAATGAATTCGTTTTTGCTTAAATGCCAAAACTAAAGCTATTTTCATCTATTGTTGTTCGTTGTTGCCTTTATTTGGTAAATTTCCCTGGCTTCGCAGAAAAGAAAACCAAGATTTGTAAAACCAGAGAAATGGTCTCCACGTCTGTATTTAGTAAAGCTATTTTGGCAAATGGTCACCCACAGTTTACATTTCGCCAATTGTGGATCCAATAAATGCACAGACTCCTGAGAAAACACCAATGGAATGGGATATCTTGCGCAGTGAGGTCAGGTCAGCTTCATATTAGGGAATTTTTGTAGAAAAAAAATATATCACACCGATAACTCAAAAATGAATGGGCCGATTTTAGTCAAGTTTGATGTGCATTACCTTCCTTTTGCAAGTCCAGTTTTTCGTTAGCCAGAAAAATCGGACCATTTTTTTCTTCTAAAATTTATACATATATATATATATATATATATATATATATATATATATATATATATATATATATATATATATATATATATATATATTTATCGCCGGAATTAACAAAGCTATAGAAACCAAACATGCGTGGGTTTATATCATAAAACGTAAACTGCGTACCAAAATTTAGATCTCCAAGTTGAAAGAAAAAAGTTATAAGCACCTATGGAAAAGATTAGGTCCACTGGTGATCACAGAAACGCACAAGACCAAAATATTTTGTGTATTTCCTTGACGCAAAAAGGTCAAGTAACACCAGAAAAATTACTTGGAAAATTTTATAGTTTTTCTTCTTAAAACGTAAAAGTCGCGATTTAAAACGTCAAAATTGACATGTTTTGGACAAAGAAACTGACACAAATACGGGCTATGGGCAATAAATGTCGTAGGAAGTGTGTTTTACAAAGATTTCAGCTTCAAGCGTCATTGTTCTTCATTTTACTACAATATTTGCAGAAAATGTATTTCACAAAGACCTTTTCTCTGATGCTTTGAAAGTAGTTTTAGTTATAGAGTGTATGGTTTAATAGTCTGTAATTTTTAGCGATTTTTCATGAAAAAAAATCGCTATTGAGGAGACCGCAACTTTTAAATTCTTCAAATGGGCGCGAACTTGGCTCCCAAGAACCCGCATGTACAGGTGACGCATTTCTACGGTTAAGCTCAATATATCCGTTATTAACAAGGTATGAGAAAATGTGGCATGCGTTAATTATAGGGTTTCTTAAGCTGCATCTTATATAAATATTTTAACAATAACAGGTGGCCCATAACTCGTTGGTGGTACAAATTTTCTTTTCTGTTTTAGTAGAACATCCCTAATATTATTGGCATTTGATTGGCCATAGTCGCGGAAATAAGCCGACGTTAAAGAAACAAAACACACACACACACACAAATATATATATATATATATATATATATATATATATATATATATATATATATATATATATATATTTATATATATATATATATATATATATATATATATATATATATTATATATATATATATATATATATATATATATATATATATATATATATATATATATTATATTATTATATTATACGTGGTGTGCAAAGTTTCTACGCCACCTACAGACTTGTAGTTTGTTTTATTACATTTCATTTTTATTTCTTCGGAGGTTAGATTCGTTGGCTAGTAGGTACTGAAATTCAAGTTTTTCCACAGAATTTGCAAATTTCCTTTTTGAAACTGCTCAAAAATGTACGAAATTTAACTCATATATTGATATAAAACTACAGATACAATGTTCTAAAATTCAGTTTCGTCGAATAATTGTGATCCGAGTTTTTTCTGGAATTAGATTAAACAAAATCTTGACAATGCCGCGAATTATACGCCGTGTTAGAAAAGGACATTACTATAAAGTTAAATAGAGTAAACAAAGATATTAAATGATCTTGTCGTTGTGAATATTTTAACCAACAGAATGTCACACAATTGAATTGACTTTCCATATTGAATTGATAGAAAAATTCCAGATACTTTAAAGTCAATTATTTATAAAATTTAGCTACTTAAATTTGACATAAATAAGTTTATTAGTGACGTGCGGTCCATGGAAGCAAGGGAAGCATTGCTTCCCTTAAAATAACGACTACATACCTAAACCGCATTATTTAAAATCCTTTTTGTATTCTAAATATTAAATTTCAAATTCTGAAACTATTTTAATTATTAAAATTTTTATTTCGCAAGCTCACACATAACTATTTATTATGCATCATACTGTATTTGTATATACGCTCCTAGCAAGGACGTCGTCCCAGTAAATGCGACCGCATGAACCTGATCTGATTCTACGAGTGGATGCAATGACTTCAGTTAAATACACGTAGTCAGCAGGCAACTTTATAAAAGAAACCTCGGCTCGGCGCGATGTACGCGTGTTTTTAGAACGTGTTGTACTACGAAAACCGGGTGCGCGTTGAAAGCGAATGTACCTGATTATTTTATAGATATAAGCAGCCGAGTAAGTTAAATACATTGGCATTTTATGATTATTAATATGGCTGCAAGTAGATCAGCTTTTAACAGCGGTGACGGTGGGGGTGGGGATTCACAAACTTTACAAACAAGTGGTAATAATAACTGTGATTATATTGATAACTAAATAATTTTCAGATGTACTGTTTGCTGAAAAACTTGCTATTATTAATATAGGTAGGCTGAAACCTAATATAAAAAACTTAAATACAAGAATTAAAACATGTACCTATTCGACATTTCAACGCGGAAAAAACTCATAAACAATATGAATGGTTAACGGGTTGTGAAAACAGGAATAAACTGTTTTGTTGGTCTTGTAGTCTATTGGTGACTGAAAAGGGGGTGTGGAATAAAAGTGGGTTTTCCGACTTGAATAATCTACATAAACTAGTATAAAGATATGTTATGTCTAAAGCGCATTTACAGACCATTTTAAAATTAAGTGTCTTTGGAAAAACGCGAATTGAATACGCCGTTGACAAGCAGATAGAAATTCAACGCCAACACAATGAACTGGTTGATAAAAACAGAAACATATTAAAAAGACTTATTCATGCTGTGTGTTTTCTTGGTCACAGCATGAATTGGGCTTCAGGGGTCATGACGAAACAACTACATCTGCAAATAGAGGAAACTTTTAAGACCTAGTTTCTTTAATAGCCAAATACGACATTTGTTTAAAAAATCACTTGGAACAGTCTAACGTTTTTCGCGGAACATAAAATCGCCTTCAGAATGACTTAATTTCCGCTGCTCCCACTATTATTTTGAACAGAATTAATTCTGAAATTAAACAGATTCGTTTCATTGCTATTGTTCTAGATGAAACAATCGATGCAACTAATTTAAGTCAACTATCTGTAGTAATATGCTACGTAAAAATGGATGGGAGTGTACAAGAAAGATTTTTAGGCTTTAAAAATGTGACATAAGATCGTACCGCAAACGCTCTATATTAAATTGTGCTTAATATTATGAAAGATATTGAGGAGGCTGATAATAAATTAATTGCCCAAAGCTATGATGGGGCTGCTGTTATGGCCGGAAGTTTAGGAGGTCTTCAAGCTAAAGTGCGGGAAAAGTTCTCCATTGCTCTATTTGTACAGTGTTGTGCTCATAAATTAAATTTAATATTATCCCAATCTATAAATCATATTAAAGAATGTAAAGTGTTAAATGGCTGCTTTTTTTCCAAATCTACGAAGCGCACACAAGCCTTAGACTCAATTGTTAAAAAACGTTTACCCAAAGTAGCTGCAACCCGATGGAACTACAACGACAGGGTTGTGTTAACTATATTTGAACACCGTGAATCGTTAATTGGACTTTCTGAAAACATAATGGAAAACAGCAAAAATTGGGACGCAGAAACAATAAATAGTTGTACAGGATTTTTGGATGGTTTGAAAGGAGATTTTAATTTTAATTTTTTACTTAATATATTTTCGGAAATATTTCCGTTTTCAGATAATGTATATAACATATTGCAATGTAAAATAAATTACATTGGTTTTTGCCTGAAAAAAATTGGTGAATTTAAATCCATTATAATTCAACAAATGAATGAATTTGATAAGTTCTGGGAAAAAACAATTGAATTAGAAGTGGAGCCACGAAGAAAGCGTCAGCGCACTGATAATGTGGCAGACCTTCAAACTTCTTATGGCCGCCTTTTCTACGAAATTATATATCAAATTCAGCAGCAAATTAACTGCAGATTTGATCTTCTCAGTGACCTGAAATTTCTTGAATTGTGTAATTTTGGAGGATTTAAAGGGATACCTTTCCCAGAAGATTCATTCAAATCATTATTTCACCACTATGGACATTACTTTGACAAAGCCTCATTACGATCAGAACTTAAAGTGATTTATGAACCCGATGTTATTAACACAAAAACTAACGCGAGTGAACTTTTAACTTTCTTAAAACAATCAAAATTGGAAAATGCATATGCTGAAGTGTTCAAATTATGTGAATTAGTATTAACAAGTCCTGCTACTAGTGCGTCTGTATAACGAAATTTTTCCACATTGAAACGTATCAAGAGTTTTGTTAGAAATTCAACAGGGCAGGAAAGATTTTCCCAAATTTCAATTTTGTTAGTTGAAAATAAACTCGTCCAGGAAATGTCCCAGAACCCACAGTTACACGACGACATTATTATCAAATTTTCCAAATACGACAGAAGAATTCTGTTACACTATAAATAGGTAAGTTTCTGAGAATTGCTTCCCTTATTTCAAATGTCACCGCACGCCCCTGAAGTTTATACAGGTTCAATTATATGCTTATAAGATAAGTGGCATTATGTATTACATAAACTTGTGAAAACTCGCTATTCTAACGCACTTATTGCGTCCCGACTTAATAATTAATTGAATCTGAATATTTTAGGTGTAAAAAAATTTTTTCATTTTACTTAATCTACTTCATATTTTAGGGGCGCACTGTGTAAATTATGCAAAAGATAATGTCAGACAAAGCTAGTAACGAAATTTGTGACTTGCTGTGATTTGTTAGCTGTAAAGTACATTTTGAAGACTCCCAACTCTAAAGCTGACGAGATTCACCTCTTATGCCAGTTAAATTGCCGAAGTGAGCAGCCTCATCTTTTAAAGAACACCATTAATGTGACAAGTATATAACTAGTTTCTCGTATGTCCATAATAAGTGGTCTCAAGCTAGGAAACACGGACATGTTTTCTGTGTAGCAATGAATGGTGAGTCGTATCTTTCCAGCATAATAATCTCACATTACATAACGTGCTGGTATGTCTGTGTACATGTATGGTAAGTGTCGCTACTGTTATAAAACTTATGTAAACCGGGAAAGCCTACGCGACACGGGAGCACTTAAAATGGAGATATCATCTAATCTGGAGGTACTAAACATGACTGGTCTGTGTAAGATCTTGACTAGTGAGATCCAGACTCCGACCTGACCCCGCTTCCAGCAACACTACGTGATTTACATAAATGTAATCATAGAAAAGTATTATGGCCTGTCAAGTGGAAATGCCGCTGGTTGTCTGTTTTGAATATATACTTACCATTATGAGTGGTAATGGACTAACAGGAACTAGTGTGGGAGGAAGTATTTTACAATTGAAATTGTGTGGAGAAATATCTTCGGCGTCTGTTGTGCATTTTATATCCCTAAGCTGCACATAAAGTATAAAAAATAATAACATTAACATTTCAGTGACGTAATCTGTCTTTTTATGTTACAAACAATTTTTGGATGAGAATATCTACCTTAACGTGGCGAACGAGTTTTATTTATAGTTGTCATGTTAAAACATTACTATTTTTTCTACTATAAAATGCGAAAACTGTGGTACAAAAATAAAAAAGCTCTTATTAAACTATTAAAGTCTCTAGGTCCGTATTTCTTTCAGCGATTAACACAGCACTAAAGAAATAAATTAACATGGCTGAGTTCAAGGCGAAAAATTCCGGACTTTCTAGTCCAGCAGTTTTGAATGCAGCTAAGAAAAAGGAAAGAGACATAAGGATCGGTACATGGAACATCAGATCCATGTTCGAAGCAGGTAAAATTCACAACGTGCTTCAAGAAATGCAGCGACTCAATGTGAACCTGATGGGGCTCAGTGAACCTAGATGGCCTAATTCAGGCGAAATAAAGATTAATCAGTCAAAGATTTACTACTCAGGTAACAACCACGCAAATCACCAAAAGGGAGTAGCGATTGTGGTGGACGGTAACTTTTGTCAAGCTATAACTGGCTTCATCCCCATCTCATATAGAGTAATGATGATAAGAGCAACAACAACAACCCAAAGAATACTTAACATCATTCAAGTATACGCCCCCACTTCCGATAAGAGTGAAGAAGAAATAGAAAAATTCTATAATGAAATTCAACAAGCTCTGGATGTCACAAAGAACAGGGATATAACGATAATAATGGGAGACTTCAACGCGAAAGTTGGAAAGGGGAAAGTAGAAGATCTTATTAGTGATTTTGGGTTGGGCACAAGAAATGAAAGGGGGATAGATTGACACAGTTCTGTCAAGAGCAAGACAAGGTGATTAGAAACACATACTTTAAGCTGCCTGATAGGAGGCTTTATACTTGGAAATCACCCGATGATATCACCAAACACGTAGTTAGGAATCAAATTGATTACGTCTTAATTAATAAAAGGTACCGAAACTCCATAATGTCGGCTAAGGCTTATCCTGGAGCAGATGCAGCAACAGATCATAATCCAGTAATAGTAAGGTTCAGAGTACGACTGAAGAAGCCAAAATCCCAACAAAACAAAAAACATCTACAAACCTTAAATTTTAAAAGCCCAATAATGAGAGAACAATTGACTAAGAATATTAACAACGAACTAAGTAAGATGAGAGCTGAACCGAATGAAAATCCAAACATAATATGGGATACCATCAAAACCACGATAACGACTTCAACAAAAGAGTTAATGCAAACAAAGAATACTGTTCACAAACAAAAACCATGGATAACTGACGAAGTTTTAAAACTAATGGAAGAAAGAAGAACGTACAAAAATATAGACAACAATGCATATAACCATATACATAGTGAGATAAGAATAAGAATACGTGAAGCCAGAGAAAAGTGGTACAGAGAAAAATGTGCGGTGATAGAAGATTTGACAATGAAAGACGATGATCTTAACCTCTATAACAAAATTAGGGAGGTGGCTGGTATAAAAATGCAAAACCAAAGCAATGTTTTACTAGACAGAGGTGATAAAATAATCCCAGACACTGCAGGGAAGCTGGCAAGATGGAAGGAGTATATCCAGGAACTATTTGACGATGACAGACAACAAGAAATGGTAGAAGAGGACGCAGAAGGAGATTTGGGCCCAACAATAACAAAGGAAGAGGTAATGCACGCGGTAAAAATGGCAAAGTCTAATAAAGCTCCAGGACCCGACGAAATTCCAGCAGAAATAATTATACTAATCACAGAAGATCAAATGGGCATATTGGTGGAACTATTTAACATAATATACAACACAGGAATCATTCCCCGCGAATGGCTTAGATCGACCTTCATTACATTACCAAAAAAGTTTAATGCAAAAGAATGTAGTGACCACCGAACCATCAGTCTAATGAGTCATGCTCTCAAAATATTCCTAAAGATAATACACCAGAGAATTTTTAGGAAATTAGAACAAGATATTAGCGAAACCCAATTTGGCTTCAGAAATGCAATGGGAACAAGAGAAGCCTTGTTTGCCTTCAATGTGTTGACTCAAAGATGCATGGACATCAATCAGCCGATGTATGTATGTTTCCTTGACTACAACAAAGCATTTGATAGAGTCCGCCACAACCTCCTCATTCAGTTACTTAAAAGTAAAAATATAGACAAGAAAGATATCAGGATAATCAATAATTTATACTACAGCCAGACGGCTAATATTAAGGTGGACAATGAACTCTCAGAAGAAGTAAAAATACAACGTGGTGTAAGGCAAGCATGTGTACTATCGCCGCTATTATTTAATCTTTACTCGGAAGAAATCATTCAGAGAGCGCTGGAAGAAACAACAATAGGAGTAAAGGCAAATGGAATACCCATTAACAATATCCGGTATGCAGACGACACCATACTCATTGCCGTACCAATAGAAGATTTACAGAGCTTAGTAGATCAAGTAGTGACGAGTAGCGAGGAGAGCGGACTTACCTTATATATCAAAAAGACCAAATTTATGACCATTACAAAGTCAGTTCAGCAACAGGAAAACCTATGGATCAACGGAGAACTAGTAGAGAAAGTCAGTAAGTACAGGTACCTGGGAACAACTGTCAATGAAAATAATGAGTACGCTGAAGAAATTAAATCAAGAATTTGACAAGCCAGAACCATATTTAACAGAATGAGAAGCGTGTTATGCACTTACAACTTAGGGTCAGAATATTGAGATGCTACGTTTTTTCGGTGTTGCTATATGGGATGGAATCATGGACGCTAAAGAAATATATAAGTGATCGACTGGAGGCATTTGAGATGTGGTCATATAGAAGGATCTTGAGGATAAGTTGGGTAGACATGGTAAAAATGAGCAGGTACTGGGAAGAATGAGAAAAGAAAAAGAAATATTGAACACAATTAAAATAAAGAAGCTGCAATATCTGGGCCACGCGATGAGAGGAGAGAAATATGTATTGTTGCAGAATATTCTGCAGGAAAAGATACAGGGAAAGAGAAGCAGAGGAAGAAGACGCATTTCCTGGCTAAATAATCTGAGAAAATGGTACAACTGTAGTTCCGTTGAGTTGTTCAGATCTGCAGCATCAAAAGTAAGAATAGCCATGATGATAGCCAACCTTCTAAGAGGAGACGGCACTTGAAGAAGAAGAAAGAAACAAAAAAAGTCCAGGCGTAGGAAATGCAACAAATTTTTATAAGTTTTGCAATACAGAACACAGCTTACATGGACCGGTTTAAACTCATTTATGTTTAATTTAGTCTGTGTATGATGGATAACATTCCAATGCCATCACTCTCTCTCTGCACACACACACACACCCATGTTATTAAATTTACGCAGCTGATTTTTATAAACAATTCAATTCAAAACAGCTAAATTTTTATGAATGTGAATCAAATTTTGTGGAATCCTATTGATTAGAAACTACAGAACGTAATATAATGTAATATATTCACCTTTGTTTATTCTGCTTCACTTTATCAACATGGTAATGTCCTTTTCTAACAACTGCGAATATATTTCGTGGCGCTTTCAAAATTATGTTAAATTTAATCCCGGAAAAACTCGAATTAGAATTATTCAACTAAACCAAATCTTAGCACATTGAATCTGTAGTTTGTTGGAAATACATGAGTTAGTATTCGTTAAAATGAATTGATGAGTTTCGAAGATACCTACAACATTTTCGACAAGAAAATTTGCAATTTTTTGTTGGAGAACTTGATTCTTGGAACTGGCCAACACACTTAGAAGTTGGAAAGGACTTTCCAATGTAATGAAAAAAACTAGAAGTCTCTAGCTGGCGTAGAGGCTTCGAAAACAATGTTGTACACACACACACATACACACACACACACACATATATATATATATATATATATATATATATATATATATATATATATATATATATATATATATATATATATATATATATATAAAACGTTTTGCATGACAGTGTTGGATGTTTGTATTTGTCGGGCTATAAAGTACTGCCACTTGTAGTCCGGAACTTTTTTGAAAAGGAGTAGCTTGTAATCCGACAAGTTACATAAAAATGGTAAGATCAAATCTATATGTACTACTTAATATGCAATATGGGACTTACGATATAGCACATGCAAAAAATAATAACTAAACATCTTGATGTCAATCAATTACATAAAACATGTGTAAGTATTTTCAAGGTACACATGATCTTAATTTTAAAATGGTGTTAACGGGAGCGTTAGGATATTTGGAGGAATAAAGTCGTCGAACTAAGCGTATTTGAACATCGGTAACGGTTTAATTATAAATTAAATAACTCACAGAGATTTCGACAACATTATTAATAACAACTAAATGAACCTAACGTAGACTGTTACATCGTGAATCTTAATTGAACAGTGTTTTATATTTACATAATTAAATCACAAGTATCGCATCGTTACATTTTAAGCAATCTAAATTAACTGTCTACATCGTAAGAACTTATTTAACTAGTCTCATTATGACTCACTAAATTAATCTCATTTATATTTACCAACAATAATACTTATATTGTTTCTTAATTAGTTTACGACCTTCCAAATTGCTGACTTCAGCATTCCTGGATACCTTGCACGTTGCGAATTTACGTTGTTTATTGTTTACATAACAAATGTCATATTTTCAATGTCAATCGATACATTTCTGACCTCTAATTATTTGCAATATTTACATTCTTTCGTGTAAAGAAGTAAACTGAACTACTTTTAATTATTATTTTGGTGTTTTTAGCAATTATGTTTCTACATCTATTACGGCCCTTCTGAAGACCTTTCCTGTTCTCTGAACAAATGGATAAACAGATAAATTTATGGTGCCTGTAAGTATTCATAAATTTTCTTTCGTTTTACATGGGCTAAACGCGAGAGTAAGGCCTTGTCTCTCAGTCTTCTCAGAAGTAAAAGTTCGTTGTACGATGCACCATTTTCTTCACCATTGCCTAGCCAGCTAAAATGCATTAAATGCATCTTTACCTGACCCTTGCGGAGTAGTTGCGATGTCTTCGTCACCATCTTGATTTATTATTGGAATAGAAACTAGGTTGACAATCTCATCAGACATTTGATGGAAAGCACTTTATTCTTCATCCATTGCATGATACCAGATTTTCAAAATTTCCGAACTAATCTAACACAGTAACACTGAAATAGAATAGATGGTGTATGAACACCCCCTGGGGTTAAGAGACTCAACATATTTCAGCAGAATTTTGGAGTAAATTTCCAAAATTTCCGAACTAATCTGCGTTTCTGTAGCAACTTGCTCTACGACTTCCACAGTAGCACTGATTTAAGAAGCGGTGCCGGGAGTGGTGACAGTTTCTGGCTCCAAGTTTTTTCCATGCCAATGTAATGGCTGATGGGGGCAATGTATTCCAAGATTGGCAAACGGACAGTCTTTCATGTTTAATTTTTTTAATATGTTTCCTATAGGTTGATCTTTTAATCTGGCCGTCAGCAGCAGTTTTTTCTTGTAGTCTTGCTTGACAAACTGAATGATATGATCCATTGGCTGCAGTGCAGTTTGATGCGAGTATTCGAACAGTTTGACGGCCACGTAAATATTAACATGAAACAAACAACACAGAGGTGCTGGCTATTTAAGGCGAGCAACATCGTAAGCAGCTCACACTCGTGAAATTTTTTATATAGAACGCACCTCCAGTAGTAACAAGAATAATAATGGGTCTTTTTAAGTGTGAAGAGTGTTCTAAAAATTTTGCAAGAAAAGATATTCTCCAACGCCATAAAACCCACTGTAATTCTAACTCTCAGTTATTCTTTTGTCCCGAGTGCCTATCAACATTCTCAAGGGGCGATAATCTTAAAAAATACACAAAGAAGTATCATGGTAAGTAAATTTTTAATTAAATATATAGGTTTTTGATTTTATAACTGTTGGAGTATAGATTTTCTTATTGTTTAACACCTAATGAAACATTAATTATATAAAAAAAGATTTGGAATAGTTTTCTTTTATTCGAACAGCACCGAATTTTGATTTCGTAGTTGAATTTAAAATATTGATTTTTTAATCACTGGCATAGCTATCGAATTTTTATTATGTTTAGCTCCATTTAGCTGATCCTGACAGATGTCGTCCTGTTTAAGTTTCAATATCTCAAATGACCTTTGCGCACGTAGCGAAATAAATCGGAGGATAACGCACTATCGTTTTTTCCGAATTTTTAAATTTTGCGGGTAACTTTTGCAATTTATCTTTCCCTACAAACCTTATTCAGACTATTAGGAACATTTTGAAAATAGAGTTATCCAAATAGGTCCAGCCGTTCTCAAGTGAGCGCTTACCAACGAACAGAGTTTCATCTTTGTTTGTATTGATAAAGCAATACCGCTTGCTAAGTATTTCTATACGTGTAGATTTGTGATGACATAAATGATGAAAAATTGGTACGATGTGACTGATTTATTACCCAACACTCACAACTAGATAATTAAAAAGTATCCTTTCAACAAAAACGGTTTATGTCTTTCAGCAAATATATAGGATATTATCAAAAAACTTTAATTGTAGCTATATCTTTCAACATAATTTCTGACTACGCAAAAGCCAATAATAAATAAAATTTCGGGACGCAGCATGTGCATTATCGTAATGAATTTTCATAAGAATTATTCACTATTAGTACGGTATTTTACTAGAATTAACACTTTAAATTTAAATATGCCCTGAAAATTGGAATTAAAGGCCGTGATACAGGCACGTTTCATTAATTTCTTCGAAAGTGTTACCATCGATATCCCTCTATTATCAAAAAACATTTTAACCTTGTCTTTTAGCTCCTTTTGAGACAAGTGCCCAAAATTGAATTTTCTAGGAAGCTAGAAAACTAAAATTTGGTATATCTAGGTGTAGTAAGTTTCTTTAAAAGAAACTTTTATTATAAATTTCATTAAAGCTTTCTAAAAGAAAATCGAATTCAAATTTAGAGAGAAACTATTTGCCAAATTATAAACATGACAGATATTTTTCCAACAATAAAAAACGTTTTTTACAAACAAATTCTGTTCTTTTTTATCAACAATAAAAAATATCTGCTGAAATTTATAATTTTAGACGTAAAGGTGACAAAGTTATCCAGGCATTTCAAAGAAAAAGTATATCTTGGTCCAAACGTATGAAACCTGGACACTATTATTTCTACCAAATATTTAAGTTAGTAAAACAAAACGTTACATGTGCACCGTGCGAGAATAGAAAACGCCACAACCGTGGTTGAGTTGAGTTGTGTGGAGAACACGTTACCCCTCGACCAGGAGAGCTGCCTACCAGCTTTGTTTACGCGGTATTATTGCTGTCCTCACACCTTGATCTTTCCACTATATGCTACATTTTCAGTCCGAAACTCTAATTGGGGCCGTTTATCACGCTACTAATACAGTGCATTTTAAAAATGTATTGAATCTCTCACTTAAAAAGCCATAACTTTTACAGTCACATAATTTTTAATTTCATGTCATCTGTCACTGTGCGAGTGTGTGCTGGATATGGTTTTGCCTAATGGCATGGTCACAGCACAAGAAGCAATTGTTTATTATGCTGAATGCTGTGGCATGGTGTTGACAACGGTGTAACGGTGTTCGGGATTTTAGTGACCGATATTTGTCGATCGCTAGTTCGGGTAGCATGTTTTATGCGTGTTATTTGTATTGTTTCGTCCTGTAGTATCTATGTATTAATCTGCGCATGGCAGCGAACTACTCTGCTTTTCTCAGGCATTGAACTTTAAACACTTAGTCGTTTTAATTCATGGCTTTCAGATTTTATTTTTAATTTAAAGACTAAATTGTGTAAACCAAATTAATTCAAATTTACAACAGAGGTTTATTTACACCATCTATGTAACGTCTCATTTCAGTTACTTCAATACTTACAAAAATATAGCGTATTCAAAAATATTTTTGTATATTTTTGGGGGAAAAAAAGGTCGGTTGCAGCTGATTTACGAACTCATCTGCGGTGTTAACAAAGTGAAGATATGTGCCAAGTTTCGTTCAAATCTAGGGGTCCTAACTTACACTCATTTAAAAACATTTTTCAAAAGTCTCACCATCGTTACCTCCTTTTTAGTGTCTTAATGAAAATTAACTAATAAGGTGCGCATTAATTACAAAATATATTGTATTAACTGTTCGATAAAGCAGGAATACTACACTCAAGTACCAATAAATCAATAAACTATGTATGTTCATAATTTTAATCCTATTAATAGCTGTCTGATCGCCTACATGAAACGAGAACAATAAAATGCAGTTGGAATTGTTCATACTATTTACAGTAGATAATTCAGATACTAACTGTAATGTTATCAAGATTTAATGTCCTCCTTTGATCAGAAATTATTTGTTTAGAGTGACTCAAATACAAATAGAGACATTTTATTTTACTAGCTAATTCTACGTTTACTTTTAAAGCTTAAATATCAGTCTTTTTTTCCATATTGGACATTAACGTTGAGAAAATTTGGCAATTATTATTAATTGCAATCATTGAGGTTAAAACCAACATATTGTAAATAAAATAGACAAAAAATGTGTTTTAATACCTTGGATGAGTTGGTTGCCTGTTTACTGTTATTTCAGTAAGGATTACTTTTCATTTTGTTATCATATTATCACTAAGAATTTACTTAATTAAAAAATTAATTCCGTAGGCCTGGAAGTGGTCTCCGGTATCGTAAAAAACTATAGTTCGTAATCAAGAAAAAAACACCATTTTAGTGAATTTTTATTAAAAAAATTCGGGACGCAGCAAGTGCGTTATGGAGGTGAATTTTTATTAAATGTTTCAAACTTCAATAACTCAATTTTCTATAAACTTAGAAAGCTTAATTTTGGTACGTGGTAAGATATTTCCTAAGGCAAGATACTCACAAAATTTCATTAAAATAGCTTTGTAATATTTGGTGAAAAATTTTTTTCGAAGGAAAATTCGAAATAACTAAATTTTCTATAAACTTAGAAAGTTTAATTTCGACACATAGTAAGGTCTCTCCCAAGGCAACATATCTAGTAAATTTCAGTAAAACACCTTGGTAATTTTCGGAGAAAAAATTTTTTTCGAAAGAAAACTCAAAAATTTCCCGGAAAACCCTGTCCAATTTTCCTGGATAACGAACTCATCCAAGCCATTAATTAATCTGTTATTTATTTTTTGAAATTAAAATTAAACATTGAAACTGACCATCGATACCTCTTTATTTGTGAATTTTTTTAAATAAAATTCACTAAAAATTCACTAATAGAGAGGTATCTATGGTGAGACTTTGTAATTTTTTTTCAAATGAGCGCGAACGAGGACCCCTAGAATCCATATCCGGGGTCAGTTTCAATTTTTATATGTTTATATATATATATATATATATATATATATATATATATATATATATATATATATATATATATATATATATATATATATATATATATATATATATATATATATATATATATATATATATATATATATATATATGTGTGTGTGTGTGTGTGTGTGTGTGTATCCAACCGATAACTCAAAAAAATAATTATTCTATTTCGATAAAACTCGACAATTGCTTTTCTTTTATTAATGGCTTGGATGAGTTCGTTAGCCAGGAAAATCGGACAAGGTTTTCCGGGAAAATTTTTAGTTTTCTTTCGAAAAACATTTTTTCCTCCGAAAATTACAAAGCTCTCCTAATGAAATTTGATTTGTATATTGCCTTGCGAATAGTCTTACCACATACCGAAATTCACGTTTCTAGGTTTATAGAAAATTGAGTTATTAAAATTTTATGTTTTTTTTCGAACAGCATTTTTTTCTCCGAAAATTACAAAGTTATTTTAATGAGCTTTAGTGGATATGTTTCCTTGCGAAAGACCTTACTACGTACCACAATTCAACTCCCTAAGTTTATAGAAAATTGAGTTATTCAAATTGGAAATATGTAATAAAAATTCACTTCCATAACGCACTTGCTGCGTCCGAACTTTTATATTTTCCTCAAGTCCTTTACAAGGGCGTGGATAAGAAAATTTCCTCGGGAGGTAATTATACCTTTATTATAAATACATTTTATAGGCATGAATTCTAACAAAAATGTTTTTAATTCCAAATATGTCTTTTGTTTAATGAAAGGCATGAAATTTGGTAGATAGTATAACATTTATAGCGAAAACCATGTGCCATATTTCATTAATGTAATTTTATTGTTTAAAAACATAAAAATTTTACGAAAATCAATAAAATTGTCCTGAAAAAACTGGTCCCATTTTTCTGGGGAATGAATCAATTCAAGAAATTTACACAAAAGCTACACTTATCAGGATATAATTATTCACAAAAAGCTTTTTGACAAAAATACAAAAAAATTACATGGAAATATTCAAACAATCGCTTTCACGAAAAGTAGTTATTTTTTTTTTTAGAAAAATTGGCTTAAGTAATGTAACACAAAATTCATATAAGTGTTTTTTTACCGAAAATTAGCTAAAGGGTTTTTGACACGACAATTTTCTAACCATATTTATTGCAGGAAAATTAGAAAACAGGTTTTGTATGTAAATTCGCAAACACCTTTTTCACAATAACTTGTTAAACATTACTTATTGATTACTAACCTTTCACAACAATTTGACCAAAAATGATTTCTAGGAGAATACTAAAAAAACTAAATGCGTTAAGGTAGTGCATTTTCATAAGAATAATATATTATAGTCATTTAGCCTTCTATTAAAAGTTATAAAACATTACTTTATTTACTTAGGGACAGTAAAAAATAAGGTAAAGCAATGTAAGCAAAAACATGATCTCTATCATAAATAGTTATACAGTAATTTGGATACAAAACTCTTGCTAAATCTATTGGGAATAATGTCTGCAAGAGCACGTTCCCACCTCTTGCCTCAGGGGATGAAATTGTTTCTACCGCCCTGGGCAAGGCTGAACTTTTTGCCTCGTTGTTCGCCAACAATTCTACTCTCAACCCACCTCCAAATGTTCAACCACCAACAATCCCCAATGTCGCGCATAAAATGACGGATATCATTTTCAAAACTAAAAAGGTACGAAAGATGCTCTCTTCTCTTAATACCAGGAAAGCCTCTGACCTTGACGCGATCCCAGAAATTGTTCCCAAAAAATGCGCACTAGAACTTGCTCCTCTCCTGACTCGTCTGTTTCAGACATCTTACAATAGAGGCATATTTTCTAGTAACTGGAAAACTGCTCGAGTATAACCCGTCCCCAAGAAAGGATCCAATGCGCTTCCTAGTAACTACAGGCCTATTTCGTCTCCAAACTGATGGAAAAGTATATAAACACCGAATTACTAAAATTTCTTGAAAAACACAGTCTAATTCAGTATGGATTCCGTCAGCGCAGATCAACTGCCGACCTCCTTTCCTTTGTAACCCATTCTTGGAACAAGTTTATGGAACTACACGGTGAATCCCATATTGTCGTTCTCGACATATCCAAAGCATTCGACCAGGTCTGGCACGCAGCGCTGCTTAATAAACTTCCGGCCTATGGCCTACCACCAAAACTCAGTACCTAGACAGCAAATTTTTTTTTTCCAACGGGAGCATTTCTGTTGTCGTGGATGGCCGTTCCTCTAAACTGTATCCAATTAATGCAGGAGTTCCTCAAGGTTCAGCTTTAGCCCCTACTTTGTTTCTTTTCCACATCAATGACCTCTTCTCTAGCACATTTAACCAAGTTTGCAGTTACGCGGACGACAGAACCCTCCACTCAAATATACAATATTCTAAGTCTGTGTCTTTAGCCCAATTAGATGAGGATCGCAGACTCATGGAGGGTTCTGTCTCCGTGGATCTGCAAAAAATATTAGACTGGGGAAGTATAAATCTTTTACAATTCAACCCCACCAAATCTTAGTTTTGCTTTCTTTCTTCTAAGAGATACACCAGCCCTAGACCCATCACAATGAATTACCAAGTTATTCAAATTAATCAGTCCTTTTTTCTTGTTGGCATTTCTGTGGATCGATAGTTTTTAGGCTGTAAGCCCTCGTGGTGTGTTGTTGAAATATAAAAAAAAGTATTTACACACTCGTGTCCGTTTTTAATTGCTGATTTTATCCATATTATTTTACTATCTGACTCGTTCTACATACATAGCGTATACCAGAGAACTAACAAATATATCTGTCTATCTATCTATTTGGTAAGGCTAAATATAACTTATTTGTTTTTAACGACAACTTTAGCCGCTTTCTATTAGAGTGTTAAGAGATACCTAACGAAATTTGTAAACAAATTAATAAAATAACCTTGTGTAGTTAATTATTATTAGAAAATATTTTTGTAAGATAACACTGCTTATTTTCTAGATTTCGAAGATATGAGACATTTCCATCTGATAAATGTATTATATACTTTATCAATCGTAGTTACCTATCAGTCCGTAAACAAAGTTTGTTTTATAATACATGTGAAAGGAATTATACAGGATAAGGCAGTTATTGCCCCATTATAAACTCAATAGCAAAAGTAAACTTGATTAATTTGTTAATATTGCAAAAGCCCCACATTTCATTTTTTAGAAAATTTAAAAAAAAACATCGCTTCAAAGGTGCGAACTACTGTAAAAATGTTACAGATTTTTTGAAATAAACTTAATCCATAATATCAATGACCCCCTTTTACAGATACGTTTTCGAGATACAAGGCATATATACAGTGAGCGGCCAAATTATGGAATAAATTCGTTAAAATTCTAGCGATTTGTGTTTTGACGAAATGCTCGGATATGTCAACCCTAGTTTTAAAAAGTCTGGACGCAGCAAGTGCCTCATAGTAGTGAATTTTCATTAAAATGTTTTAAATAGGAGATATGTGTTTTTTAAAGAAAGCAGGCATCAAATTTAGTTCCAAGTATTACTACATCGTAGAAACAATGTACCATATATCATCAAAATAACTCAATGTTTAAAGATCTACAAAAATGTTTCGAAAATAAACTTAAAATTTTCCCGAAAAAACTAGTTTCCTGGCCAAATAACCTTATAGGTTAACTATAAATTGAGCTATTCAAATTTAAAGCATTTAATAAAAATTCGCTACCATAACGCACATGCTGCGTTCCAAATTTTTTTTCTTACAAACATGCATTATAATTACGTGGTCGAAATTCGATACACTAAAGGTCAGCTCAGAACTGGCACGGACCGGGGAATCTGGCTGTTTAATTAAAACAAAGCATGGTTAATCTATTTGGACGTAGCACATTTTAATAAAGATTCGCTACCATAACGCACTTGCTATGTCTCGAATTTCTTTTCTTACAAACATGCATTATAATTAACGTGGTCGAGATCAGATGCATTAAAAGTCAACTCAGAACTGGCACGGATTGGGAAAGCCGACTGTCTAATTAAAACAAAGCAATGTTTAATCGTTTTCGACTGGGGAGATTTTCATGGCTAACAAACTTATCCAAGCCACTTGCAAAAGGAACGCATTCACCAAATTTAATCAAAATCGGCCCATTATTTTTTGAGTTATTGGTGTGATACATGCACACACACACACACAAATATATATATATATATATATATATATATATATATATATATATATATATATATATATATATATATATATATATATATATATATATATATATATATATATATATATATATATATATATATATATATATATATATATATTGTGTGTGTGTGTGTGTGTGTGTGTGTGTGTGTGTGTGTGTGTGTGTGTGTGTGTGTGTGTGTGTGTGTGTGTGTGTGTATGTATATAAACATATAAAAATTGAAACGGACCCCGGATATGTGTTCTAGGGGGCCTAATTAACGCTCGTGTAAAGAATTTTTTTCAAAATTCAAAAGTCGATCTCCTCATTAGTTATTTTTTTAAATTGACTAAAAACACGCATTTTTGCATAAAATATACGTTTCTCCCACTCATGCTTATCAAATATGACGTCACCAGCATTTCTTTTTATATTGATAGATCATTAAATTGTCTACATGGTACCATAAAAAATTGTATAGCTCACATTGTTCAATTTTCGAAGGAAAGTCACTTAAAGAGTGGAAAACATACACTTTCTTCATAACAACCATCAAAAGATAAAGACTTATTCAACAAATTAAAAAGTATTGTTTCCCTTAAATATAATGTTGGAAATGCAATCCAATCCGACATCTTGACAATAAGCAAATCTGTTGACACATTCCTCGTGTACATTGCGAATGACGGCAGGGCAACTCATTTCATACCTAATTCGATTTTTCAAATCTTCTAGAATATTTGGCTTTTTAACACAGATTTTTGGTTTTAAGTACCCCCATAAAAATCTAGAGGGGTAAGGTCTGGGGATCTGTGGGGTCATTCTAGTGATACTCGCCTACCAATCCAGGAAACCAGTCATTTGAAAACTCGCGAACAGGACGTGCAAAGTGGCTAGGTGCACCATCTTGCTGAAACAAAATATCACCATTTGGTAAATCAGGATCATCTTCATTTGGAAAACTTGCAGCAAGATCACGAATAAGATCATTCCTTAGAAAATTATGATATCGCTGCCTATGATTCTATCGTGGACCATTCCTGCCCACACAATAACTTTACGAGGGTTTTGTGTATGTGCTTCAGTCATCCACTGAGGATTATCTCCACTCCAATACCTGTAATTTTGTTTATTCATTGTTCCCTTCAGCCAAAATGACACTTCGCCGAAAAAAACAATTTGGCGGATAAATTTTGGATTAGGGTTGCAAAAATCTTGCATTATTTTACAAAGATGTATTCGTCGGTCCAAATTATCTTTATGAAGTTTTTGCAGCAGCTGTATTTTATAAGGATGGTAATTTTCTAATTTTAATGCACGTAATACTGATCGCTGAAAAATTTGATAGTCTGCAACAGTTGCAATTCATCGAGATGAAATTTGAGAATTCTCATCCACACTCAATAAAAAATTATGTTTGACGTCTTCATTAATTTTCGTAGGACGCCCTACACTTTCCATGTATTTAACATGTACAGTTTCTCTAAATTTCTTCTCGATTTTACTCACAGTGGATTGGCTGATGCATCTATCTGGATATCTCGCATTAAACGAATTACACAATTCCTATTGTGTACTGTTTTTACCACCGCATCCAACAAGAATTAATATTTCTATATACTTCGTTTTACTTAAATGTGCCATACGTAATTAACTTTTAAAAGTGGTTTATGTTATTAAGAATAACGTATACTTGACAATGACGTACACGTGATGCTTTTGTATTATTGACTAGTACCTACTTAAGGAGACAATTTTGAACATTTTTTACAGGAAATAATCTTATCTTATTCGTTATCTTTTGATTGTCGTTTTGAATATTTATTTTATTTTATGTTTTACACTTTTCCACTAATTTTCATTGAAAAATTTAATAATGTTAGGTATCAAAATTTGGAATGTACCGTCTAGCGAATTCCATGATCTATCAAAATTAAGAATTTCGGAACGCAGCAAGTGCGTTATGGTAGCGAATTTTTCTTAAATGCTCCAAATTTGTATAACTTAATTTTCTATAAACGCAGAAAGTTTAAGCTTGGTAAATAGTAAGGTGTGTATGAGGGCAATATATCAACCGAATTTCATCAAATTAAATTTGTTATTTTGTGAAATACGAATTTTTATCGAAAAATCAAATTAAAGAAAACTGGTCCGATGAGGCTGGCTAACAAACCCATTCAAGCTATTAATAAAAGGAGTGTTTCTTGCCGAGTTTCAACAAAATCGGTTAATAACTTATGAACTTACCGGTTGGACGCACATACAAACGTGCGCGCGTGTGCACTCGCACACACACATAATACACATACACACACAATATATATATATATATATATATATATATATATATATATATATATATATATATATATATATATATATATATATATTATTGTGCTATTAATAAAAGGAGTGTTTCTTGCCGAGTTTCAACAAAATCGGTTAATAACTTATGAACTTACCGGTTGGACGCACATACAAACGCGCGCGCGTGTGCACTCGCACACACACACATAATACACATACACACACAATATATATATATATATATATATATATATATATATATATATATATATATATATATATATATATATATATATATATACACAAATTAAAAAATTCAAACCGACCTTGGTTTCGGGTTCTAGGGGCCCAAATTTGCGCTCATTTGAAAACATGTTTGCAAAGTCTCACCATCGATACCTCTCTAATAGCGACTCTTTAAAATAAAAATTTGCTAAAAACGGGGGTTGTCATTTAAAAAAAAATGTCGATGACGTAATATTTGAAAAGCAGGAGTGGGAACAACATAAATTTTATGCAAAAATGTGTATTTTTGAAAACTAGAGTTGACGTGTCCGGCATTTCGTCAAAACACAAATCGATTCAATTTTAATGAATTTAGTCCATAATCTTGCCGCTCAAGGTATGCATTTTTAAATAAGACTGTATAGGTTATTGGTTTTTTGTAAACCACTATTTATTCTGATTACACTGATATACAGGCTCTTCGGGGTACAATAGTATACATTTGTTCCCAAGCTTATATAGGACAAACAAATAGACCTATCGACAATAGAATGTATGAACGTACTCCCCCATTTAGAAAATCTGACCACCCGTCAGCACTGGCAATGCATCTTATTCACATAGGACACAAAATAGACTTCCACAATACTAAAACAATAGCTCCAGTCTACAACTTAGAAAAACTTTTATTCTTTCTGCTTGCTTCATACCATCCTCTGCGTTCATTGTCATTGTCATTGTCATTTTCATATTTCACTTTTCTTATCATATGCCTCGAGTTTTCCCTATACGTTACTCCTCTTTCTTGCTTACATCCCTTTTCTTTTGATCTTATTCCTTTATTTTGCCTTCTGGCCTTTTGATTTTCAAAATTAAATTGCCTCTTTCTTTCGAAATTGTTCATTTTAATTCAAAATTCTTGCTCTCCTAGCCTTTTTATCATATTGGCACTGCCGCTTGATCTTGTCCATCTGTTTGCCCCCGGCCATAGTTTTCAAAATTAAATTGCTTCCTTTTTTCAAAGTTGGCCATTGTAATTTAAAACTCTTACTCTCCATTTCTTTTATTTTAAGTTTTAGTGTAAAGAAAATTGTCGAACGATATGGATATATACACAATTTACAGAGAGCCCATATGTAAACTGTAAGTATTGTACGTACTACTGACCTGTGGGCAAATTATTTCAACAAATATTGCTAAGATAACCCCCCAATATACCTATATCTGAGCATTGCCATATTTCAACAAATAATAGGAGTTTAATTCATCAAATTAAATTTTCGTACAGGTTTTCCTTTTTTGTTTTATAGTGAAATTTATAGGGAATTTGTATTATGTACACTCTGATGTACTAGTAGTTTATAATGTGCAATTTCCCAGCACAATATATATATATATATATATATATATATATATATATATATATATATATATATATATATATATATATATATATATATATATATATATATATATATATATATATATAGGGAGTTTCACAACCCAATGAATACAGAATGTGTGCGTGTGGAGGACCTCAAAACATGACGATTTTTTATATAATTTTTTTTATTGATATTGAACTTGCAAGATTCTTTAATAGTCACAAGAAACAGCTCTATTTCACAGAACAATCAAATTTTGTAGATGGTTTTCTTTTATTAATATTGTTATTTGACAAAAAATTGAAGTAGATATAAACTAAAAAAGGGGTGAATTAGGGGTGGGTCACCCTTTTAATGATTTGATTTTTTAAACCTTAACCTAGTTAAAAGTTAAGGTTCATCAGTTTTTTTGTCAAATAACGATGTTGACAAAATAAAACCATCTACCAAATTTGGTTGTTCTATGTTAGGGCACTGCTGCAATACAGCTGTTTCTTGTAATTATTAAAGAATCTTCCGTTGTCTATATCTCACCAATGGGCGTCAGAGAAAAATGTTATACAAAAAATCGGCATGTTTTGAGGTTTTCACACGCACACATCCTGTGTCCATTGCGTTGCGTATCACCCTGTATATATATATATATATATATATATATATATATATATATATATATATATATATATATATATATATATATATATATATATATAAAAACCCATAAAAATTGAAACTGACCTGAGATATGGGTTCTACGGGGCCTAGTTCCAAATCTCCCCATTAGTGAATTTTTTCTACGAAAATTCACTGAAAGTGAATAAAATGTAATGTATATCACAGAAAACTATTACGATAATATAAATAAACAATTTTCTCATTAAAATATAGCAAAAGATCATTAAGCAAATTTTTGTAGAACCCATGCACCACTAAAAAGATCACAACAAAAAATCTTTAAAAAACCGTTCTTGGAATAAGTGTGAATAATGTTACCTCATCGAGTGGGTATAATTACAGATAAGCTATGTTTTTGCAACACAAAATATATCTTGCCACAAAGGCCAATTTCCTGGCGATGTGTTTTCAATTTCCCACAAAGCATTTAAACAATAATTTCAAAGTACGTCTCACCATATTTTAAACTATTTATGTTAAACAAATGATGATTCTATTATAGATTGCTTATCTAACCTTTAATGATATCAGGGATTGGAAAAATCCATTCAAATATAAGATAAATTACGAGATTTTAAGTTTCACTTGTCATTCTTCTTACGTTTTTATAATAGGCAAGTCTTGTTTTTATCAAATTAAGTAAACGTTGGAAAGACAGTAAGAAATTCAGGCAAGTAACATTTTAGCTATACAAATTATCACAGTGATATTATAAAGACATTGGTAGTGGATGTCAAATAGAAATACGTAATTATTGCTGTTTCTGTATATATATTATTGTAGATCGGGACGTTTTGTTGATTTGTTTAATTAGGAGCCTGCTCTCCCACTAGAGTCATTGCTGGTAGCCAAATGTTTCGCGTATTAATTTCTATATCTAAATTATAAATAAAAGTCTGGACGCAGCAAGTGCGTTAAGGCAGTGATTTTTTATAAAAATGCTTTGAATAGCAAATATGTCTTTTTAATGCAAGCAGTCATCAAATTGGTTACGGTATAACCTATATAGTAGAAACAATGTGCCATATTTTATCAAAATAACTTATTGTTTGAAAATGTACAAAAATTTTGCGACAATAAACTTTAAATGTTGGTTTCTTAGCCAACAAACCTTAGCTTAATAGCAAATTGAGTTATTGAAATTAGAAGCATTTAATGAAAATTTGCTACCAAAACGCACTTACTGCGTCTTGATTTTTTTTCTTACAAACATATTTCGATAAAAATGCAATAAAATAAGGCTGTTCGAAAAAAAAGTGTAGGGACTTATGGGCCAGCCCGTGATTTTCAAAATAATTTTATAAGATGCAGCTCAAGACACCCTATAATTAACTTATACAATTTTTTCTCGTCTCTTGTATAATAATAATTGTATTGCGCTTTACCGTAGAAATGCGTCACCCTGTATATATGTAAACAGATCAAAAACTGAACGTAAATGGATTCCAGGGGGCCTAGTTTGCGCTCATTTGAAGAAATCTTTTTAAAATTCTAAAGTCGCGGTTTCCTCATTGACGAAATTTTGTACGAAAATTAGCTAAAAATTATGGACCGTTAAACCATAAACTTAACTAAAATTACCGCCAAAGCATCAGAGAGAAAATAACTAACCTGTTGCACATCAGCCATTTTGTAAAACTTAGATCTCTTATATGTGTTGATAAAACATAACAAACACTGCTTAGTCCACCCACTAACATTAATAAAATCATAAAGGAATAATTTGCACTTGTATATAAAAATTACCAAATAACACAAATAATGTGTCAACTGAAACAGATAAAACAATCTAATAAAATACGATAAACGTCAGTTACAGCGTGTAACAGACCTGCGCAATAATATCAAATTGTCCGTTGCCAGGCAACGCTCAGACATACTAGATCTCATATAAGCCAGGTTGGCCATTGTCAATGAAACGCGGTGATATTAAAAATAAATGTTTCAAATTTGAATAGCTCAATTTTTTGTAAACCTAGAAAGCTTCATTTTGGTACATAGTTAGGTCTTTTCCAAAGCAATATTTCCACAAAATTTCATCGAAATAGCTTTGTAATTTTCAGAGAAAAAAAATTTTCGAAAGAAAACTCAAAATTTTCCCGGAAAACCTTGTCCAATTTTCCTGGCTAACAAACTCGTCTAAGCTATTAATAAAAGAAAGGCACTTGCCGAGTTTCATCAAAATCAGTTAATTATTTTTTGAGTTACAGGATATGGGTTCTAGTGGCCCAAATTCGCGCTCATTTGAAAAAACTTTTGCAAAGTCTCACCATTGATACCTCTCTATTGATGAATTTTTATTAATAAAAATTCACTAAAATATAAAATAAAATTTATTCCAAGTTCCTAAAATTACTGGAATAAAGTTATATAGAAATGCGAGACTAAACATAAATGGCAAATTGTATAGGCAGCAAATATTGTACTTTTTGACAAAATTTGCATGATTAAGGGAATATGTTGTTTTTAAATTGTAACGTATAACTTCTACTAAACTGTTAGCAGACTAATAACATATCGGCTACATGCGTGTAGGAAACAGGTCGCTATTAAGTATTCGATGTCAGATTGAATTTTACATACACGACCAAGTGGCACCGGCTTATAAAATATATGATTGAGTTAGTATGGAGGGTCCAAACGAAGTTTGAGAATTATTACTTGATGTAGTCTGTTGACTGGAAAAAATCAATGTGGACGGACTATTGTCTAATGTTTATCAGCTTTTCGTTAGCTTCTTTTCACTCTTTTTGCTACATATTTAGCATCTTATGTTTGATTTCGCTCATAATATCCTGAGATGTTCTAAAGTCTATCGTGTCAAGTGAATCAATATATATATATATATATATATATATATATATATATATATATATATATATATATATATATATATATATATATATAACTTCTCTTGCTAAAAGGTCAGGTGAGGTCAGGTCAGTCTTATTTTCCGCTATATCAACATGAGAGGGAACATAAATACATTCAATAACAAAGTCACTCATGTTTAAACGGTGTAGAATGTGTTTGATTTCTGGCACCAATAATTTTTAGGGTACGCAATTCCGATTAATTGATGGAAGCCTAAAGAATCTTAACATATAACATAATGTTGTTTTTGTAATTTAAATATACGCATAAGTGCTTCTTTGATGGCGAATAGTTCGGAGGAGTATACTGAAGAAAATTGATTGTTGCGAAATTGACAGTTCGTACCAAGTGTTAAAAAGGCCAAACCAGCATGCTTGGATTCAATTTTGGAAGCATTCGTTTAGACAAACGAATAGTTTAAGTATTTGGGAGCAAGGCGGCTGAAGTTATTTTTTTTTATAATATTGGAATGTATATTTGCTTTTGGGTAGAAAGTCAATTCTGTTTTAATTTTGGGTGAGGGAGCTACCCAGGGAGAATACTTTTCTAAAGGATTAATAGTTGTGGAAGTAATACTTAGCCTATTTACCTTCAAGAATCTTCTTATCTTTCACGAGTGGGAGGAAAAAAGTGTGAAATCTGGTGGATGTTAGCAAAAAAAGGATGGTTAGGGTTTTTATAATATTGGAATGTATATTTGCTTTTGGGTAGAAGGTCAATTCTGTTTTAATTTTGGGTGGGGGAGCTACCCAGGGAGAATACTTTTTTAAAGTTTTAGCCTACTTATCTCCAAGGATCTTCTTATCTTTCACGAGTGGGAAGAAAATAGTGTGGAATATGGTGGATGTTAACAAAAAAAGGATGGTTAGGGTTACCTAAAATTTTAGAGTGGCCTAGATTAATGTAAGTTTCTGCTTTCATACAGTGAAAGAAGTTTCGTTGGATAGACATCTATGCTGTTGATTGAACTTGCTCTGTAAGCACCAAGTAGAATTCACAAAGCTGAGTCTTGTATAATGTAAGCAATATAGTGGACTATTATACCATAGTCTATTCAAGATCTGATCAATATTGTTGACTGCTGCTTGGACAGTTCCCGCTCAAACTTAGTTATATTTCTAGTCAATCAAACTAATTGAAATTATCTAACTAAGAAATGACATTTTAAATTGATTAAATTTTTGAAGATAGTGCATTTCAAATAGTCACGAAATCTGTTGCAAAATTAATGAGTGCATTCAAAATAAATCTTTGACAAAAACAATGTAGTAGTTTATTATTTTCCACTTTTCTCAAATTAAAAATTGACGGTCAATTAACCAGGGATATTACTTTAGTAGTTCAATTTAACTGTACGTAAGTTATTTACGATTTTTCTAGTCTGGTGTTACTTTTGCTTTCATAGCAAGTTGTTTTTCATTACTATGATGTTTTTTAAATAAGTTGTCAAAGTTTGAAAACAGTGAAAAGGCTGTGACTTATGGGGAGCGGAATGTCTAAAAAACCGCTGGGATTTGATTAAAAAATATCTTAGGTGATGAATGGCCCTCTATTACTTAAAGCCGAATGCAAAATTGTAAGAGGACGATTACATGCCAGAGATATGTACCGGGAATTGGAAAATCTTTCGGCAAGATCCATTTAGAAACGCTTGAACACTGCGCTGATCAGAAGCGAACTCGTTTGATAATGCCAAAGGAGATGTGCCACTGTTTTGAGGAAGATTCTCCAAATTTTGGGGTCGCCTTGTTATTATTAACGAAAAGTAGGTTTTTCACCATGATCCAAATTCTGAAAAGCAATTGAATGAGCCAAAGGATTCCGTTTCTTCACGGCCCAAAAAATTTTGTGTTCAAAAGTCGGCTGTCAAGGCTTTTGCTTCAGTGTTCTAAAACAAGGATGGGATAATTCTGCTATATTTTCGGGAAAAAGGTGGAACTGTAACGAGAGAATATCACAGTGAGTTGGTAAATAAATTACGCGAGAAATTTTAGTGATATGGTCTCTTCGCAAGACAATGTGCCTGCGCACAAGTTGTTGACAATGGGTAAATTGGTTAACCACCCGCCACATTCTCTGGATTTAGCACGGTGAGACTATTATTTATTCCTGAACCTCAAAGAACATTTGAAATGTAAACGATTTTTGACAAAAAAACGAGGTCACATGTGCTGCTGAGAAGTGGTTTGAAGACCAAGATGAAGTTCTTTACTTTAGGGTTTAGAATTAGTTTCTGTTAGTGTTTGGACATATCCTCGATTTCGCATTGGAGAAGTTAAAATTTATGTAAACATTATTCTTTTTAGGCTATAGAGATGGCCTTTAGCATTTCTTTAGGACTGATGTTAACTACTGCGTCTGCAGTTTTGGCTAAAACTGCACCACATCCCTTGTCAGATGCATTCATTAATTCAATCAACCAAGAACAAACAGCTTGGAAAGCTGGAAGAAACTTTAAGGTAGACACACCGATTTCTTACATTAGCTCCCTTATGGGTCTAAAAGCAATACCCTTAGAGACACCAATTCCATCCAAGGATTTTCATCCAGCTAAACTTTTAGAGATTCCAGTATCTTTTGATGCTCGAGAAAAATGGCCTAAATGTAAATCTTTAAGACATATCACAGATCAGTCAGAATGCGGATCATGTTGGGTAAGTATGTAACACATTATATCAATTAATATGGTGTTAATAAGGTTGTGCCATTGTATCCTGGTGTTTGCAATTTATCTTCAGGTTTTTGTCTAGTTTTTATATTTTCTCTAAGGTTGTCTTCTTCCAGGCCACCTTTGTCACGCCTCATTTTCTGTTTCATTGCAGTTTAATACAAATTGTATGACTTTGATTTTGGTGTGTTTAACAGGCAGTGGCTGCGGCATCTGCCATGACAGACAGGCTCTGCATAAGCTCCGGTGCCCACATTACTTCTTCAGTGTCTGCAGCTGATTTGATGGAATGTTGTAGTGAATGTGGCAATGGCTGCAATGGTGGATCAAATGTAGGACCGTGGGTGTTTTGGATGAGATCTGGCATAGCTACTGGTGGTGATTATGCAAGCAATGAGGTAAATGTATTATTTGAAAACCCATTGTGTTTAAGTCTTTACTAGGTGGGATTGCAACCAATGATGGGCACTGATAAGTACACTTCAACTAACACCATTCAAGTCTACATACTTACTGATCTGATGATCGTTTCATGAACAGAGCCACTTAATCATAGACTTAAATAAAACGTTAATTTTATCTTCCAAAGAATCAAACTTTGTTGGAAAAGAATCGCCATATCTAAAAATGTGTTGTGGTTAATCGGGTTGTTCGTGGTGTACTTAGCAAGGTCCTCGCACGAATAAGTTTCTTCACTATTTTTTCTCACGCTATTTGTAGGGTTGTGTAAATTATCCCTTCCCGCCATGCAGACATGCCAATAGTACGAGTAGCAAACCAAAATGCAGCAAGAACCAATCTACCCCGCAGTGCAAAAAAGTCTGTGATGTTGAAGAACTAGCCTATACCAATGAAATAACTCACGGGAAATCAGTCTACCATCTTCGTAGTGAAGAAAAAATTCAAGCTGAAATTATGGAACTGGGACCAGTGGAAGCTGGGTTTGAGGTTTATGAAGATTTCGTAAATTATAAAAGTGGTGAGTCAATTGTTTAAATCTAAATAATTGTTAGAGCCATAATGTTACACAGCTAAAATTTAAATGTATGCGTTGCATTGATTGACAGATACAATCGCAGACTTTGCCAGGCAAGCAATCTGTGGAGTTTGATCCATGAGGTTGAGGGTTCGAATCCCGTACTCAGACACGTCTACTATTTTGAGGCCGTAGCCCTGCCTTCCTGTCCGAAGACTTTAGGCCGGCGTCGTTTTTAGATAACGTTTCTTCTTAGTGAAATGTGAAAACGCAGATTACCGATGACTTATGTGTATGTCTATGGATGTATGTAAGCTCCCCAAGTCTATGATTTCTTGGTATCAAGTTTGTTTATTTAGGTGTTATTACTATCGATTTTAGCCTGAAGAGCTCTCACACTCCCTCGAACGGGAACATTCACTTATCGCCGGTATCTCGGATACCAAAGGGACTGAGCTCAGATGGAGTCCTTTCCAAGTTATCGGGCCCTGAACGACAACGCGATACATCCTCATTCCCAGAAATCTCCGCATGAAGTGGGCAGCTACAAGTATTACCGCCTTCTGCATAACCTTATAAGGATATTCTCCAAGAGCCAGTCTCTTAATATTCTCTCGAAGATTCTTAGGAACCACACCAGTTGACAACATAACTATTGGAATCATTCGGGCAGTATCTGCCCTCTACTGTTTCTTTACTTTCATCTCGAAGTCTCTGCACTTAACGATCTTCTCGTTTCACTTTATCTCTAGATTATTAGTATTCGGAATGGTCACATCAATCAGCGTCACTTGGTTGCAGAACTTATCCACTATTATTCTATCTGGCTTGTTGTGGGCAGCTCGTTGGTTTGTGAGCACGGTCCGATCCCAGTACAACACAAATCATGAGTTCTCTAGAACAGGCTCAGGAGTGTATCTATAGTAGGGAACCTTGCTAAGATTTAAAAGTCCCAGTTTCAGAGCCAGTTCTTGATGAAATGTTTTCGCAACTGCGTTGTGCCTCTCTTTATACTCCGTTGCAGCTAACTTTAATAACATAATTCAAAATTGTGTTATAGGCGCGAATTGAATAAACTATATTTAGGTAAGTACACTTGGAGAACACCCAAATCACCACAACACATATTTCAGAGACCTTACGATCGTTTCGTTGACCAAGTCAACATCTTCAGAGGAAGAAAAATTCTAACATAAAAAACTAGATCCCGTATATTTATATCGCGTCAAGACAAACGAACTAGTCCGAATGAAAGTTGTCGTCCAAGAACGATCGTTTGTTTATTGCGCAGTGAAACAGGTCGGAGACCTGCTTTAATCTTTTGGTCGACAAATTTATGACCCTTATCTAATATAGGTTTAAAAAGGACCGGCGTTTCTTTAAAGAACGCCGGTCCTTTTTAAACCTATATTAGATAAGGGTCATAAATTTGTCGACCAAAAGATTAACGACCTGTTTCACTGCGCAATAAACAAACGATCGTTCTTGGACGACAACTTTCATTCGGACTAGTTCGTTTGTCTTGACGCGATATAAATATACGGGATCTAGTTTTTTATGTTAGAATTTTTCTTCCTCTGAAGATGTTGACTTGGTCAACGAAACGATCGTAAGGTCTCTGAAATATGTGTTGTGGTGATTTGGGTGTTCTCCAAGTGTACTTATTAGTGCTCATCACAGGTTCCAGTTTTCACATACTATATTTAGGTTTTGTTTCCCGTACATTTCTTTAACATTGTTACCTTATTAAAGTTGCTTTTAGCCTTGCATCTAGCCTTAAGTTAATTACTTTTAAAATTTATATAGTATATGATTTATTTGTTATTTTTTATTGATCATACTGGTGATAATTCAGAAGGTTGTATTTCTTGGTGTCCGTGAGGATATGTAGTATTTTTTGTCTATAGTATCCTATAATGGAAACTCTATTTGTTGGGTATCTTAATACAAAAATAAATGAAACAAAGAGACTCGTATAAAAGTAATAATGGACTCGAGAGTAATGGTCTTTAGCACATTGTGACTTTCATGTATATTATAGGTACTACTACATTCAAATATTTCAATACTTAAATCGGATTTTCCATAGTTTCTAATTATACTTTAACTTTTATTTAGGTGTCTACTATAAAACCAAAGGTAACTTACTTGGCGGACACGCTGTCAAAATAATTGGATGGGGCGTTGAAAACGATTTACCCTACTGGCTTATAGCAAACTCTTGGAACGAGGATTGGGGTGATAATGGTTACTTTAAGATTCTACGAGGACAGAATGAATGTGGTATAGAAGTTAGTGTTTATGCTGGAGAAGCACTATTAGAGTATTAATAAGTAGTCTGATTAAATTATATTATTATATATTTATATTTTTGTAAATCAATTTTTATAAAGAAATATAGTTTTATTTTGGTCCCTTCCATTTAATAGCTAGTCCGTCGAAGTTTAATTGTATTAGGCTTTGCGGGCGACTCTCCCAACACCTTTCACAAACATGATTATTAAATAATCATATAATAATAATAATAATAAAGTCTGGACGCAGCAAGTGCATTAGGTTAGCGAATTTTCATTAAAGTGTTTTAATGCTTTTCTTTATGAATAAAATCAAATTTGGTAGATAGTATAACCGTTATAGTAGAAACTATGTACCATATTTTATCAAAATGACTTTTTTTATTTGAAAAAATACAAACATTTGCCAAAATAAAACCTAAAATTTTCCCGGAAATACTGTGTAACGGTGATGTTTTATTCATGACCGTGTCTCCCTTACCGACATAACGAGAACCTCAAAGGAAGCTTAGATAAGAAAAGCTGACTTAATTTTTGAAGAGCAATTCAAGTTTTAGTTTTAAAAAGATTTATTGAAAATTCGCTATTAACATTTACCATCGTAGTGCCCTTACTGCATTCCCTTTATATACGTTAAATTGAAATATCAACAGACGGAATATTTGCCTTAAGGAAAACTATCGTTATTTATTACAATCTTCTACTAAGATGTTTGTAAATTGGAAATCAAGAAGCAGAAAATATTGTTGCAGAGATGAATATTTACTCCACAATGGCGTAATAACATGATCTAAAGCATTAGAAACTAGAGATGGAAATATTAATAAAGATACAGAGAGTCATAAAGTCGGAAATTTATGGGACAGGTTGACAACTTAAAGAAAGCCTGATAAAAATAGCGCTATCGTTAAGCAATAAAGTATATTTGACAGATACTGGTCGCATATAACCGTTGGAACTCCGAAGCTCCGACTTGGGTCTGCGAAAACTGACGAGAAACACATGCATCTCTGCATCTCTCTCATCCACATGGAGGTAGATGGGTAACTAAGGAGAGCGAGAATATCACCAGAGAACATCGACGCACCGAACAAATCCAGCAGAGTACTTAAACGCGTGAATGCCTGGATCTCTAGAGGTCTGCCGAGAGACACTACAGAAGCAAGAACTGCGCTACCTCCCGAGTTCAGTTCAGGAGAGTTTTCTATCGGGCAAGGAAAGTATACGCCTAGTATAATTATCGTGCAACTGCTGCAAATAATTTCTGTTTGATTTAGGTATCCCGTTTGAAAGAAAATGGATTCAACCGTGAGTTTTTAATAAACGCCTTAGTGCAGTGAAAAATTTTTGGCGTAGTTTCAAGTGAACATTTCAAGTAAACGGTTTGGAGTTTCCAAGTTCAAGTTTTCAATTTCAGTCTCAGTTTCAAGTTTCCCTTTATGTCTGATTTTCCGTGTACGTTCAAACATACCTTTGTCTCAGAAATTACCGTTAAAATACAGGTTTGCTGTTCCGATTCAAGTACATCAAGTTTCAACCCCAGTGTCTACCTAGCCTCTTGATTGTACATTGCACGTACACTCTCTTTCTGTCGCTACCATTTGCAAGCATTTTCTACCAGTTACTGACTCCTCTCTTGGGGAAATTAAGCGCCTATGGTAAGCTCTGAATACCTATGTTACCCTCTACAGTTTCTATATTCCGTCAGCAGGCAAGTTAATATCTGTGGGACCTCAGGTGTAGGTCCAGACCAGCTGGTTGATCTTTGGAAGTGAGAGCACACTGCATGTGAGTCATTTTTATGTTTTTGAGTGATCTTTAAGACTAGACAGACATAAACTTTCCTACATCATTTAAAGTTCTCATTAAATTGCAACGTAAATTTTAAATCAGTCAAAATCAAAATTTTAGTCAGTGAGATTGTTGTATTTTCCTTCTGTGTAATGTCAAAATATGTAAATTAGGAACCTTAGTATGATATTAATTAATTAACATTTTGCCCAGGAACTTTTCCAACCTTCAAATGTTTTAGAGTACAAAAAGTAGCTTGTAACCTTTCATTTAAACAATACCCAACAATTACCTAATTTTACAATATCTGAATTTTTCTCACAAGCTTTTTAAGAATACAAAACATTCTCTGGCCAAAACAATTTAAGTACAAATTTACCTAACAAATTAAAATTGAGAGCATTGGTAGAATTAATAGAAAAACCTTTAACTTCGCATTTGATATTTATTTTGTTTCTTTGTAATGTACAACTTATATTTGATTTACCAGGAGTCTTGATTTAAATAACTCCCATTATTAATTTATGTCAATAAATTTAAATATTTGTATTTTTAATATCTGTTTTGATTGAATAACAAATTCCTCATTTAACCTTTCTCAATTCTGGTGGTGCTATGGCTGGAAATTCTTCTATTATCTAGATCTCCTCAAACTAACTAACGTAGCGCCGGTGTTTTGACTTGGAGATCTCATAAATCTAGGACTTTGGTCAGAACAAGATTAAAGCTGAGTAAGTATTTGATTATCTTTTCATCTTCAAACCAAACACTGTGTTCTTTATCTTACAAAATAAAAAATCTGAGAGATAAGTGCAAATAGGTTAGGGTTTGGGAGGTGATTATAGCCTCACTATTGACCGGATTCTGATCCAACTGAAATCTATCACGAGATATCAATTGCGGACAAACATCAAATAAATACACTCGGGTTAATTTGGCACAACTGGTCCGATTTTCTTGACCAGTTCCTATTCAAACAATTTACACAAAACTACACCTTACAAGATATAATTATTTACAAAAAGCTTTTTGACAAAAATTAAAACCAAAAATTAACAAAACGCAGCATCACATCGCCACTAAACGTTTAGGGACAGCTAGTAACAAAGACAACTTTTTGGGGCGATTCTGCTTTTTGTTTCAGTTTTCAATCACAGTGTCCAACCTTAGTCTGTAAAAAAAAAAGAAAATTTGCAAACAATATCCAACTTCTCTGACAAAAATTCGCTATCTTACTAGGCAAAAGGTTACTTAAGTAATCTTACACGAAAATTATAAAAACATATTTGTACGAAAATTTACAAGAAGATTTTTACACGAAAATTTGCTAAACAAATTTTTTCACGTAAATTCGAAAACCATTTTTCACGTGCATTTTCAAACATCTTTTAACAATTAATCGGCATCAATTGGTAATTATTAACATTTCGCAAAAATTTTGACAAAAAGTTATTTCTACGAAAACACTAGAAAAAATTTCTGCGAAAACTGGCTAAATATTTTTTATACGAAAATTTGTTAATAAAATACACACAATTCAAATTATATAATCTGTAAGTGATTGGGACAAAAATAGAATTTTAAAAATTGTTAATTAACTTTTTTACAAAATTTGAACCCCCGGAAGTAAAGAAAAAATTTCGGGACACCACAAGTGCGTTATAGTGGGTAATTTTTATTTTACAGCATATTAATAAAATTAATACTTTAAACTTACACAGACCTTGAAGATCGATATTAGAAGTCCTAGTACGCGTACACTTGAAGAATTCTTTCGCAAGTGTTACCATCGATAGCTCCCTATTATCAAAAATATCTGTGTTATAACTGCTTTTGAGAATAATGCCCAAAACTAGATTTTCTATGAAGCTAGAAAATTAAATTTTGCTATATCTATAGATAGTGGAAGTCTCCTTAAAGAAACTTGTATTACAAATTTCATTATAGTTATTAAAGCTTTCCAGAAGGAAACCTAATTCATATTTAGAAAAGTAAAGTATCTGCGAAATTATAAACGTAAAACGTAGCAGTTATTTTTTCTTATTAATCGCCTAAAATATTTCGCTTCATGACCTGGAATATTTTATAATATATATATATATATATATATATATATATATATATATATATATATATATATATATATATATATATTAAAAACAAACGCAACAACTATACTATACATAATTAATAGAATTGTCACTTCACACCGCTTCAACGTCTGTTTCAATCTTAGATGACCTCTTATGTTTAAGTTTAAAGTTAAAAATACAAACTGTTTTAAAATCATTTTTATAGAGACCTAACTTGATTTTGTCTACTTTTCCACGATATTATGCTACACTTTAAGTCTAAAACTGTATTTGGAGGCGTCCATCAAGCTACAAATATTCTGTATTTTAAAAATTGATTGAATCCCACAGTTAAAAAACAATCACTTCGCAAATTTTTAATTTCATGCCTTCTGTCACTTGCGGCCAAGATTTCACGATTGTTGGTTCGGGTAGTATTTTTTATGCCTGTTATTTAGTTTGTTTGACTACTGTTGATGTATGGTGTATACCTGTCGAATGAATCAATCTACGCATGGCGGTTAACTGTCTGCCAGGCATTGGACTTTAACTACCAAGTCGTTTCAACGCATGTCTGTCAGGTTTTATTTTTAATTTGGCAAAAACTCGAAATATGGTAAATCAATTTTCATAAGATTTACAACATGGGTTTATTTACACCATTTCTAGCCACATGTAAAGTCTCATACTGATTACTCTAACACTTCCAGAAATATTAGTTTTCAAAAATATTTTTGTATATTTTTGGGGGGAAAATGTCCGCTGTAGCTGATTTACAAACTCGTCCGCGGTCTTAATATAATGAAGATGTGTGCCAAGGTTTGCTCAAATCAGTGGAGTATTTTTTTAGTTATCGCTCGGATACATAGATACAAATGTATATATATATATATATACATATATATATATATATATATATATATATATATATATATATATATATATATATATATATATATATATATATATATATATATATATATATATATATATATATATCATATATTGCTATAAATAGCGCATATGGCTTAAAAATAAAAACCTTTTTGTGGGGGAAAACGAGTTATGTATATTAAATTTTATGCATCCTGAAATTTGAATGCCCTGTATATTTAAAAGAGTGTTGGATATTTTGGTTAAATAGTAAATATCATTGGATTTAAAGAATACAGAACGATGCTTTTATTTCATTTATATTGTTTTGGTTAAGGAAAATAGTTTTTATATGGTCAAATTGATTAGGTGTAAAGTATGTACAGACACATTGTATTTAGGAGATGAGGTTGAAGATAAAAATTATTGTGAGTATATTCCAGAAAGGCACACAATGTTATCAGTGAGGCGTTGATACGGGTATTGCGTACCTGATAAGCAGTTTGGACGATAGCAAGGTGGCATGCTAGTGAGCTCTGTCGCACAGCCTGTGTTAAAAAGAGAAAGACGTTTTCAGTTCTATAAAAGAGAACATATTTAAAGTGAAAAGTCAATTATTCAAAGGGATTCGAGATCGAACTGCCGAGAGTAGAAGGTAACAGTGTAATGAATTAATTTGTCATCGAACTGCCGAGAGTAGAAGGTAACAGTGTAATTATGATTGGAGATTGGACTGTGAGAAATGTAAAGACAAACGTTTGGGAGAAGAAATTTTAATCAAGAAAAGAAAAATTTTTGTTTAATATAATTTTCACACAAATGAAATAATTAGAAAGAATAGTAAAGATCAACAGTATATGGATATTAACCAATAATAGTAATCAAGATAGAAGATACTCTTCAGTACAAAAGGGCTATTCAAAATAAGCTCGATAATAATTAATTACCACAAAGTAATGCTGGCGAGAATAAAATCCAAATATAGACGGTCCAATAGCGAAGAATCCAAATCTCCAATGAAGAAGCAATTAAAGACATTTTAAGCCGTAAGTCCATATTGCGACTATAAATGTGCCTATTTTTACATTGTGTATTTAGTTCTAAGGATCTTTCTTTTACTTTGATGATATGTGTATATTTACATTAACGGGGATATCATGATAAAGACCGAATTAATGAGAAAGTCATATAATATAGTTTAACTCATTGTTACAATAATATTTCAAACGATCAATAATTTTTTATGTGGCTATGTTTTGAAAAGAATTTAGATTATCAAGAATAAACATTATAGATTTTATGCAAATAGTCTGATTAATTTGACCTATAAAAAATATATCACTAAATAAGCCTATATTGAAATAATTATAAATTAAAAGAATAAATGTTATACAAACTCAATTGAGATGTTATGACGAAATTTCTAACACTCTGGATTAACAAGAATCTAAAAAAAAAACTACAAACAAGTTACATCAAAACCAAAAAGATAGCCCAATATTAGAACTTTACCCGTGAGATAAGAGAAAAATTTGCAGATACAACGGTAAGTAAATAAATATTGCATTTTTATCAATGTTAATACTTTAAATGGGCAATAAAAAGAAGTGCTTTATAAAGAGGGAAACACACACACACACACACATATATATATATATATATATATATATATATATATATATATATATATATATATATATATATATATATATATATATATATATATATATATATATAAACATATAAAATTTTTAAACAGACCCCGGATTTGAGTTCTAGGGCCGTGCACATTTGAAAAAAATTTCCGAAAGTCTTACATTGTACCTCTTTATTTCATTACGAAAATTTACTTATATAAGCGGAAAAATACTCGTAATGTTTTCATGTTAAATGCTCCTACAAATAAAGTTATTAAAGTCTGTATTTAAGAAGCTTCATTAGACATTTGTGAAAACAATTTATAAATTACTTATATATTATGACAATGTAAACATAGATACTCCCATCAAATTAACTATCTCTTACCTTTCTTTTTGCACCAAAGTTGATTTAAATATTTTAATATTTTTCTTAAAAAATTCTCCAAAGAATCACATAAGCTGACGCGTTACTAGAATTGCATAAAAAAACTGAAAAAAGAAACTGAAAAAGAAAATTTTTTTGAGCTGAATGCATAATACAGAATTAGTTAATAAAAATTGAAAAAAATATATGAAAATACGCTACCATAACGCACTTACCACGTCAGAACTCTTAGTATTGGACATATATGGTTTGTCTTTTTATCGACTGCCTGAAGATACGGACGTTTTCAAATTTATTTTGTGAAAATAAAAAATAGACCATTAAATCACAAACTGTATAACTGAAACATACTGCCAAAGCATCAGAGAAATGTTATGTTTTGAGCCAAATTATCTGCAAATATTTTAGTAAAATTACAGACGATGGCGGTTGAACCAGAAACCTAACAATTTCTAAAATATACTTCTGGCCACATTTCTTCTACATAAGCCGCATTCGTTCAGAATCTTTGTTCAAAAATCGCTCATGTTAACGTTTGAAATCGCAGCCTTAACGTTTTAAATCGCACCTTTGATATTTACAGAAAAACGATAAAATTTCCAAGTAATTTCTCTAGTACTTCTTGATCTGTTTGCGTCAAGAAAACGTAATCTTTGTCTGTAATACTCAATAGATTTTATCTGACGAAAGCCGTATTGGCGATCACTTATCTGGATGCTTAATTTTTCGAGGTGTTCCATAAGCTCTATCTTAATAACATGTTCCATAACCGTAGACAAAACTGATAAAATAGAAATCATCGCTAACATATACCTTTATGTATAGGCAACTGTAAATACACATTCGTACGTAGAGGGTAGAGCCGGATTGATCATTTAGTGAGATAAAAAGAGACCGTTCTTATATTCTTCTTACCACATGCCAACTAGCAATTTGATGTTTTATTGTAGTCATAAGAACGTTTATAAAACAGTTTTTATAAAACATGACTGTTCCTATAAACGTTTTGGTAACGTTTATACAACGCTTATAAACGCAAAATGGGCGCAGGTTTATACAACACTTTAGTTCTTTAGTTTGTTTTATAAGGGATGTGTAAGGTGTTATAGAATAGTTTTAGAAATGTTTACCGAGCTTTAAAAGAATATGATATACGATACTTATAAAACAGTTTTATAAGGAACAATACTAAAACTAAAAATCATTTACCATGGTGCCAGTTATAGAGCCTTAATAGACTTACTATAAAACATGTTTTATTAGAATTTCTTTATAGTTTACTTTGCATATTTTTGTTGCATACTGCAATACCTCTAAGAGTGATATGTCTTAAATGTTTTTGTTGGAACTATTTTTTCCTAAAATTGTTCTCTAATATTATGAAAGTAATATAAGTACTAAAATATGATGGCGTAAGAAATAATGTTAGTACGGTGTGAAAATTAAACTCAAAAAGTCTCCTTTAGGCTACCAGCAAGATGGATTTCACCTGCGAAGAAAAACTGTCTGTGTAAAATATGCTTCATATACGATAAATTTTGAAGGGCCCTAGAAATAATGAATATTTCTTTAATTTGTAAAAATCAACTTGTAATTAAATGTTTCGTTTTTTTCATTTTATTGACCTAAACCCATTCTGTTACACATTTCGCATGTTTTATATTCATAATATATTGTCAATTGTCAGGTCACAAATATTTCTATATTTATGAATTGATTTTTGTTTTCGTTCAAGATGGCTACCAAACAAATACAGGTGCATAAAAACATGGCGTCTGTTTTATAAATCACTTTTATCACGACTGCAACCATTACAGAACTATTTTAACTCTTAAGACAAAATAGACGATATATTAAAACCTGTAATATGAATAGAGTCGTATTTAAACAAAAATAAAGTAGGCTTGGCATTGACTTTTATTGTCAATTTTAAAGTTTGGCTTTTACAGTAAAAGTAGACTAGCGCCACCGATATTTGCCAAGTCTCTATGTATGCTTTACGTTATTACTACATTTTTTCTCCCCATTCCTACCAGGGATCAAATTTTTTTAGGATTTCGATATTTTCATTTTACTATAATCCCCTGCAGTTAATAATAACAAAGCCAATTTCTTCATTTTAATTAATTTTAAGTCAAAAAATAATTTCGGATCCTCACAAACGTGCGTGTGTGAGGATGTGTATGTGTATGTAATGTGATGTGTATGTAGTATATCTACTTGTATCATGATCATGGGTAACTAACCATTAGCAACTATTTATGGCTAAGTACCCTAATGTGTGCCCTAATATTTGGGCAAACTGATGATCATATTGACAGTGTGGCTTCAGATGGCGCAGTAAGCAGATTGTTACACAAACAGAGCTTATAGAGCTTTAAAATAATATGTTTCCCATTGCTGCACTGAGAAAGACCTGCGCGTAGCTCTATAACACATATGGTGTATTTAATTATTCTATAGAAGCATTTTCGGCAACACTTACACATCAGAATAGTGCTAAACTCGCGTTAGCTGCGATATTTATGCAACATAAATGTAGTAGCAATATGTGACTTAACCTCAAACCCAAATTGTTGTTTGTTGTGCTGCTTACTATGTAAAACACTACTAACATGTTTATTAACAAATTTGCTACTTTCTAACATATTTTTATATTTATTGACTTTCCTTCGAAAAGCACCGCTTCTTTTTACCTGTTTCCATTTATTTATTGATTGCAAATTGGACATGTTTAGAAATTACACGCTACAGAATACACAACTTGCCACGAAATAAAAGTATATAACGGTGCTTCTTACAAAAGCTATAATATGTTTTATATAGATCACAGCGAACACACTTTTATGCAAAGGAATAATTTTGTACTATAATTGTTTTCTAAGTGTTCTATTACAGTCGCGTTCCATCCAACAATAAAATAGTTTTTTAACACCTGCGTTCAAGTAGACTATGCTATTTGCAGCTATATTGTATCGTAGAAAATGTTAACAAAACTGTTTTATAATTGCTCACATAATCACTTAAAGAAAAGCTTTATAAATGTTTGCAAGTTAACAGATATGTTTGGAAGATCGTTGTTATAAAGCCATTACAGAACAATTTTGTTATGTAAGCTAATATATTCTATAACTATTGTTGTATATACGTTTACAAAACAACAAAAAACGAAATGTCTAAAATGTTTTATAATTCTAAGTTAATAACTTTTTTCTTTTACCCTAGAGATCTGAATTTTGCTATGTAGGATACGTTCCATACTAGAAACTTGCCTGCAAAATTTGCATGCCATTGCTTTATTTTCGCAGATTAAAAAAGTTCCCGAAAGAAAAGCCAAATTTTGTCCGGGAAAACTGGTCCTATTTACAAGAGGAGGGTACTTCCCAAAGTTCGTTAAAATTAGCCCTTAGGCCACCGAGGCTGCCAACAATACATTTTAAAACGCTAAATAGCATGGTGCTGTCATGGAAGGAAGAGGCTTATTCCGAGAACGAAAATGAAACGTATCCTAGGTGTGTTTCACTTTCTTTTAAATGTAATAAATGGTAATAAAGATTTCATTATAACTATTATTGTTTTACTTAGTTTTTTTACAGCTTTAGAACAAATAACACATATTTTATATTTATTTATTTATTTATTAAAACTGCTCCATAGATCTCTACAAGATATCGGAAATAGTCAAAATACAAAAAACTCTGGACGCAGCAAGTGCGTTATGGTAGTGAATTTTCATAAAAATGTTTTTAATTGCAAATATGTGTGTTTCCTTTTTAAGAAAGCAGGCATCAATTTTGGTTACCAGTATAACCTATATAGTAAAAACAATGTGCCATGTTTCATAAAAATAACTTTATTGTGTGAAAATGTACAAAAATTTCCAAAAGTAAACTTAAAGTGTTCCCGGAAAAACTTTTCTTGGTCAACCTTATAGGTTAATAGCAAATTGAGCTATTCAAATTTGAAGCATTTAAAAAAATTCGCTACCATAACGCACTTGCTGCGTCCCGAATTTCTTTTCTTACAAACATGCATCGCTGAAAAATTCAAAAATGCAATAACATAAGGCGTGTTTGATTAAAAAAAAAAGAAAATTTGTATCACCAACGACTTATGGGCCATCCTGTGATTGTAGAAATATTTTTTTAAGATGTAGCTCAAGACACCCTATAATTAATATATACAAATTTTCTCCATATCTTGTATAATAACGGATATATTGAGCTTTATTGATTTTTTACGAAAATTCGACAACAATTATATACCATTAAACGATAAACTCTAAAGCTAAGGCTACTGCCAAGCATCAGAGAAAGGGTCTATTTGAAATGAATTTTCTGGAAACATTTTAGTAAAATGAAGGACAATGACCGTTGAAACTAAGACTTCAGAGTTTGTAAAAGATCCTTCTTGAGACATTTGATTTCCATATCCCGTATTAGATTCAAGTTCTTTGCCTAAATGTTGCCGATTTTGACGTTTTAAATCGCAACTTTGACGTTTTGAGGAAAACCCCAATTTATATTTTTTTAAATGCCTATAACTTTTTTGTCCTTTGACCTACATAGCTAAATTTTGGTAGGTGGCTTACCTATAAGGATATTAACTAGCGTACCAAATTTGGTTGCCCTTACTTTGTTAATTCCGGAGATATAAATTTTTTTCAAAAGAAAACACAAAATTTTCCGGGAAAACCTGGGCAGATTTTCCTGGCTAACGAACTTATCCAAGCCATTTGCAAAAGGAATTTTTCCACCAAATTTAGTCAAAATCGGCCTATTATTTTTTGAGTTATCGGTGTGATACATATATATATATATATATATATATATATATATATATATATATATATATATATATATATATATATATATATATATATATATATATATATATATATATATATATATATATATATATATATATATATATATATATATATATATATATATATATATATATATATATATATATATATATATATAAACATATAAAAATTGAAACGGACCCCGGATATGTGTTCTAGGGGGCCTAGTTCGCGGTCATTTGAAGAAATTTTTTCAAAATTCAAAAGTCGGGATCTCCTCATTAGTGAATTTTTTTTAAGAAAATTCACTAAAAAACAGCTTATCAATGCTAAAATTTAAAATTAAAATATTCGTCCACAGAATAAAAAGAATTCTCTCTAAAAATGATTTTAAAGCACACTTAAATTGCTTGAGGCTGCTCAAAATTTTGACTCTGTCAGGTAAATGATTATATAAGCGTATTGCAGTGTTGCGAGGTGCCCGATTAATCAGTTCGATCCTATAAGGGGGAACATACAAATCTTTAGCCTGTCTTGTTTCATACGCTGTAATATTACCGCAGGTACTAAAAATGTGAATATTTTTTCTGACATAACAAAGAGCCTCAAGCATATATTGGCACGTCACTGTTAAAATGCCATACCGTATAAATAATGGTCTACACGATGCGGAAGATGGCAGGCCAAACATAGTGCGGACAATTCTCTTCTGCATCAACAGAACCCTCACCAGATGCACACAGTCGCTCCAACACAGCAAACCATATGCCAGGAGACAGTTGACACTACCATAGTAGCATGTCAACAACGCCTGAGTACTCAAGGAATCCCTCAGCTGCAGCAACGTGTAATTCCTAGATGCAAGAGAGGCCACCACATGGTCAACATGGACGTCCCATGATAAGTTAGAATCCAGATGGAACCCCAAAAACTTTACAGACGTGCCCTGTCTTATTGAACCGTTATTAGATCTCACATATAGGCTCAGATTCGGATGCACACACACCGGAGAAAAAAGAAGCATTTCAGTCTTCCGCGTGTTAAGAACCAGACCATTTTGCGAAGACGAGGCTGACACCTGAGACACACACACATTAGCTGCAGCACCAAGCTCTTCAAAACTTTCCCCTGAGATTGCAGCATTGGTGTCATCTGCGTACAAAGTTAAGTGGTTATGCTGGAGATTATAAACAATATCGTTGAGGAAAATTGTAAACAAAACAGGGCCGAATATGCTGCCCTGCGGCACGCCGCTCGACACGGCTGAAAATCCAGACATATAGTTCTTACCTGCCTGTCGTATCCTGACAGCCTGACTTCTCCCAGACAGGTAGCTTTTTAGCCATAAATATGCATTTCCTCTTATGCCATAATGCTCCAATTTTTGCAATAAAAGGGAATGGTTGACCGCATCAAACGCTTTCGAAATGTCGAAGAACAGCCCGGTGGACTTGGACCCACTATTTATGTAATCCAAGACTGTCAGGTAAGTGCTAAGCACGGCATCCTTAGTTAACAGCTGCCCACGACAGCCAAATTGGCATGGAGACAAAAAACTGTATCTCTCCAAAAATGACCTAAGTCTTAGCAGAAATGCCTTCTCAAAGATCTTAGAAAAAACGGAAAGCAGAGCAATCGCCCTGTAGTTGTCTAAAAGACGTGGATCTCCCTTATTAAAGAGAGAGACGACAATGGCTGTCTTCAGCCGCTCGGGAAAACAACCGATTTCAAAGGACACATTTATAAGGTAAGTTAGTGGAGCCGCCACAAGATGAGCAACCCCGCCAAGAAGACTCCATGGTATTTTATATTTATACATATATGCAGTTGCAGATGCGTTGCAAATATAAATTCAAAATATAAACTAAATACTTACTGTACGTTAACATTGGCAAGTATAAAAATAGGCCCTTGGTAGTTCAGTGGTAAGAACGTGTGCCTCTGAACCGAAGGGTACCGGGTTCGATCCCAGGGTACTCCTTTCAATTTTTCAGTGCATACTGTGGCGTTAACATCAACGGAAGTTGTGGCATTGCATTTGACCTAGTCGAATGTCTGCACGTTCCGCCCTTCGCAGTGGGCGTAAAACCGTCGGTCCCGTATCCATGCGATGTTGGGCACGTTAAAGATCCCTACCCTCTTTACAGAATGTCAAGGCTTCGGCAAAATTTATTTCCTGGATACTGAGGTAAAAATGCTCCCTGGCGTCAATGTTTGGCCTTAGTCGCGGAAATAGACAGACGTTAAAGTTTGTAACAGCCCAACACTTGCAGTAAGATTACAGAAGATTTTCAGTTGTTACTAAAAACACTATTAAGAAAGTTGATCACGATTCGTGTATTATGAGCTGGTGCACCGTCTTGTTGGAAAAAAAGCGATTATTATTGACAAAAATGCGAGCACCATCTAGTGATACATCATTGTAACCAGAAAAAAAAACAAATATTTTGGTAGAAAAATTTAATATGGCGTCCATTAAGTGAAAAAAATGACTATCGCGACTCAGAAAGTGATGAATTTAAACAAATTCTAAGATTACCATGGCAACCACAATAGCTAATCATGTCTCTGTACACAAATTCTAGTTGATCCGCAGGATAGTTTTGGAAATATTCACGAAAGGAAGAAATGACAGTTTTTGATGTTTCGCTTATTACTTGGAAGCTATGGAACATTTTTGAAATCTGTAAGTGCCTTCGAGTTTCCCTTATAATTGTGCAACCTTTGTCTGATTTGACCAAGTTTGTATTTCTTACGGCTCCGGAGTTTCAGATTATGTCAAGGGTCAAAATCCCGCACCTGTATATATATATATATATATATATATATATATATATATATATATATATATATATATATATATATATATATATATATATAAACTGAGCCCGGATATGGGTTCTAGGGGTACTAGTTTGCGCTCATTTACAGAAATTTCGGGATCTCTCCATTATTTAATTTTTTCTTCGTCTCTACATGGTGACGCTCAAAATATACTTTCATGTATAGGCAACTGTCAAAACACATTCGTAAGTAGTGGGCAATAGCCGAATTGATGATAAACCAAGATCAGTATACCTTTAGTGGTCTTTGCAATGAGGAGCCTAAGAGGCCAGTCTTATCTGAAGGCTTAAGGACCAGTAGTCGAGGAATCAGTAAACTGTTATTTATTTACATATATATATATATATATATATATATATATATATATATATATATATATATATATATATATATATATATATATATATATATATATATATATATATATATATATATATATACGAAAAGATTCCAGAGATGATTTGATGACGAATTGACGTAAATATTTAATTTAAAAAATTTAAAATCTTCTAACGGAGCTAGAGCTCTCTCCAGATGGCGCGTCAACATAATTTTTTCAAATAGAGCGTTCGCCTAATAAGATGAAACTTTTACACCAGTGGTGGCTCGTCAGATGACGCAGGTGAAGCGATGCTTCACCTATATTTTTTGGTTAAACTAAACTTTTTTTTCAAAATCCATCTTAATTTTAATTTTTTTCATTCCCTCAAATTCATTTGGTACAACCACATAAAAATGTCTTGTTACGTCGCAGTTGATAATGTATTTTATAGTAATTTATGGTACGATATAATTTGCAAGCCCGTCCCTGATCACCGAATCGAATGTCTACATTACGCAACGCGCAGCGTTTAAATATTGCGAAACTGTAGAGCGTCAAGCAGCTGTGGACTGACTGAGCCAGATTTGTTCGTATACAAATGCTGCGTCTGTTTCGGGACGCTTGCTTGAGCCGGTTGCCATGGCAACGGCACGCGCACTGGTGGGTTGGGCCAAAAAAATATAGATGCAGCCTTCCGAGCATGTTTCAAATCTCAGTTTCTGTCGTTTGTTCAGATTGAGTCGGATCGCCAGAGACGTATTTTTATTTTAACTATGGTGCCGTTAAATTATCTGGGATGTTACAGACTTTGAAAAGCTGGATTTTTCATGTTTCTTCATTATCACCTCTAAAAGAATAATTTCAAAATTATAAAATATTAGATATAAAATTTCAAATTGTAAAAAAAGAGAAGGGCATTGATTTTGTACAAAAATGCTTGTAGCTCTTCAATCTATAAACATATTTTCATAGGTAATACTCGCCGTATTATATTACCGTATGCGTGCGTGTACAGTATGTGTACAGTGTTCTCTTATGGAATATTCCTGGTCATTATTGCGAAAATTATTCCTCGTGAATGTCTATATTTTTGTACAAATAGATTTTTCATTTAAATACTGAAGTGCCAGGAGAACGCGCAACCTTGAGAATAAAAAAATTCGTTTGCGGCGCAGGGGCGGTCTTCGTCTCCCTGGACCCCCCTTTTGGGCCACGCCGATTCTGCTTCACCCACTCCCAAAGTCACGAGCCGCCACTGTTTTACACGGAATTTTATCTTAATTTATCTAATCGTTGACGGCAAAGTCTGTATTTTAAATACTTCCATAAGCGTCTCGTTTGGGGGACCAACGGGTATTTTTAACCATATTTTTTTAATTAAACTTTTTCACATTTTTATGTCAGATTTGAAAGCCTTGGGGCTTTTTAGTGAATTTTCTTAAAAAAAATTCACTAATGAGGAGATCCCGACTTTTGAATTTTGAAAAAATTTCTTCAAATGAGCGCTAATTAGGCCCCCCAGAACACATTTCCGGGGTCAGGTAAAATTTTTATATGTTTATATATATATATATATATATATATATATATATATATATATATATATATATATATATATATATATATATATATATATATATATATATATATATATATGTGTGTGTGTATCACACCGATAACTCAAAAAATAATAGGCCGATTTTGATTAAATTTGGTGAATACCTTGCTTTTGCAAATGGCTTGGATAAGTTCGTTAGCCAGGAAAATCGGTCCAGGTTTTCCCGGAAAATTTTGTGTTTTCATTAAAAAAAAAATTATATCTTCGGAATTAACAAAGTAAGGGCAACCAAATTTGGTGCGCGGGTTTACATCCTTATAGATAAGCTACACACCAAAATTTAGCTTTGTAGGTCAAAAGACAAAAAAGTTATAGGCATTTAAAGAAAAATAAATTGAGGTTTTTCACAAAACGTCAAAATTGCGATTTAAACGTCAAAATTGGCAACATTTAGGAAAATAACTTGAATCTAATACGGGCTATGGAAATAAAGTGTCTCAAGAAGAATGTTTTACAAATCCTGAAGTCTTAGTTTCAACCGTCATTGTCCTTCATTTTAATAAAATGTTTCCAGAAAATTCATTTCAAATAGACCCTTTCTCTGATGTTTGGCAGTAATCTTAGCTATAGAGTTTATCGTTTAATAGTATATAATTGTTGTAGAATTTTCGTAAAAAAATCAATAAAGCTCAATATATCTGTTATTATACAAGATATGGAAAAAAATTGTAAATATTAATTATAGGGTGTCTTGAGCTACATCTTAAAAAATTATTTCTACAATCACAGGGTGACCCATAAGTCGTTGGTGATACAAATTTTCTTTTTTTTTAATCAAACACGCCTTATGTTATTGCATTTTTGCATTTTCCATCGAAATATAATGCATGTTTGTAAGAAAAAAAATTCTGGACAGAGTAAGTGCGTTATGGTAGCGAATTTTGATCAAATTATTAATATTTGAATAGCTCAATTTATTTGCTATTAACCTATAAGGTTGACCAAGAAACGAATTTTTTCGGGAACACTTTAAGTTTACTTTCGGAAATTTTTGTACATTTTCAAACAATAAAGTTATTTTGATGAAACATGGCACATTGTTTTTACTATATAGATTATACTGGTAACCAAATTTGATGCCCGCTTTCTTAAAAAAACACACATTATCGCTATTAAAAAATAGTTTTATGAAAATTCACTACCATAACGCACTTGCTGCGTCCAGAGTTTTTTTTTTAATATGGTAGGTATCTCATTTATTGTCGATAGTGCGCACCATTTTCAAGAACAATCGATGTGAACTTTTGAAGTCCATGTCTGAATTTCTCAATAATAACCAAATTAACTGGCTTGAAATGAAAGCTGGTTTTGGAAATGTCACAAAGTAATATCTGTAACGAATGTCTAATATGGATGTTAATTGCACTTGTTGATATTACCTGGGATGGTGATATTGAATCCATAGGTAAACACTTGATATACTTCATTATTTCACTAACTGAATAAACAATATGATACATTTAACTATAATACAATTACAACAGTACATGAGTACATAGCAGATAACTGACTGAGCGTGGAGGACGTCTGTTCACTGTAGCGGTTGGTAGAGAAAAAAGAGATCGCTCTGGTGTTTCTTCGTTGCTGTAGATCTTGACAGCTGGCTGTCGCAGAACATAACGTAACGTTTAACTGTCAAGAGTATTTATGCAGAAACACAGAGTAGTGTTGACGGAAACACTGCGGTCGGAACCACCGCCACATACTCCCCTCTCAGTGGCAGCGGTATTAGTTCAAGTATCTTCGTGGAAATCGAACTCTACGTCCATGGCGTGTAGTTTGAACGGGAACGGGAACTTCACTGTCACTTCCAGTTTCACTAGGTGTTGGACTTTCACTGTCACTTTCAGTTTCACTAGGATGTCACTGAGGCTGGAAAGTTGTCTGTTCGTTATCACAAAGAATGAATGCGGGTTTAAGACGGTCAACAGAAATTGTCTCTTCTCCGTGTAATTTCTTGATTTTGAAGACTTTGTCAGTTCGAGATAACACTTCAAAGGGGCCGTCATAAACTGGTTCGAGGGTTTTTCGCGGAATATCAATGCGAACAAAAACAAAAGGAGCTTCCATAAGCTTAGGATGGACAAATACCTTTTTTGCAGTATGATGTTTAAAAGGTACTGGTAGAAGTTTCCTTATGTCTTCTTTCAGCTGAGATATAAGTGGTGGAACATCATGAGCTTGTGTGCTGTTGAAAAAGTCGGTGGCAAGTTTGATTGATTCTCCGTAGACTATTTCAGCGGGTGTTGAGCGATATTCTGGAATTATGTACGATCTGAGTCCTAGTAACACAATTGGCAATTTAGCGACCCAGTTGTCGTCCATATGAGCTTTCAAGGCCTGTTTCAGAACTCTATGCCATCTCTCGATTACACCATTTGCTGCTGGGTGGTAATCTGTGGTCTTGATGTGGTCTGCACCTAGTGTTTTAGTGAGGTGTGTGAAAAGGTGGCAATCGAATTGTTTACCTCTGTCTGTGGTGATGTATTGCGGAACACCGAAACGAGAGATTCAGCATGATAAAATAGTGTTCGCTACTGTTTCTGCTGTAATATCTGACAATGGAATTGCTTCGCGCCATCGAGAAAATCTGTCTATTACTGTTAACAGATAGCGTTGACCTTGTGATGGTGATATTGAATCCATAGGTAAACACTTGGTATACTTTATTATTTCACTAACTGAATAAACTATATGATACATTTAACTATAATACAATTACAACAGTACATGAGTACATAGTAGATAACTGACTGAGCGTGGAGGAAGTGTGTTCACTGTAGCGGTTGGTAGAGAAGAGAGAGATCGCTCTGGTGTTTCTTCGTTGCTGTAGATCTTGACAGCTGGCTGTTGCAGAACATAACGTAACGTTTAACTGTCAAGAGTATTTATGCAGAAACACAGAGTAGTGTTGACGGAAACACTTCGGTCGGAACCACCGCCACATCTAATACTGTTGTTGACTAATAATGTTTGTTGAGGTCCCATTCTCTGTCAAGAAGCATATAAACAATAGTTTTGCTTACTTTCAACTTTTACGAAGAAAACTGTCAATTTGTAGCTAAAGCTAATAAAAGTTCTTGCAAAACGGTTTAATGCATTCCCGTCTGAGATTATTTTTTGTGGGTTAATGGCAATCTAAAATTAAACAGGAAATTTGTCTAAACCCCTGAAGATGGCACGTTAATGTGTCGAAACGCGTAGGGTTTTGAGAATAAATCAGTCTGTCTGGTAGTATAAAGCCTTTAATTTTCCTTTAACCATGTCAAACCCAGAGGTTATGACGTTCAGAAATAATAAAATTAAGCAGCATTTTGTGACTTACAGGCTACAATTTTGTAAAGATGAAACAGATTGCATACATGTATAGTAGACTGGTTTCGTCCTCAGTTGGTCTGTGTCTCCTGCTATACGATATTAAGTCCCGGCAGGACTGAAGTGATGGTATCTAGCGAGTATTTCAATGGCGTCATGGTATTAGCCAGGGGAGTAGTGGTTCTAGCTCGCTAGTTTTCTCTCCACAGCTTCCCTCTTGCTGTACTGTGTGTACTCGGAGGCTGCTGTGGAAGCCTGGAACTGTCACGATTCACTGAAAATCGGCTGATAATATGTATGAATTATCAGTTACTCTTTATACCAGTCCGGAGGATTACCTGAGTGACTGTTAGATACTAACATATTATGTAGTTGTAAGAAGGCATGAACTGAATTCATAAGAAGCAATTTATTTATATTTTGTAAATAAAAAAAATAAAAATAAAAAACTGTTCCAAAACATAAAGCGAATACGAGCTAGTAGCGAAAATGTCGCAAAAAGTGTTTTTACAAGTCCTTAAGTTTCATCTTCAACTGGCATTGTCCTTCATTTTACTAAAATATTTACAAAAAATTTATTTCAAATAGACCCTTTCTCTGATGCTTCAGCGGTAGTTCTATTTAAAGAGTTTATGGCTTAGTTGTCTATAATTTTTAGGAAATTTTTTTAGAAGAAATTGGGTAATGAGGGGACCGCGGCTTTTGAATTTGAAAAAGATTTTTTCAAATGGGCGCGAACAAGGTCGCTAGGATCCATATCCGGGGTAAGTTTCCATTTTTATCTGTTTACAGGGTGACACATTTCCTCTAAAGCTCAATATTACTGTTGTTATACAAGATACGAGAAACAATTGCATATTTTAATTATAGTGTATCTTGAGCTGCATCTTATAAAAATTATCTAGACATTCACAGGTGGCCCATGAGTCGTTGGCGCTACAAATTTTCTTTGTTGGATCGAACACACCTTATTTTGTCGCATGTTTGCATTTTCCATTGATCTATAATGCATGTTTGTAGAAAAAAGAAATTTGATAGTGTTCATCGTTTCCGAGTTATTTCAATTATTTGCAACTTTTCACATTTTTGGGACATATCACATTTTCGTTTCGTTCGTTCATATCATATCATGAAAGAATCAAGATGCCGTATACAGAGCACTCTCAAATAGTTAAGGTACTTAATGAGAGGCTTCATCCAGAAAGCAAAATTTATTGATGAGGTGCCCTACGCGTTCCGGCTATACAATAGCCATCATCAGGGGCAAATCTAAAAATTGTAATAAAAAGGTCTGTCAGAAAACATTGTCTTCTGGTAGGCAATTGTGCTAGTTTAAGCACAATGATCTCAAGTTAAACTTTACATACATCATCAAGACTAAAAATCTACAGTCACATAGCAAAACATGTCTAAAATAGGTTAAAAAAGCCATGTCACATGCCGACTACAAAGCAAAAAAACTACAAGTCACAACCAAAAAGTTACTTAATTCACATTACAGTAAAAAACATGCAGTCAAAACAGGCTAAAGGCCATCATTATCAAAACAGAACAAAAGCTAAAAGAGTTAAAAAGCTGGCTAGTTAGTGCAACAGCTAAAAAGTCAAATTGAATCGACAAAGCGAAAAAGCAGTGGAGTGAACTGACAGAGCAAAACATAACAGGAGGCCACACAGTTAAGCAGAAACCCCATGAGCACTCATAAGGAGATTGAAAAAACTCTATAAAGACGTGATACGAGAAAAACAAAATGGCATCAATACTTACTTTCTAATTCTTGAAAAATTAGATTCAAACTATACACAGGTTGCCAAGACTGGAGTCTTCATCTATTGTACCAGCGGTCCAACAACAACATACCCAAATGTGCCGGAAAATAGACTCATGGTGTCATCAAAACAACACAAACGACAAGTCAAACCACAAGACGAGAGTGAACGTCGGCCATTAATGAAAACTGCAATAAAGCAGATGGCGCTGGTTAGACGGCGAAACGGTGAACCAAAAACAAGGACAGAACAGTGGAAATGTCAGAGACAAATCGCGGAGAGGAGGGGGAGCCACAGAACAGCCAACTTCGTATACGTTATGGTTCAGCCATATGGCTGAGGAGGGGGAGCCACAGAACAGCCAACTTCGTATACGTTATGATTCAGCCATATAGCTGAATCATAACCTATACGAAGTTGGCTGTTCTGTGGCTCCCTCTCCTCTCGGCGATTTGTCTCTGACATTTCCGCTGTTCTGTCCTTGTTTTTGGTTCACCGTTTCGCCTTCTAACCAGCGCCATCTGCTTTATTGCAGTTTTTATTAATGGCCGACGTTCACTCTCGTCTTGTGGTTTGACTTGTCGTTTGTATTGTTTTGATGACACCATGAGTCGATTTTCCGGCACATTTGGGTATGTTGTTGTTGGACCGCTGGTGCAATAGATGAAGACTCCAGCCCTGGCAACCTGTGTATAGTTTGAATCTAATTTTTCAAGAATTAGAAAGTAAGTATTGATGCCATTTTGTTTTTCTCGTATCACGTCTTTATAGAATTTTTTCAATCTCCTTATGAGTTCTCATGGGGTTTCTGCTTAACTGTGTGACCTCCTGTTATGTTTTGCTCTGTCAGTTCACTCCACTGCTTTTTCGCTTTGTCGATTCAATTTGACTTTTTAGCTGTTGCACTAACTAGCCAGCTTTTTAACTCTTTTAGCTTTTGTTCTGTTTTGATAATGATGGCCTTTAGCCTGTGTTGACTGCATGTTTTTGACTGTAATGTGAATTAAGTAACTTTTTGGTTGTGACTTGTAGTTTTTTTGCTTTGTAGTCGGCATGTAACATGGCTTTTTTAACCTATTTTAGACATGTTTTGCTATGTGACTGTAGATTTTTAGTCTTGATGATGTATGTAAAGTTTAACCTGAGATCATTGTGCTTAAACTAGCACAATTGCCTACCAGAAGACAATGTTTTCTGACAGACCTTTTTATTACAATTTTTAGATTTGCCCCTGATGATGACTATTGTATAGCCGAAACGCGTAGGGCACCTCATCAATAAATTTTGCTTTCTGGATGAAGCCTCTCATTAAGTACCTTAATTATGTCTATCCCAGACCTTGTGACGTTCAGGAATGAACTCTCAAATAGTGACTGAGTTTTAAAAAACTGTCCTAACTCAATTGTTTCAAATAGAACAGCCTGTATTTTGTGTTTCAGAATTTTTCATTCTCTGACGATGCTAACCTTGCAACATATTTATTGTTAAAAACATTTTTTTGAAAATTCACTACCACACGGAACTTGCCGCGTCCAGACTTTTATATCATTAACGTATCGATTTCACTATATCATTGATAAGTTATAATTTATGATATTTGGATCACACAGTCCTTGGCACAGAATAGATTGTTGAGTAAATTTATAATCAAGATTTTTAGTGACATTGCATAATTCTATTTTCTATTTCCTACTTTGGTTGAAGCTGACTAACAGTTTCGAGTACATACTTGAAAAGTGCTTAATGTTACTATATTTTTATTTGCCTACAAAATTGATTTTTATCTTTAAAATTTTCCCGTAATTTTGGTTATAATAAAAATTATATTTAAAAGATTTCGACATAAGATTTTGGGATTTCTTATACGCCCATCTTATCAAGATTGTACACTTACATAGTTCATATAAAATAGGATCCACTTTATTTAGAAATCATCTCTTGGTTCAGTTACTATCTAATTAGTTTTGGGTGAGTTACTAAAGTTTTCTTTCAAGTATGTTTCTTATTTTACTTCCACATCGTCAATACGTGTGGAAGTGTGAGATCATCATCAAAAATTTCAAAAATTTGTTGTTGCTTAAACGTCGTAAAAAGTGTAAAAACCTATAGAGAACATGATTTAGAGTCGAAAATTTTTGTTTGTAGCCACGACAACTTTAAAACTACGAGTTGAGATATCGTCTTTAAATTTGGTATACAGTTAGCACCCGACAAACCAACGGTTTGGATTGTTTTTGGCTAAAATGGCTCCAGGGGGTAGGGGATGAATGGGGGTTAGTTGATGAAAAATGACATTTCTTCGTTAAAACTCGAGTAAGATAACGTTTTAGGGTTTGTTTATTACAAAAATTTCATCAAACATCTGGTATTCTGTTCTACAATTAAATTTGGGGTTGAATGTGTTAGGGTGGAATATCGGTGGCAAAAATTTCGATATTTTATTTACTAAAACGGCGTAAAAATACTTAAAAAATATATAAAACTTGATTCTGGAACGAACATTCTTTTTTCTATCGGTTTGTTGGCCTGTACGTCTGTCTGTTAGTAGGCGCAATAACTTTCGATCGAATTGGGATATCATCTTCAAATTTGGTATCCAGTTGGCACCGGACAGAGGAACGCTTTTAATTGTATTTGGCTAAGATCGCTTCAGGGAGTAGGGAATAAATGAGGGGTGATGTGGTGAAAACTTATATTTTTTCGTGTAACCTAGACTAATATAACGTTTCAGAAGTTTATGTGTAGAGGAATATTTTTTTCTGGTCAAGTCATGGACCCTACATTAATTTCATGAACATGTCTTTCTGATGATAGTAAATTATCACAGCTATGTGAAGTTATGATTCAATTTGCATGACTATTTTTTATTGAGAAGAATGTAGATATTTTCTTCGAGTAAGGTAACTGACAATATAATATATATATATATATATATATATATATATATATATATATATATATATATATATTATTCCTTTATCTGCTATACAAACACGCTCGCAGTTTTTTTGTTAAAGAGTTTCCGAGGTAATGTTAGTTTGTTTAAAACGCCTAAGCAAATTATTTTGTAATTATACGTTGTCATTTAAATTGTGAGTATTATAATTTTAATTTGAATTTCGTTAACTTCAATTCTTAAAAATGGTTAGATTAACGTAAATGCATAAAATTACAGTTATACAAATGATTGGTTACGGATATAAAATCCGAACACAACATGAAGTAACTCGCCTATTTCATGAGAAATTTTCAGATTTATCGCCTATATCCCAAGGAACAATTAGTAAAATAGAGGAGCAATTCCGCGAGTTTGGTCATGTAAGGCAGATAAAGAAAAGCAGCCAATGCATTAAGTGATGAAATCAAATTAGATGTGATGCTTGAATTTGTGGAAAACCCACATACGTCCGCTAGACAGGCATCCACTACATTTAATGTTGTCCATGCATCGATAGTTGACATATTAAAAGAAAATAAATGGCATCCTTATAAAATGATACCTACTCAGGAGCTCATGGAAGACGATTTTGATAGGAGAACTTATTTTTGTGAACGAATGATGGACATGTTGGATAATATTATCCAATTTGAAGACGTTATGTTTTCTGATGAGTGCACCTTTTCACTTAACGGTCATGCTATTTGGCAAAAGTGTCGGTACTGAGCAACGACGAATCCTCACTGGATGAGAGAAGAACACACGTGATACCCTCAGAAGGTTAACGTTTGAGCAGGGATATGGTTTCCTTTTTAATTGAGGGTAATTTGATTGGCGATAATTATTTGGCACTACTTCAAAATGATATCATTCCAACTTTGGCAAATTTATATCCTGATACAGAAAACCCCCAAGTTCCAGTGAATGGCCGGCAGTACCTTGATGCAATATTTCCTAATCAGTGGATAGGCAGGCGAGGATCGATAGAAGGGCCAGCGCGATCCCCTGATCTTACCTCATTAGATTTATTTTTATGGGGATATGTGAAGCCCATTGTATACAAAACTAAACGTTTTGATTTAAATGACTTAAAAGAACAAATAACTCGTGCGATTAGATCGATCACGCCTGATATGTTAAATAATGTTAGAAGACAGTTTTATTCAAGATTATGGTGTTGCCAAGAAGTTCGCGGTGAACATTTTGAACATATACTTCATTGACATTCATAGTTCTTTTTAGTCTTTTACATTTTATTACATTTTGAATCACAGTTTAGTTTTTTATTGTATTGTAGCGAATTTCGTAACCAAATAATTTTATTTTATTCTTTCTTAATTGTTACAATAAACTTCAAAACGATAACATTTTTGAATGGAGAATGAACAGACCTTTCAAACGACATATCACAAGCCTATGCTGAAAATGTGTAAAACGTGTCGCAAAAGTGAGTACAGCTTACGTTTTTTCTACAAAAAGTTCCAAATAACTCCAAAAGTTGGCTTCTGTCCCCATTTTTTGGATGGAGAAAAAGTCAAACAGGTACCGGTTGTGATATCACTTCTGCACTTAACGAGGAAGCATATCATTTACCTTCTATACCCCATGATGAGAGCAACTAACATATTCGTCAACTTTCATTGTAATGACGCCTTAATGTGCCCCAATTCTCTTTCGTCGATTATATCACTCACAAACGTTTACGCAAAGGATCATCTTGTAATTCAAATACAAGAATCTATTCACTGTGCTTGGCAGCTAGGCATCTGTTAGACCTATCTACACTGTGGTATTACTAAAAATGAAAGAAGACGAATCTGCCAGAAATCCTACATTGATTGGTTCTGTTTTCCACTGCAACTTTACTACAACTCTTCTTCACAGATAGGAAATGTTTCTAGACAGAAATTTCAAATTCATTAGTCGTCGCTAAGTAACAGACTGCGAGAAATTAAACCAACTGTGGTAATCAAGAAACTTCCTGTTTTATCTCGCAGGGAAGAAGAGATCATCAGAATACTCCGAATTGGCCATTCTTTACTTACACATGGGTATCTCGATTACCTCTTAAATCAAAATCAACCGTGAGCTCCTTGACCGACCAATTTCAGTTTTTCACTTTCTTTTAGAATGTCCCCTATATGCTTCTCCACGATTCGAACATTTTGGTGAAAGAAATTCGTCTGAAATTTTAAATCTAAATTTTACCAATTTAACCTATTTACTTAGATATTTAAGACAGTCTAATTTATGTAATAGTATTTAAATGTATTTCATAGTTCTTAATTATTATATATAATTCTGTTATGCAGTTTTGGAAAGTGTCGTTAGTGTCAGTGACCTTAGTTGTTAAGACATTTAAATTTAAAAAAATACAGTTCTCAGACCTAATGATCCTTTCGCCAAACTTTGTTAGCGTTGGCGTCATCAGAAGGATGTAGTTCATTGATCCCTCTGATGACGCCAACTTTGTTAGTAAAGGTTATTTTAAATACAATTTGGAGAACCCAATTCATCACAATACAGTTTTTTGACCCGATCATCATTTCACTAACAGAGGGATGAATAAAGTTTATTCTGATGACGCAAACTTTGTTAGCGAAACTACCGGCAGGTCTGAAAACTGTATTGTGATGAACTGAGTTTTCCAAAATGTACCTATCAGTGCTCATCATACGTTTCAATCTTCACACAGAAAAATTATTTGCAATCTTTTTTCTTATTTTGAGAATTCCATTATATTATTTTTAAAAACACCTGAAACTAAAATTCAATTGCTTGGTTCCAGACCGTTATAGTTAAAATAGTCAAAAATGAAGGACTATTTTTACTTACTAACGCTAATACTTGGGACATCGTCAGTCTTAAGTTACAAAGAGTTTGATTTTTTATCCGATGACTTCATTAACTCTATAAACGAAGAGCAATCCTCATGGAAAGCTGGAAGAAATTTCGACGCAAACACACCAATATCACGCATTGTCAAGCTTATGGGTGTTATTCCCAGCAATAGATCTGAACCAGCTCCAACCAAAACATTCCATCCTGCTAAATTTCTAGAAATTCCAGAACATTTTGATGCCCGAGAACAGTGGCCTCAATGTAAATCTATAAGGCATATAACGGATCAGTCTTCCTGTGCATCTTGTTGGGTAAGTTAAAGTAATCAAAGTTAGTACTTGCTTGCTGCAAAAATACTTTAGTTATAATAATAATAATAATAATAATAATGAGTTTATTTCAATATAGGAAATCCTAATACATACAAAAAAATTAACATTTAATCATACATGTGCTCTCAACATCAATAACTGAAAAAGTTCCCTCCTAAATAAACCCAATGTACCACTATTTCTTAAATCATCAGGTAAGCTGTTAAACTCGCTGATACCTCTGAAAAACACTGACTTCATTGCTCCGCTTGTATAGGTTTTATATATGTGCAGACCATTAGCACCCCTTGTATTATATTGGTGAATGTCTCTGTTAAAAACCAGAAATGAATCAAAACAGGCTGGCAACAGATTCTTCGCGAATTTTAAAACCAAATATCATTGTTAAATAGTACAGTCTATCTGCAACGCATTGCCAGTTCAAAGTCACTAGCATCAATTTTTTAGGTGTATATCTGCTCACTTTTAAGACAATCCGCATTCCACGATTCTGCAGTTTCTGTAACACATTCAGAGAGTTCAGATCCATTACGTGAAGCAAGGTAGCACAGTAATCAAAATGAGGTTGTAACAGTGTGCGATACACCGTAATACTAGCATAGAGTGACAAATTGTGACTGAGTGCTGAACAAAAATATTTTTTCTTTATTTTCTTGCTTATGTACTCAGAGTGACTTTTAAAGCTAAGTGCCTTATCCAAAACAAAACCCAAATATTTCATTTCTTTTCCAAATTCTATCCTCTTGTTTTCAATCATCAAAGTTACATTATTACAATCTATCTTCTTCAGCCTATACTTACTACCTACTAACATAGCTTTTGTTTTGTTCACATTCAACCGCAGTCTGTTCCCACACAGGTATGCAGCAAACCTATCCAGAACTTCATTCATCCTTGTAACCATATTTGCAACATTGTCTCCAGTACAGGCAATCAATGTGTCGCCAGCAAACAAACTTATATATTCAAAATCTCCACTGAAATTAATATCATTCATGTAAATGATAAAAAGTAGGGGTCCGAGTATACTCCCCTGAGGAACTCCAGTGCAGCTCACCACCACATCTGATATTTCTTTCTCTAATCTGGTCCTCTGTGTCCTGCCCGTCAAGTATTTCCTCAGCCATCCTAACACATTTCCACCAATACCATAATATGCCAGCTTCCGCATAAGAATATCCCTGTCGATTGTTTCGAAAGCTCTCTTAAGATCAACAAACACAGCTAGTACATATTTCCTTTAATCTATTGCTTCCATCCACTTAGAAATCGTCAGCTGAAAAGCAGTCTCGCAAGAATGATGCTTTCTAAACCCAGACTGATAACCAACAAACAGTTTGTTTTTCTGAAAATAAACCATTAACTGACAATATACAAAATGTTCCAATAGCTCCTCAACACTCGGCATAGTATTCACAGGGCGAATATCTTTCTCTCCCTTTGGAATTGGTATAATTGTACTGCACTTAAGGGCCTCCGGCAAAGCACCATATTTAAGGGAGACATTAATAAAATTCAAAATTACATGACCAATCACTCCAAAGGTTACTCTCAAAAACTCTGTGCTGAGGATCTCTGTGATGCTACCTTTCTTCATCATGTTTACATATTTATTCAGATCAGCCAGAGTCACAGGCTCAAAGTAAACAAAAGAACATGCAACCAAGGGATAACCCTCATGAGACCAAGGACAACCCACTGAAATTGAATCTACAATCACATTAATATTATTTACAAAATATACATTGAATTTTGCACTTGCCTCCTTTCTCGTTGCTGCAAAAGAAACCCTACCATTACAGCCGAAGTTGAAATCTAGAAAGTTCAGTTCAGTTATTTTGTATAACAAGTGTTTTGTTGTTAATATTATTTAAATCCCGACCTCAATAGTTTGCATCTTTACAGATTTTTTTTAAATAAAATTAAGCAGCATTGCAACATTTGCTAAACAGCCTTTCTAAATGTTAAGGCTCTATGAATTGTGAATGTCAATGTTAACCCTTTTTGGTGATAAAGTTTTTAGGATACATGCCCTAACCCTATTTTGCTTTTAGGCTATAGCCGCTGCTTCTGCAATGTCAGACAGATTATGTATAAAATCCAAGGGAAAGATCCAAGCTACTGTATCAACTGCTGACATTCTTAGTTGTTGTACAGGCTCTTGCGGTAATGGTTGTAATAGAGGGAGTATTGACGGTCCTTGGAAATATTGGGTCGAAAAGGGCATTTCTACCGGAGGAGACTATGGAAGCAAAGATGTAAGTGACTTTGTATTTTATTAGTTATTAGTAGAAATTAATGTACGTAAAAACCAACACATCTGCGTAAGTGCAAAAGATGTAACAATTAACCCAGCAACCCTGTAAGGTTAGGTTCTAACATGTACTTTTTTCTAGTTAGTATATAGAGTGTTTGCAAAATAGATTAGAACATTTATAATCCTTTTGCATCTTTAGAAAATATGGTCTGCCTAAAATCCATACGTTTGGAACCTCCATTCATCCCATCGTGAGTGCCTATCGCTCATATAGCCAAAAATGTGCAAATTCTCTAATAAAACTTTCAAGCCATCAGAAGAGAAAGCTAGCTCTCGTGTCAAAAATGTCATTCATTTTATGGATCTATAAAATAGCACCCTTTTTTAAGAAGACATTCCAGTCTCGACATCATTTTACTCTTTACCAATAAACCTTTTTCCAGAACCTTGAACGTTCTCAACAATAAACACAGTATACCATCAGATACCCTAGGTTTCCTACCTGGCCATACAGTAAAGTACATTTGGACGAATTTCTTCCTCCTCTTAATAGCATCAACCACTAAGTCCAGCTTTCCATGAAAATAGAGAACATTTTGTTCACCTTCCTTAGACATACGTTTCACTAGAACCTACTTCGAGGATTTTCCTGTAATGTCTACCAAAAATCAATTGACATTAATTGCAACAAATGTCTTAATCTCATTATGACCCACTACAACTAAACTCACTAGTCTGAACACTGGTAATAAGATCAGTTATATTCACGGCCTAGAATAATAAGCTGACACAATTGATCCTTTTTAAACAAGCAATACTGCACAACCCTACAATAAAATGCACCTAGTAAAAGCATAAGAAACGTCCAAAAACCAGAAAACCAGCTGCATCACGACAAAAACAAAATATTATATATATATATATATATATATATATATATATATATATATATATATATATATAATATTTTGTTATATATATATATATATATATATATATATATATATATATATATATATATATATATATATATATATATATATATATATATATATAGGGGCACATGTTTTGACATAAAACTCAACCCTCATATTTAAAATAGGGAACATGGGTCAGGTGTTACATCATTTGAAAGCTCTTTCTTTTCTGAATTCAGCACACAAATTTTTTGGACGTTTTATCAACTCGTTTAAAAAATTTTCACAGGTGAAGATGCAAAAAACGCATTTCACTCATTCCGATAAGAAATGTGCTGATAGTGAATGTTTTGTTGGTTTGTAAACAAAAAATTGACTATCAGAACATTTCTTATCTAAATGAGAGAAATGCGGTTTATTATTTCAGTTTATCGGTCGGTGTGATACTTGATACTACTACCTAAAATTAATTTCACAATGGTGTATTCTGTAGAAGAAAGAGTTGAAATAATTACTTTTTTTTTTCAAAAAACGATGACTGTGCCAACCGTACCGCAAATTTGTTTAATGAACGACATCCGAACAGACATGTTAACAGAAAATACATTTTGGAGTTAGTTGCAAAGTTTCGACAAATTGGTTCAGTAGCAAACAAAAAACGGGATTTCAAACATCAAAAGAAGAACTATTCAGCGAATATTGAAGCATCATAAATTTCACCCGTATAAAATTCATCTTGTACAACAACTGAATGAAGATGATGTTGATCGGCGGCTGGAGTTTTGTTAAGTTATGACTGCACGAATAGCTGATAACGAGAACTTTCTGTTCAATATCTGTTTTTAGACGAGTATACGTTTTTATTAAACTCTACAGTCAATCGTCATAATTGTCGTTATTGGGCAGATAATAATCCAAGAAATTTTCACGAAATCCACACTCAAACTCTACAGAAATTGAATGTTTGGAATGGCATTTTTGGAGACCGTTTAATCGGACCAATTTTTCTTGATGGCAATTTGAGTGGAGTTACTAGAAGATATCGTTTACCCTCTACTAATTGACATTGTTAAAAATGATGATCGCTATCAAAAAAATCAATTAGCGTTTCAACAAAATGGAGCTCCTCCGCATTTTTCACCACATGTTAGGGAGTTTTTGAACAGAGAGTTTCCAAAGCAATGGATTGGACGTAGAGGTGCTATTGAGTGGCCCTCTAGATCACCGGATTTAACTCTTTTAGACTTCTTTCTATAGGGCCATTTAAAGAGTAGAATTTTCGAAACAGAACCGGAGTCTCTCGGAGAATTACGACGACGCATTGTTGAAGAATGTCTTCTAATAACTCCACAAATGCTCCAGAATGTCAGAGCTCATTTTGAACAAAACTCTTGTATGGAAGTTGGTGATCAACAATTTGAACACTTACTTAACTGAATAAATATTTTTGAACGTTTGGTTTTGTTTTTAAGTTTTTTTTAATGAAAAATTGACTAATTAGTGCATTTCTTATCACAATGAATGAAATACGTTCTTGCAATTCCAACTGTAAATAATTTTTAAACGAGTTAATAAAACTTCTAAAAAAATTAGTGTGCTGAATTCAGAAAAGAAAGAGCGTTCAAATAATGTAACACTCGATTCATGTTCCCTATTTAAAATATAAGGGTTGTTATCACCACCCTTAAGGGGTTGATGTGACAAAGTGGAGTTTTATGTCAAAACATGTCCCCCTCAATATTAAAATTGACGTGTTTCAGCGTTTCTTAAAAAAAATATTTCTGGGCGCAAATCGGTCTGTTTCGTTTTCAATGCGCCATCCTGTATGTACATATATAGTGTGGTTGTTTTAAAGTTACAATGCGTTGAACTTTCCGAAAAAATGGCGAATTTATTTTAAAACTTTCCAAACTAGTGGAGAGAATTAAACCAAATTTGGTGAATATTATCACCATATAGGCTGTCATAATTAGTCATAATATCAGGTTTTACCAGCAACCAGTGACGGAGTGGTTTTATTGGTATTAAATTAGCAAAATTATTAATACAAAAAACAAACTAATTGTTTTTTTTTTCTGGAGAGGTTTATTCTCCACAAAAAGTGTCTCATCTGTATCTGCCACAGTTGCGTGGGCTGTTTAGGTAACTCTCGAATATTCCCGGTAAAAAAATTGTACTATGTTTAATAAAAAGATTAAGTGACAAATTAAAGATCGGCTTTGACTTAATGAATGCCTATAGTATGTACTAATTACTCTGAATTCGAGGCATATTTCTCTAATTCTCCTCACATCATCAGGATGCACTTCCAAAATACGCACAAGCAGATTTACAAACTAGAGGGGATAATTATACCAAATTTGGTACACAGCATCATCGGTGATATCAAGACCCACAAGGTAAACAACGACAGAGTTTTGAAGTTTCACTACTCTTAAGTTAGAAAAATAATTGATACGGTCCTGTCCAAAATCAAAGTACAATAATATTATTATTTTCCGAACTAGCGTTTGTTTTTCTCCAAAACGCTACTAAGTAATAAATCGTTTAATTTTAAAAAATACAATCATTGACGAAAAAATACCTGTTTGAGGAAAGGATATCACAGAAAAAAACTTATATTTGAAGCATATGTTTGAAATATGAACCATTTTGTTGAACACATAAGTCAAACCGACGTTTTACGTATTGTACAGCTGCAAACAAATTCCTCAGTTCATCACATGCATTTCTAATACGGTAAATAAGTTCTCCCCTTATTCCCATAGGAGTCATAGACTTTTTCTTTTTAAAATCCAAAGTGGTGGAGGAAGGTGGAGATCAGTTAACCTGCCCGCCTCGTTTGATTCATCTCTCTGGAAAATTTCCAACCATAATATATCATTAAAAACTGCAAAATAATTTGGCCATTTACACGTTCTTGTAAAAAATATGGTCTAAAGAGATGAGTGTTACAATCTCCTAACCAAACATTAATACTAAATTCTATTTGGAAATTCCTTGAGCGTATCGCATGAGGATTTTCGTGTGCCCACACGTGCTGATTATGACATTAATAACACCCCGATGACTAAAACACAATTCGTCTGCCTATAATATGTGACTTAAAAAATATGTCCTCTTCAAGGGAACTAAGTACCCATCGGCAAAAAATAACCTTAATTCTTCATCACTTGCATGTAAACTTTATATAGGTTGCAAGTGATAAGCATGTCCCCCATCACTTTTCAGAACACGACGGATTTTAGACTTGGAAACACGAAGCTCGGAAGCCAATTTCCTACTACCTCTTCTTGGGATTCTATCAAATACACATAAAATTTCCTAGTTGTTTTTTCCTGCCTGGCATTTATTCTGGTTGCGGTTAATCACCTCTAGTTCTCAGCCCGTTAGTTTTAAATTGCCGGTGGATGTTGACAAATACCGACAGATGCGCATGACGCCCGTGTGGATATCTTCTACGATACCTCTCAATGTACAATAATATTATTATCTTCCGAACTAGCGTTTGCTTTTCTCCAAAACGCTACTAAGTAATTAATCGTTTAATTTAAAAAAATACAACCATTGACGAAAAAATACCTGTTTCAGGAAAGGATATCACAGAAAAAACTTATATTTGGAGCATATGATTTAAATATGAACCATTTTGTTGAACACATAAGTCAAGTGTACAGCTGCAAACAAATTCCTCGGTTCATCACATACATTTCTAATACGGTAAATAAGTTATCCCCTTATTCCCACAGGATTCATAGACTTTTTCTTTTAAAAATCCAAAGTGGTGGGGGAACGTGGAGATCAATTATCCTGCCCGCCTCGTTTAATTGATCTCTCTGGAAAATTGTGATCCAAACATAATATATCATTCAAAACTGCAAGAGAATTTGGCCATTTACACGTTCTTGTAAAAAATATGGTCTAAAGAGATGAGTGTTACAATCTCCTACACAAAGATTAACACTAAATTCTACTTCGAAATTTCTTCTGCGTATCGCATGAGGATTTTCGTGTGCCCACACGTGTTGATTATGAAATTAATAACACCCCGACGACTAAAACACAATTCGTCTGCCTATAATATGTGACTTAAAAAAGATGTCCTCTTCAAGGGAACTGAGTACCCATTGGCAAAAAAATAACCTTATATCTTCATCACCTGCATGTAAACTTTATATAGGTTGCAAGTGGTAAGCATGTCTCCCATCACTTTTCAGAACACGACGGATTTTAGACTTGGAAACAAGAAGCTCGGCAGCCAATTTCCTACTACCTCTTGTTGGGATTCTATCAAATACAAATAAAATTTCCTGGTATTTTTGCCTGCCTGACATTTATTCTGGTTGCGGTTAATCACCTCTAGTTCTCAGCCCGTTAGTTTTAAATTGCCGGTGGATGTTGACAAATACCGACAGATGCGCATGACGCCTGTGTGGATATCTTCTACGATACTTCCTAGCGGCTAACATGTTTCAATTTCGAGCACCATACCAGAAATGTATATCAGCTTGTTCTTCATTTGTAAAGTGAAAGAGCATTTTACTTATAAATGATAAAGAAATAATGAAACTCTGCATCCACCTACTACTGCCTACAATATAATCACCCACTAAATTATTATTTTGACAGCTTGTTTTGTTTACAATTTCAACCATGGCACACTTTTTTCTTGTAAATCTGTACCTGCCTATTTTTGCAGTGCATCCTGATAATGTGACGAGAATTAAAGAAATATATTACCTCGAATTTACAGTAAATAGTACACACTATTGGCATTCATTAGGCCAAGAGCGATCTTCTATTTGTCAGTTTCTATCAAACATGGAACACATTTTTTCTTGGGAATATTCGAGAGTTAGGAACTGAACAACTACTTTACCACACAACTGTGGGCAGATACGGATTTTTTTTTAAAAATAACTCAATATTCTATAAACTTAGAGAGTTTAATTTTAATACGTAGTAAGGTCTTTCCTAAGGCAAGATATCCACAAAATTTCATTAAAATAGCTTTGTAATTTTCGGAGAAAAAAATTTCAAATTTGAATAACCCAATTTTTTCTTAACTTAGAAAGTTAAATTTTTGTACGTAGTAAGATATCTCCTGAGGAAACATATATACTAAATTTCATTAAAACAGCTTTGTTACTTTCGGAGAAAAAATTTTTTTTCGAAAGAAAACTCAAATTTTTCCCGGAAAACCCCGTCTGATTTTTCTGACTAACGAACTCATCCAAGCCACTAATAAAATAAAGGCACTTGCCAAGTTTCATCGAAATCGGTTACTTATTTTTTGAGTTTGCGGTTGGATACATACATATATATATATATATATATATATATATATATATATATATATATATATATATATATATATATATATATATATATATATATATATATATATATATATATATATATATATATATATATATATACATATAAAAATTGAAACTGACCCCGGATATGGGTTCTAGGGGTCCTAGTTCGCACTCATTTGAAAGAATTTTTGCAAAGTCTCACCATCGATACCTCTCTATTAGTGAATTTTTTTTAATAAAAATTCACTAAAAATTGCAAAGTCTCACCATCGATACCTCTTTATAAGTGATTTTTTTAAAATAAAAATTCACTAAAAGATAAATCCCATATCTCTTTTAATGTGGACTTTTGGACTGAGGTAAATTTGGTTGAATTTCCACTGCTGCTCTGTGTACAATTACTTCTAGACCACACTGTATACAAACTAACAACATAATTTGTCTTGATATGTCCAGCAAAGAAGAAATATAAAAAGTAAATGAAGTGTACACAAACTAAAAGGTACTACATTATTTATACTTAAACTGGCAACACTGGCTGCATGAGTGGTTACAACTGGACCTCTAAAAAGACTGTAACAGCGGCAGAAGCAGAAGTCAATGGAAGCCGTGTGTGTTCGGTAAGAGCATATTTGGGAAGAAACTATTGACTATTAATAACAACAATTGACTAAAAACGATGCGAGTTGTAAGGAAAAAAATAATTATACTACAGAGGTGATAAATGATGATAAATTACAATAGGGTTATATATAATCGTAAATGCTGCCAATGATTAACAATCAGTGAATTCAGTATTATTGACATTTCTCTGAAACTTAAAAATGAATTTCATGAGTCAATGACAATAATAGCAGCTGTCATTAACTAACCAACAGCAACCACATACTTGATCTATGATTTAAACATAAATGTTTCAAATTTGAATAGCTCAATTTTCTGTAACCCTAGAAATCTGAATTTAGGCACATAGTTAGGTCTTTCCCAAAGCAATATGTAGACCAAATTTTATCGAAATTTTCGAAATTTTTTTTTTAAAGAAAACTCAAAATTTTCCCGAAAAACCCCGTCCGATTTTCCTGGCCAACGAACTCATCCAAGCCATTAATAAAAGAAAGGCAGTTGCCGAGTGTCATCGAAATCGGTTAATTATTTTTTGAGTTATCAGACGGATACATACATACAAATTTTTGCAAAGTCTCACCATCGATACCTCTCTATTAGTGAATTTTTTTAAATAAAAATTCACTGATATAAGGAGACACTTTTTGTGGAGAATAAACCTATTCTTTAGAAAAAATACTAAATTTGAAATTTGATAAGGCGGTATTAATAATAACCACTCCGTTACTGGTTGTTCGTGGAACTTGATATTATGACTGAATATGGCGGCTTATACGGTGATAATGTTCACCAAATTTGGTTTAATTTTCTCCACTACTTTAGAAAGTAAGTGTAAAATAAATCGCTATTTTTTCGAAAATTTCAGCGCCTTGTATCTTTGAAACGCTACGTTTCTGGGTTTATATTGATATGACATTTTCACCTTGAAATAAGTTTTTGTATCGACTGTCGAGGTTCTGCTATAAAAAAGTGGACCACCCCGTACATATACAATTTGACGATCAGAACGACCTTTACAGAACAGGACAAACACACACAAGAATCAAATACCCAACAGATCCCATGAAATTTGCAATATTATTGATTTTGACGGTTTTTGGACTTCTATAGAACAAAGAATTAAGACTAACACAACAAAATATACAGACACAACCTTTCAGTAAAAAAGTCAGCTTTTGCCATGCATCGTATCCATACAGGACACGAAATAGTAGTCACTGGCAGTAACATAACTGCAGGTGAGTCTACAACCAAAGAACTATGAATATACGAGGAGCTATGGAGATCAACAAACACCCTGATTGTCTAAACAAGAAAAAGTCTGGAGGCAACAAGTGCCTTATGGTACACATTTTATTAAAATATATCAATCACGAAAGATTCAGGTTAAAAAACCTGTACATACTGCAAAAATTAACAACAGCTGAAGCTGTGGCATTGGTTTGAGGAAGTTTAGTATCGACGCGTTCCTTCCTTCGAAGGGGAGCTTAAAGGCGTGGGTCTCGTGTGCCATACGCTATTACGGACGTGAAATATCCCCAACCTCTTTACACACAGGAACGGGGTTGGCAAAATTTCCAGAATGGCGAGGTGAAATTAAATCATCCCTGGCGTCGATGAGTGTCCATAGTCGCGGAAGTATATTGACGTAGAAAATTATACATAACAGAAAATATACGAACAGTTATTATTAACAAGGGTTTCTGAATAAAATGTAATTAAACATAACAGAAAATATACGAACACTTATTATTGACAAGGGTTTCTGAATAAAATGTACGTGATTAGTTTATTTACTTTTCTAGGGATGCATAAATTACCCATTCCCCCCTTGTAATCACATGTCTGTAGAATCATCCAAACCATTTTGTGATGAAGAAAACGTACCCGTTGCACCAAAATGCCAAATGACTTGTGATGGGCCCAATAAAAAAATTACGAAGCAGTTGACATTTGGCAAGAATTATTATAATCTAACGTCAGTGGAACAAATGCAAGTGGATATACTGGAAAACGGTCCCATAGAGGCTGGAATGGCGCTCTTTACAGATTTTTTCAGTTACAAATCAGGTAAGAATTATTATACAGTTTATTTAAAAACCCGAACAATGTCCGCATATACATAGAGCAGCCAGAGAAGGAAAGAAAAATATAGCTCTTAATCTAACACAACTGAAATATATATTTTGAGTTTATGACAATGTTATTTAACATAATTAAAGATACAGTACTATACTTATTTATTACTATTTTATACAGGGTGCGTCAATAGTTAAAAAATTGGTACCTGACATAACTTTTTTTTAAAACAACGTGATCAAATTATCCAAAGAATAGAACTATCATCCTTGCAAGGTGCAATTGAAACACAAGTTAAACGAAGATGATTTAGACTGCCGTTTACAGCTTCGAGAACAATTCATGTTACGCTGCGATGAAGATCCCAAGTTTCATAATAACATTCTCTTTTCTGATGAAGCTACTTTTTGCCTGAATGGGGCAGTAAATCGTCACAAGTCAAGATATTGGTCACGGGAATATCGTCATTGGACTCAGTCTCCCACAGTCAACGTTATGGCACAGTGAATGTCTGGGTGGGAATAATGGAACGGCGTTTCATAAGGCCCTACCTTTTTCAAGAAAATCTTACAGCAGCATGTTTTATATTTTTTTGCGATTGGATTTAGCGCCAGCTCTGGCAGTAATTTTTCCAAATAATCACGAGGCAGGTGTGCCCCATCAAGATATTTGGTTTTAGCAAGACAGGCGCCTGCTCACTTTAGTTTAAACATCTAGATACCTCATTTCCTGAAGGATGGATAGGGCGTCGAGGAGCAATTGGATTTTTTCCTGTGTGGTTATTTAAAATCGAAAGTTTATTTCAACAGACCAAATAATTTAGAGGAGCTACAGCATCGAATTCGTGCTGAAGTGAAGCAAATTAATTCTGACATTTTTGAGCGCAGTGTACAAAGTGTTTACACTCGTATCAGTCAATGCTAAATGGTAGGTGGAGAACAATTTGAACATTTGCGCTAAATTTTGTTTGTTCTCATTGGTTCAATAATTGTTTCCAATAAAATTACATTTCCTGTTTTAACGAGAATAATGCAATTTTTTCAAAACAAATGGTTGTCAGATACAATTTTTTACCCTCATTTAAGAAGTTAGCAGGTCTATGGGAAAACAGCAAATAAAATATGGTTGTCATTTAAAAAACTTATGATGACGTCAAAAATAGGTGACGTCATAAATGTAATTTTCACGTCATAAGTTGGCAAGTGAAAAGATAAAATTGACCTGTCCGAGCGTTTTTCTTGAAAAAATGAAATATAACATTTATCAATTATGTTTCAAACTTTATAGTCACACTGTATAATTTATTGTATGGTTACTAAGTGTGCGCATTTTAAAACTATTTCCGGCTGTACAGTGTGTGCCGAAAAAGTGGGCAGTACGAAGTTGGTATTTTTTATGGAACACCCTGTCTCTTATTCAATTTTTGAATTCTACGTATAATTCTAAAAGTTTCTTATTATAGGTTGGTGGTCGAGGGCACGCCGCACCGCATCGACGGAACTCGAAATACGACTAGTAAGCTTCCTCTTGTTTCAGTTTCTAGCCTTATTTCGAGGTGCGTCGCCGATTGCCGGGAGCGGCGGGGGCCAGCGGTGCGGTGCGTTCATCGGCGGTGACCGCGCGCAGCGGGGTTCGATAGTGCGGAGTCGTACGTACCGCACCGCCGGCCCCCAGCGCGCACGACTGTCGGCGATGGACGCGGCCACGGTTTCCGAAATAAGACTAGAAACTGAAACAAGAGGCAGACCTCGAAATAAGACTAGAAATTAAAGCGAGAGGCGCATTTCGAAATAAGATTAGAAACTGAAATAAGAGGATGCTTACGGTGCGACATTCCATCATCTTAAACTGTTTAAACGAAACCAAAGAAATTAAATATTTAAAAAATATTCAAGCCTTACGGCAACTTGCGCCAACTGAAAAAAACCGACCGTGTCCAACTAAAAAATTTATATTATTGGCTCCTGTTATAGTTGCAGACCTCGGATATTTAATGTATGTAAAATTTATGGTTTAGCTAATTTTTTTTTTAATTCGCTAATGAGGAGATCTGTATATATATATATATATATATATATATATATATATATATATATATATATATATATATATATATATATATATATATATATATATATATATCCCACCGATAACTCAAAAAATAATGGACCGATCTTGACCAAATTTGGTGAGTACCTTCCCTTTGCAAGTGGCTTGGATAAATTCGTTATCTAGGAAAATCGGACCAGGTTTTCTCGGAAAATGTGTTTTATTTCTAAAACAATTTATATCTCCGGAAATAACAAAGTAAGGTACGCGTATTTGTATTGTAAATAGTGAACTATGTACCAAAATTTAGGTCTCTAGCTTTAAAGACAAAGAAGTTATCGGCACTTAAAAAAACAAATTTTGGAGTTTTCCTCAAAACGTCAAACTCTAAATTTGAAACGTCAAAATTGGCAATGTTTAGACAAAGAACGTGAAACAAATACGGATTGTGAAAAGAAAATGTTGCAAGAAGAGTGTTCTGCGAACCCTTAAGTTTCAGATTCAACCGTTATTGCCCTTCATTTTACTAAAATATTTACAGAAAATTCATTTCAAATATATCCTTCCTCTGATGTTTTGGCTGTCGGTTTACTTAAGTTGATGCTTTCGCTGTAGGTTTAGTGAAGTTTATGGTTTAACGGACTATAATTTTTAGCTAATTTTCGTATAACAAATTCGTTGATTCATTTTTGCATTTTTTATTGATATATGATGCGTTAAGAAAAAATCTGGACGCAGTAAGTGCGTTTTGGTAGCGAATTTTCATTAAATCCTTCAAATTTCAATAACCCAATTTGCTATTAACGTAAGCTTTGTTGGTAAGGAAACCAACATTCAAGTTTATTTTCGGAACATTTTTGTATATTACAAACATTTGTATGGAAATTCACTTCCATAACGCACTTGCTGCATACAGACTTTTGAAAAATGTTTATATATTTTCAAGCAATAAATTTATTTCGATGAAATATGGTACATTGTTTCTACTATATAGACAACCAAGTTTGATGCCTGCTTTCATTAAAGAAATACATTTGCTATTAAAAATATTTTTAAGGAAATTCGCTACCATAACGCACTTGCTGCGTCCCGAACTTTAAATTTAATTAATTAGAATTTTCTCCAAAAATCACTTTTAGAGGTATCACTTTATTATTATTTACTAACCTGTATTTTGCTACGAAAACATTTATACTTTGATCGAGGAATGACTAAGTTTAAGTTTATGCGCTGCCCCAAAAATATTTGCTATAGAAGCTACAGGGTGTTTAAAATATATGTCCAAACCTGGGAAACTTGGAATTTAAAAATATTTTTTTCGAATGGACCACTCTGTATATTTTTATGTTGTGTTAAAAGAGAATCAAAACTCCATCATTTTTTAAGTATTTCTTTTATCTACATCTTATTGCTTTTGGGTTATTTTTATTTTTGTATTTTATTTAATATCCTAACGATATGATGGCTTCATAATTGCTTGTCTTCTTCTCCTGTCGGACGATGCCGTTAAAGGGCAACAGTTACAGACGTCCAAGCAAGTAATTGTTAAACCAGAGAAGAAGTCTTCAGAACAGTGTTTAGTCTGGATCGGTTTCACAAAGTAAGAACAACAAAAAATAATTAACTGACTGCCATTTTGTGACATTTCAGTGAAGAATGACTAGAAATTTGACACTTCTCAAAGCCTATTTCGAAATACTTTATGGTTGCCTTATTCTCATACATATTTTTCTGTAGGTGTCTACAAACAAATAAAAGGAGGTTTTGCTGGATTTCATGCCGTGAAAATATTGGGATGGGGAGTAGAAAACGGAACTTCCTACTGGTTAGTAGCCAATTCCTGGAATGAAGAGTGGGGAGACAATGGATATTTCAAAATAGCAAGAGGAAGCAAAGAATCTGGAATTGAAGAACTAGATGTGTATGCAGGAGAACCTTTACTTTAGAATTTACGTAGCGACTCAGTCTCAAAAGTATAGTCTGATCTAGTCATTAATATTAACTTTTTTCTACGATTTATTCCTTATAAATTAACTTTTTCTGGCTGTTTAAGTACATACGAAAGCAAGCACATGCTTTGTAAAATTAATTATGTTTATTTGTTTTTTATGTAGCTACCTTTTTAAAGTTCCTAAATAAATATATAATACAATACCTGCATATTCATCATTTACTTCACCACATGAAACATAATAGTGTGCAAATAAATGTATCCACTTCTACTACTCAAATAGGCTGTTTTGTCACAAATTATATAAACTGTTTGTTTAAAATGGCCATACATTGTACAAATAAGTCCATCCCAGGTACATCACGCACATATTTTAGTACTCCTAACTTTTTTTTATTTTCCAGTTGGAGATGTGTGTGGATTTGTGTGTGTGTGTGTATGTGCGCATGTGTGTGTGTCTGTGTTAGCCTAGATATGGCCTCGGAAGCAAAGTCCATTAGCCACAAACTGTTCTCTGAGACAGACAAAAATCAAAGAAAGTTCAACCGCAGAGAACGTACGCATCCAGCTGAAGATAAATTATCAATAGAAAAGTTGTAAGGCATTTTCTCACATTTTAGGAAAATAATTAAACATCGCGTTTTTTGTAAACGTCTTTTAATAGATTTCGTTTTAATGGGCTATTGTAACGGTATCTGTCACATATTTGCTATATATATATATATATATATATATATATATATATATATATATATATATATATATATATATATATATATATATATATATATATATATATATATATATATATATATATATATATATATATATATATATATATATATCGAACTTTGAGTTTGGTCAAAATTAAGCAAATGCTGACTATTTTCAGCGTATCAGTCCCCCCAAGGTTTCCAGTTATCTCCACCTGTTAAAAGTTCAATGGGTGTGCTGGGTCGTCACAGAAATTGGTCTTAAATGGCACTGCTCATCTTTGATATTTGATCGCCCTTTTTAAATTACGCAACTCATTTTTAACAGTAGCATACGAAGAAAATTTATCACCTAAGATTTCTACCCTATGAGTAAAAATTTTGTTGACTCCTATCCCTTTTAAAAATAGATACTTAATAACTGACTGAAACTCTTTTTTTAAACAAAAATCTAGGTTTTTCATAGACATGTCGTTTCCAAAAACTCACAGTTTAGTCATTTGTTAACTTTTGGATAATAAACTTTCACAGATCATTTTCTACTTATTATTATTATTATTGACTTTAGCCTAACGGGCTTTCACACTCCCTCAAAGGCGAAAATTCAATAATCTCAGGTATATCAGATACCAAAGGGACTGAGTTCAGATGGAGCCCTTACCAGGTTATCGGGCCCTGAACGACAGTGCGACACATCCTCATTTCCTAGGAATCTCCGCAGGGTGTGAGCAGTTGCAAGTATTACCGCCTTCTGCATAACCTTATAAAGATGCTCTCCAAGACCCAGTCTCTTAATGTTCTCTCGAAGATTTTTAGGAACCACACCAGTTGCCGACATGACTATTGGAATCCCTCGGACACTATCGGCCCTCCATTGTTTCTTTACTTGTATCTTGAGGCCTCTGCACTTAATGATCTTCTCGTTGTACCTTATCTCTAGATTTTTAGTATTCGGGATCCCATCAATCAGCGTCACATGGTTGCAGGACTTATCCACTATTATTATATATGGCCTGTTGTGGAAAGCTCGTTGGTCTGTGAGCACGGTCCGATCTCTAGAACAGGATCAGGAGCGTGTCTATAGTAGGGCACCCTACTAAGATTTAAACTCCTAGTTTCAGAGCCAGTTCTTGAAGAAGTATTGTTGAAACTGCGTCGTGCATCTTTTTATACTCTGTTGCAACAAACGCTTGGCGTCCTCCGGTGACGTGCTGGATAGTCTCTGATCACTGCCACCCAAATCTGCATTTGTCATCTTGGACCAAATTATCTCCAACTATATGCTTCGGATAGTTTCTTGTTGAGCTGACCTGGTCTTGTGTGGCCAGCAAAAACCCCTCTGTCTCTGGAAACATCTGTCCGGACACCAACCAGTAGTTCCACGCCAATTTGTCGACATGTGCCTGTGAGGTCTCATTTAGATGTCGCCCATGGAGAGGCTTGTGCATCGCAGATTGCAGCTTGCCCTGATCAGTTCGATGGTGAACTTGTATTTCGCTTTCTTTTAATTGTAGCGGTGTTGAATCATCTGCCTCGCATATGGCACGGTGAAGAAGTAACCGCCCGCTGGTGGAAATATGTACGTAGGTTCAATATCTGCTGGTCTAACTGTTTACCAATATCCAACACTCCACTCACACCTTGGTGTCTAGGTAGGGTTACTCGCTCGGTAGCACTATGAGGGTGATGCTATTTGGATTTTGTTAGGAGTGTTCGTACCTTGTAGATTTTCGATGTCCGTTTTATTCCAGTTCACAATCCCAAAGTAATAGCTAGGTGCAGAACATGCATATGCACTAACAGCTTTAGTCAGGTTCTTGCCGTTAACATTTGATCGCAGCAGCTGCTTTACTTGTATCGTAAAATCATTTGTGTGACCGTTCTTTATTACCGAGCAGTTTATTTGCCTCGCTTGCTGTATTCCCAGGTATTTATAACATTCCTCCACATCCATCTCGGCAATTTGCTGACCATTCTGCTTTTTATATAGACCTGGTTGTATCTTCCCTCTGACTGCACATAAGGTGCGACATTTGTCAAACCCAAAATTCATGTCAATATGTCTGGAAAACCCTTCCACGATTTTTAGAAGTTGTTCCAGGTGGTTCTTTGTGGAGACCATCATATTAAGCTCATCCATATACAGTAGATGATTTAGCATCATTTGCTCCCTGCCATTGCATTTTATACTGAAGCCATATCTGGTAGAATTCAAGCGGTTCGATAATGGATTCTGTGATATAGTATTATAAGAAATCAGGTGATATTTACTTATCAGAATGTTATCTTTTATTGTCGGTATTTTATTAAGAATAAATCACTTTAGTTCGATACTTCGGTCTATTAACTGCTACCTAAAAATACATATTATTTATAGTGTAAATTATAATTTCTCCACTTACGAGAAACGTTACAGATTCAATGTGAGGCAGAATCAAAAGGGGCTTAGCGAGTCGCCTTGATATATACCTCTTATAATTGGTATGGTGCTGGTTACGATGTTATCACCCGTTTGTAACCGTAACTGAATTTTGTTCTCCAGGTAGACATTGTGTGTTCAAGGAACCTCAGGATATAAGTATCTATCTTATAGATCATGAGCACACTTAAGCCATTCGTGTGGAATTTATTCCAATGCCTTTTTGTAATCCACGTAGGCAGCAAAGAGATTTCTTCGTCCATTGTAGGCTTGATTGCACACAACGGAATCAACTATTAGCTGTTTTTTGCATCCCACACATCCTTTGGCATACCCTTTTTTCTGGCTCGCAATTGTGCTTTCGTTCGCATTGCGCATATCTGCGTTTCTCAAGGCATGATGTGATCAGGGTCGGGGAACAGGTTATTGGTCAGTATCTGCCAGGATCTGCAGAACACTGTTGGTCCTTTGGCAGTATCTTCTTGTGTAAAAAAAAACAATTGTATCTTATTTGGGTCAAGTATAACATCATTTATTAACACCGCCAACAGATGATATGTACACCAAAATTTCTTCAGCCAAAAGTTTTGGACTACATACAGACTGGGAGAGTACTTCTCTGGCTTCACTGTTGGGTTTGGTTTCTGTAAGTGAAGGACGTAGCCAGCCCGTAAGCTAACTGGAACAATGGGACCTTCTGAATTCTAGATGTTCTAGGATGCTTCAACGCTTCTGCAACCGGTTTCGCTGCTCTCGTCAAAAATAAGATAAAGAAAAGCAAGAAAAAGCATTATCTTTAGCATAAATATTTATACAGTAATTTAGATACAAAACTCAAACAAGGAAATTGATAAACAGGAAATATACTCAACAAAAAATACACTAGAAAGCTGAACATAACAAATTACTGTGTTTCATTCATTGAGGCTGATTGTATGCATGCAGGAGTGGTAGATGAACCCTCAGGTCCAAGAGGGTTTCTGCTTCCTTACCCAAAAACACAGAGGTTCTCCTTCCCCTTGTGCATGCATACAACTACCTGCAAAGCATAAAGCACAAGAAAAAAATCTTGAGGGCAATCCCCAAGAAAGTTACTGGACCTGGGCGAATATGGATGCGATGCGAGTAACACAGGGTTTAAAGGAGGTATTGCTGCAAAATGTTAAAAACGCATTTTTTCAAAGTCCGACTAAATATTTTTTACCATTTTCCGCTCATATTTCCTCCCAGCCCAGCACCCCTAGTCATTATTGGTCGCTTAACTTTCTTGGCGTTTGTTTTCAACAAAGTTTCCTTGTGGCTTGTGCATACAAGGAGGGTTCTAAGGATTTTTTTGAAAAAAAAATAATCTAAAAAACCCTGCGTGCAGTAAACTACAAAAATTACCGAAATGACATTCTACAACGTCGCCTATAATGCATTTTCTGATAATATCGAATACAGCACTAGAGTAAATAAATTCACTTGCTGTTTCAGTTCTTTTTTATTTTTATATTACATATATAAGCACAAGATAAGTAAGTATAATAAAGGGAGGCCTTGATTAACATTGAGGCTATACAAACGTAAACGTAGAGAAGACATTACGATCATGTTAACAGCCATAAGCTTGATTAAAAATCACTTCTAGCTGTATGCACACAAACACTAGTAAAACACATTTAAAAAATCTAATAAAAAACAACAGTTTACCTATATTATTTTGAATAAACCAATAGGAATACGTTTCGCGGCGATTTCTCAATTCGCGAGTTATGAACCTAGCGGTTGTCCAAGACTACACTGGAATCCGGTCGACCACAAGCTTGTAGATTAAGCTCAATATGCTTGGATGGTTAGCAAACTTAGGTATGTCTAATTTTAAGCGGTGGAGTGTACTGCTTGAAAAATACAATATGAGAAATACAGAAATACGTTTTACAGTGCTATTTATTAAAAAAAAATTAACCAACTAACCTGCGAAATCATGGATAATAAAAATTATGGATCTAGTAAGTTATCTATCAGTAGGTACCATTCTAATTTTATAGGCAGGTCTTGATACTCGCAAAGAACATTTACGCCCGTGGTAAATTTAACACAACGAACCTAACAAATATTGTCTTCTGTACGGAGACAAACTGTAAAAATGCCGATACTGTTACTATTACTACATAATGCATTAGTTATTTCCCCCGGGTATACAATAATAGTAATGTTTAAGGGGACCTGTCGTAGCTCAACTAAGAAACATCAAAAACCGAGTGTAACACTGCTCTTACAATATCATTTACTGATATACTGATTTTCTATTTTACGCAAAATGGTATTGTTTTAAGTCATTAACTCACAATTTTCATTTACTACTATCGCCCAATATTTATTTCAATATTTATATCCATGTTTTAAATATGTTGGGTTAGTTAAAACTCAGTTGCAAAATATCAAACGTTGTACACATTCTCTATCTATAACATTTTGTGTTAACTAGAGCTGTCGTGACGACATGCTATCTGGTTCCGCACCGAGATGGGGTCCGTGTCGTACATCTTTCAATGTTCTACATTCTGACATGTTGCAATAATGTATCTTCCATTGTTTTTTATCTACGATTTATTTAAATAGCATAGCAGTACAAGTAACGTCACCTGCCTTTATCTAACATTGTAGATGATGCATTACAGAATCTGAAGTGATGTCTAGGATTATTTTAATATTAATTCAGAAGAACTTTATTTTTATTTGATTAAAATATTTGAGATTGGTACACAGCCACGTTTGCCGACGTTCTTTTAAATTGTAAATTTTCGTTTCAACCACTTAAACAATTTGAGAAATATTGCTTTTAAAAAATATTTTAAAATTTTTTATTCAGAAAAACTGGGCGCCAAGATCTGATGAACGAACTCATTTAAGCCATTAACAAAATGAAAGTAATTCCCTAATTTTCTCCAAATCAGTGAAGTATTGTTTGAGTTATGGAAATGATTCCGGGGGCCCGCGGTCATATGAAGAAATTTTCTGAAAGTCTCACTATCGATACCTCTCTATTAGTGAACTTTTTAAAGAAAAATTCACTAAAAATATAGGTTTATAAGCAATAAAAAAGAACTGGAGTCCAAAAAGTCCTCTAAAAAGGCAGAGACTAACGTATTATAATGTGATTAACGAAATCCATTAAATATTACAGACGAAGATTATGTTTGTTTTTTTTTTGATATACGGGAGTTGATCAGCGACTCTCCCTGTTTGAAGACAGGTGGCGTTGTTATGGGAAGTTGTCATCACCGTTGTGTACTGTCATCTGTCAAACGACACCTTTTTTCTCCCTCTACGCGTCTTTGCCCTGCCGATAACACCTCAGCCTTTGGCTTATTGTACATGCCCTTTTATTTTCTACTCCACCCATTCCAAAATTACTATGCCTTGAACTAGTCTGCACAACAATTGGTAGGGTGAAGTTTTATATTGCTCTGTCTGCGGTCTAGACTGACCGTAGATCAGTTGTCTTATGCGGTCCAGAGCTTTACACTTGCACAAGATGTGCAGGGCTGATTCCTCCCCCTCGCCGCAGAGTCTGCATGCCAGGTCCCTCTCGAACCGCCCCATTTTATGTAGGTTTTTGTTGAGGGCCATGTGTCCCGACAAATATTATCTTATAGCCAATACTATAAGTGATAATGTTAGATCTGAATACCATAATTTTATAATCGCCCTTATTTATGCTGTAGATAACATAAATGAAACCTTACTTAGAATTTTTCCTGATAAGTATAGATTTCAGAGAGGTTTACTCAATCCTTTAGGTGCAGGTTTTAAATCAATCACTGGCAATCTAAATGCTGATGATAGCGAAAGAATCAACAAAACCCTTCAATTATTAGCTGATGATCAAAATAGAATCAATGAGCTTTTTGACGCACCAACATCTGTTATGTTAAATGCAATAAACTAATTTAATCAAACAGTAAATTCTTTAACCCATAATCAAAAAGAAATTGTCAAAAGAATGTTAGCACTTCAAAACATGACTAAAGATTTAGCTACTAATATTATGCCTGTTCTCCAGCAAGCACATATTCTAGAACTGTTGACTGAAATCGCTAATCTATTTAACGTCATAAAATCACTATGTGAAAACTGGAACCTGTGATGAGCACTAATAAGTACACTTGGAGAACACCCAAATCACCACAACACATATTTCAGAGACCTTACGATCGTTTCGTTGACAATGTCAACATTTTCAGAGGAAGAAAATTCTAACATAAAAAACTAGATCCCGTATATTTATATCGCGTCAAGGTAAACGAACTAGCCCGAAGTAAAGTTGTCGTCCAAGAACGATCGTTTGTTTATTGCGCAGTAAAACTAGAGGTCGGAGACCTGCTTTCATCTTCTGGTTGACAAATTTATGACCCTTATCTAATATAGGTTTAAAAAGGACCAGAGTTATTTAAAGAATCAACACGTTTCCTTTCGATCTAGAAATTTACTATGTGGATATTGGTTCATGCCGATAAAGACATCTGGTGAGATAACAACATCAACTCAACTGATATTGTTTAAAAATAGAAAACTAAAAACCCAGATGTCCGTCTTACCATGTTAACTCTAACAAAGGATAAATAGTTCAACTAAAATACTACATAAGAACTATATTTATATTGATTTTAATTCTACTTGAAAGTATTTATATTGACTACATAGATACAAAAAACCCGAACAGGTCTTTAAGTCAAGACAAACATAGAGATTAATATATGTATAAACCGGTCGAGTTATTGACAATAATTTATTATTCTACCAGACAAATTAGGAGTATTTAGCGGTCAAATGCAAAGAGAAAACAAAGGGCTAGAAATTACAGGTGCCGCACGATTTAATGAAGTTCTGTTCTTAATAGACCTTAATATAAAAATACTTTCTAATGAATCAAGCATAGTTTGATGTCTAACATTTTTGACAAGTTTCAAATTTTCTTTGTCAATGTGGTGGTTATTATCCCATATATGTTGTGCCACACATGATTTGTCCACCGTCCCATATCGTAATTGTACGAGATGTTCACGAAATCTGGTGGCTATGTTTCTCCTAGTTTGGCCCACGTATTTAAAATGACAATCTTTGCAACTAATCTCATAAATTCCGCACATTTCAGTGACTTTGTCTTTGTCTTTCGTATTACCCAACAAATTTTTTAAATTACTTTTCGTCGAAAACGTCAAATGTAAATCGGCTTTCTTAAAAATACTTTCCAAACCCTTTGTGATTCGTGGTTCATAAGGTAAACACACAAATTTTTTCTCGATTTTATCATTCTTAAATGTCGTACATTCAGATATCACCTTCTTTGTTCTCTGTTTGTTAACTAATTTGTCTATTAAACCATCCGATTAACCGTTATATCTCGCCACATTTTTTATGTGTTTTATTTCTGTATTAAATCTATTTTCACTTAACGGAAATTTGATCAATCTATTTACTAAGAAATTTAAACTAGCCGTCTTTTGTGCAAACGTATGATGTAAGTCATTAGGAATATAACTAATAGTAGCCGTTTCCTTCCTATAGACATCGATTTCAAGGGAGCCATTATTTTTATTTTTAATAACAAGTACATCTAGAAACGAAAGTTTATTGTTGATTTCTATTTCGTGGGTAAATTTTATTAAATCAAATTGACTATTTAGTTTTTCAGTAAATTCTTCTACCTTACATGTATTTGTATCAAACACTTCAAAAATATAATCGACATAACGAAACCAAACTCTAGGGAAATACCCATTTTTATTTTTTAAATCCGTCTCAAATCTACTCATAAACAAATCTGCAATAAAAGGCGATAATGGATTGCCCATAGCTGTGCCTTCAGTTTGTTCAAAAAACTCATTGTTAAATTGGAAAATATTTTGTTTTATACAAAGGCTAGTTAGGGTTAAATATTCTTTATAGACGTCTAGTTTTTTATGTTAGAATTTTCTTCCTCTGAAGATGTTGACATTGTCATCGAAACGATCGTAAGATCTCTGAAATATGTGTTGTGGTGATTTGGGTGTTCTCCAAGTGTACCAATTAGTGCTCATCACAGGTTCCAGTTTTCACATAGTGAATTATGGCTCCCAGGTCAACGGAACTGAATCTATATAGAAAGCTGAGTACTAAGATTAGATTTTTAGGTGTTGATATTGCTTTTTTTAAATCATGTAAACAGAATTCGTTTAACAAAAATGAGATGGACCTCTTAAACAGAGGGTTAAAATTCGGATTACAGTCACAAAAAGAAGCACTTTTAGATGTCGTTGCCAGTATAGAAACGGGAATTAAAAAATTACCGGATTCTTCAAAAAACTTTATTCGTGAAGCATGTAAAAAGAAAATCTCTAAAAATCTAAAAGAAAACAATCCTACAAAAAACAAAAATTATAATCAAATGAAAATAGTTAAACAATTGCGAGAAAAGGATTGTTTTTATATTAAGGCGGATAAAGGCAATAAAGTTGTGTTAATGGACAAAAGTGATTATAAAGAGCGAGTGAGTAATGCAATAGAGTCAGGGCCGTATAGAAAATTAGATAAAAATCCGTTACCAAGAATGATTAACGAAGTTAAAAACAGTTTGAAAAATGTACAAATCTCATAACAAAGGATTTAAGAAGACGTTTACAAGTTTCTAATCCTAAAGTCCCCAAAAAATATTGTCTCCCGAAAATTCATAAACCGGGAAAATTAATGAGGCCTATCATTTCGGCTATAGATTCTCCAACATATAATTTGGCAAAGTGGTTGTCAAACGAGTTTAAAAGACTACCTATTAAACAGAAAAGTTGTTCGGTGCTAAATTCTCTTGATTTTATTGATAAAATTAAAGATGTTAAATTATTGGAAGGAGAGATTTTGATGTCATTCGATGTGTCGTCATTATTTCCTAGTGTACCCACAAAACAAACGTTGGAGTATTTGGAAGAATTATTAACATTGAACAATATAGGTCAAGACGTATGCAAAGAATATTTAACTCTAACTAGCCTTTGTATAAAACAAAATATTTTCCAATTTAACAATGAGTTTTTTGAACCAACTGAAGGCACAGCTATGGGCAATCCATTATCGCCTTTTATTGCAGATTTGTTTATGAGTAGATTTGAGACGGATTTAAAAAATAAAAATGGGTATTTCCCTAGTGGTTGGTTTCGTTATGTCGATGATACTTTGGAGTGTTTAACACAAATACATGTAAGGTAGAAGAATTTACTGAAAAACTAAATAGTCAATTTGATTCAATAAAATTTACCCACGAAATAGATATCAACAATAAACTTTCGTTTCTAGATGTACTTGTTATTAAAAATAAAAATAATGGCTCTCTTGAAATCGATGTCTATAGGAAGGAAACGGCTAGTATTAGTTATATTCATAATGACTCACATCATACGTTTGCACAAAATACGGCTAGTTTAAATTTCTTAGTAAATAGATTGATCAAATTTCCGTTGAGTAAAAATAGATTTAATACAGAATTAAAATACATAAAAAATGTGGCGAGATATAACGGTTACTCGGATGGTTTAATAGACAAATTAGTTAACAAACACAGAACAAAGAAGGTGATATCTGAATGTACGACATTTAAGAATGATAAAATCGAGAAAAAAAATTGTGTGTTTACCTTATGAACCACGAATCACAAAGGGTTTGGAAAGTATTTTTAAGAAAGCCGATTTACATTTGACGTTTTCGACGAAAAGTAATTTAAAAAATTTGTTGGGTAATACGAAAGACAAAGACAAAGTCACTGAAATGTCCGGAATTTATGAGATTAGTTGCAAAGATTGTGATCTTAAATACGTGGGCCAAACTAGGAGAAACATAGCCATCAGATTTCGTGAACATCTCGCACAGTTACGATATGGGACGGTGGACAAATCATGTGTGGCACAACATATATGGGATAATAACCACCACATTGACAAAGAAAATTTGAAACTTGTCAAAAATGTTAGACATCAAACTATGCTTGATTCATTAGAAAGTATTTTTATATTAAGGTCTATTAAGAACAACACTTCATTAAATCGTGCGGCACCTGTAATTTCTAGCCCTTTGTTTTCTCTTTGCATTTGACCGCTAAATACTCCTAATTTGTCTGGTAGAATAATAAATTATTGTCAATAACTCGACCGGTTTATACATATATTGATCTCTATGTTTGTCTTGACTTAAAGACCTGTTCGGGTTTTTTGTATCTATGTAGTCAATATAAATACTTTCAAGTAGAATTAAAATCAATATAAATATAGTTCTTATGTAGTATTTTAGTTGAACTATTTATCTTTTGTTAGAGTTAACATGGTAAGTCGGACATCTGGGTTTTTAGTTTTCTATTTTTAAACAAGATGAGTTGAGTTGATGTTGTTTATCTCACCAGATGTCTTTATCGGCATGAACCAATATCCACATAGTAAATTTCTTGATCGAAAGGAAACGTGCTGATTCTTTAAATAACTCTGGTCCTTTTTAAACCTATATTAGATAAGGGTCATAAATTTGTCGACCAGAAGATGAAAGCAGGTCTCCGACCTCTAGTTTTACTGCGCAATAAACAAACGATCGTTCTTGGACGACAACTTTACTTCGGACTAGTTCGTTTACCTTGACGCGATATAAATATACCGGATCTAGTTTTTTATGTTAGAAATTTCTTCCTCTGAAGATTTTGACATTGCCAACGAAACGATCGTAAGGTCTCTGAAATATGTGTTGTGGTGATTTGGGTGTTCTCCAAGTGTACTTATTGTCATAAAATCAATAATATTAACAACTAAAAATGTTATAACGTTATCTAAATTAAATACTTTTCACACTTCTATCATCAAACCAAAATTCATTATTAGAGAGCTTCCTGCAATAGAAAAATACATTTCACAATATAGATTAGTAGGCAAGAATGACCTATATTTGTATGAAAAAATATTTAAAATCAAGTCTGTCCAAACTGGATATCAAAATATATTCCAAATTGATATTCCACTAATAGACAAATCTGACTATATTTACTAACAACTGTACTCCCTACCTATATAAGCCAATCCTAACAGCTTCTCGATGATAATACCTCGGTCCAAATACCTTATCCTAAATGAGCAACAATACGCCTTCAGAAACAACCCCTGCCAGGAAGTTACGAACGAGATCTATGTCAAAAGCCTATCAATAATTGTGAACAAGAGACAAAATATGGCGACACAAAATTTATGGTGGTGGCTCCAAAGGAAACCAAGAAGTCAATCAAATGCTCGGGAGAAGAAAACACACAAATTATACAAGGTACGTATATGGTGACACTCAAACCAAGATATCAGTTGTCGATTGGTGTTAAGCGATACGTTACAGTACAAAGCTCAGTTGAGACACAACAATTGTTCTCCTTACCAAAGTTGGAAAAAGTTCCAGAAAGCGAAATGAACATAGAAGAATTGCCAGTGATGAAACTGGAAAACGCCACTCTGGTCGACGTAAGCAACATCACGGCTCAGCTGCAGTCTATCAAACGTAGAATTCCCAACAAAATTAGACTCCCGTTGTACCACACAAGTGTTTGAACGCTCCAGCTCTACATTATAATAATCCTTCTAGCGGCAATATTTATTACAGTTTTTGTCAAAAGAAGATGTGCCCTGCAGAATGAAAAAAACAAAGCAGAAGCGGAAAAATCCTTTAAGAATTCCGTAACCCAAGGGTTCCGTCCTCTAGGGGGGAGGGGGTGGTGGCGGGGTAGAAGTTAGCACATGGCTTCCCACGATAAGTCACGTAGATAATATCGATTTACATTCCCATGCAGCAGTTCCCATCAGCAGATTCCACTAATTTTACCGACGGTTGCAGATAGTGTCAGCAGAGCGAGTTCGCAAGAAGCTATATCAGCATGTTCTCGTGAGAACCTGCAACGAACACTTGTCCGATTACTGTATAAAGCCATTGTTTTGTATAATCTTAGCTCAGTTACATTTTAGGCAGTAACTTTGTCGGTTTGTTCTTAAGTAGTGTAAATAGTTTGATTTTTTTAAAGCAACCTAAGTACAAGTGTTAATTCCCGTATTTCAGGAGTATTATTACAGATTATGGAAAATGTAGCAAATAACTGAAGAAGATATTCACGCTGGTGAAGTAGTTGGTCGATACACAAAACACTAGTAAACATTTTAACTTTGACCTAGAGCCTCGGTGGTTCAGTAGTAAGAACGTATGCCTCTGAACTGAAGGGTACTGGATTCGATTCCCAATGCTTAATTCCCCGGGTTCCCTTTTCACTATTTCAGTACTGTAAAATTAATATCAACCGAGGTTTTGGCATTGTATTTGTGGAAGTTGAATGTCTGCACGTTCCGCCATTTGAAGGGGGCGTATAGCCGTCGGTCCCATGTCCATGCGATGTTGGGCAGGTTAAAGATTGATACCCTTCTTAGAAAAAGGCAGAAAAATCTCCAGGATAGTGAGTCGGTGACTGGCCAGTGTCGCAGAAATAGACCGACGTTAAAGAAACAAACGAAAAACGTGGACCTAAGAAAGACGTTCATCAAGTCATACGTATCGAGTATTATACTGTATGGGGAGGAAATCAGGACATAAAGAGGATAGAGGCTTTTGAAATGTCGACATGTATAAAAATGACAAAGAGAAGGAACATAAGAGATGGGGGAAATAGATGTTTACTAAAAGATATTGAGGGATAGAAGACAAAATTTGTTGATCATTTTCTAAGATAGAATAGCGGTCTGACAACCATATGTTAAGAACATATGCTTGGAGAAAAAAGGAGGCAGGGGGAAAACATCTGGAAAACTTATCCCAATTAATGGTGCAACTTAAAAAAGAAAACTGCTGGTTACAAAGAGCCATGGTTGCGGCGCAAAGGCGACGTCGCGTTAGGATTGTGATGATGATATTGGAAATTGTAGGTATTTTTGTATCTAACTTGCTTAGCTTAGAAGTCAAATTTTAAGATGACTTTTTATTTTAATAATATTTCCTACTTGACACAACGTCGTTCATTAAAAGTACCCACTTAAAAAGTAAGTTTATTTTACCTTAACTCGATTTAAGTAGATTTCAATCTATACTTTTACACGTTTCGTCATTAATTCGTTGTTGCGATTCTATATTTTCCTGGAAATTCCGTATTTCCATTCAAATTATATCCGCCTTCAATCGAAGTTTTTTTAACAATTATATCAACTTCAAAATTGGAATTTCTTATGCACCCACTTTAATAGGAGTGCGAGTGTACTTTATAGCTTTATATAAAAGTGCCAGCATTTAGGTCCAATCATAGTTAGCTCAGTGTTCTTCTAAACAGTACAAGGTAAGCTAGTTTGTCTGCGAGGCTAAATTAAATTAACTTAATCTTGTCTTTTTAAAGCTCCTTTTAGTGAATTTTCTTTTACAAAATTCACTAATGAGGAGATCCCGACTCTTGAATTTTGAAAAAATTTCTTCAAATGAGAGTTAATTAGGCCCTCTAGAACACATATCCGGGGTCAGTTTCAATTTATATATATATATATATATATATATATATATATATATATATATATATATATATATATATATATATATATTTGTGTGTGTGATGGTGTGTGTGTGTGTATCACACCGATAACCCAATAAATAATAGGCCGATTTTGACTAAATTCGATGAGTACCTTCCTATTGCAAGTGGCTTGGATAAGTTCGTTAGCTAGGAAAATCGGCCCAGGTTTTCCCGGAAAATGTAGTGTTTTCTTTCGATAAAAAATCATATCTCCGGAAATAACAAAGTAAGGTCAACCAAATTGGTACGCAGGTTTATATCATTATAGGTAAATTACCTACCAAAACTTAGCTCTGTAGGTTAAAAGACAAAAAAGTTATAGACATTTAAGCAAGTACGTTATGGTAGCGAATTTTCATTAAATGCTACAAATCTGAATAGCTCAATTTGCTATTAACCTATACGGTTTACCAAGAAGCCGGTTTTTTCGGGAACACTTTAAGTTTACTCTCGGAAATTTTTGTACATTTTCAAACAATAAAGTTATTTTGATGAAACATGGCACATTGTTTCTACTACATAGGTTATACTGGTAACCAAATTTAATGACTTCATTCTTAAAGAAAAACACACATATTTGGTATTAAAAACAATTTTATGAAAATTCACTACCATAACGCACTTGCTGCGTTCAGACTTTTTCTACTGAGATTTCATTTTCCAATAATTGACCAAGAATAGGTTTCACTGAGAAAAAATAGTTTACACGATAAAAAATAAAAACCTTTTTATGGCATGTCCATTTTCATACAGAAAATCACACACCCGAACAATAATTTTTGTTAAGGTGTCCCCCTAATGCCAATGGACTTAACAATCTTTATCTAATTAGGATCAAATCACCTCATTATTACTACAAACAACGCTACCAAATTCGGTGAGGAGATATTTGAATTATTTTTAAAAAATCGTTATTTTACAAAAAAATTTAACACCTTGTATCTTGGAAACAATGCATTTTAGCACCTATGTTTATGGGAACTTTTTTTCATAAAATGACCTGGGAAATCAACCCCTTAAATATTGCCCCATCTTTTTAAACACCCTATATATATATATATATATATATATATATATATATATATATATATATATATATATATATATATATATATATATATATATATTAAAAAGGAGAGGACCCAGAACATTTTCCTATGGCACGCCATAATTAGGCTTTCGCCGCTCACTACAGCGGTCGCTAATAATCACGCATTGGTATCGATCACTTATATAGCCCCTGACAAGTTCCATTGTACCACCACAAAACTGTATTTTCCAAGTTTTCCAATAGCTTACTGTGGTCAACTCTGTCAAAGGCCTTTGATAAGTCAACAAACACAGCAACCGAAGGCCGACTGAAATCTGTGTTGAAATTCCTAACGATATTAGTTTTGCCACCGCATCCTCAGCGCATTTGCCATTTCCAAACCCGTATTGCTTACCAGAGATAAGCTGGTATCTATCAATGTACGCCAACATGCTTGACCTTATAATTTTCTCTAGTACGTTTGATAAATTTGAAATAAGAGAAATAGGACGATAGTTGTTAAGGTCTACAGGTCCTTACTTATTAGTAAGATGAAAAATATAATTTTTCAACCTCTGATGACGCTAACTTTGTGGACTTACAGGTCCACAGGTCCTACTTATAAGTAAGATGAAAAATATAATTGTTAATCATCTGGTGTCGCTAACTTTGTTAGTGAAAGGATCGTTAGGTCTTTAAAAAGATGCGTTGTGGTAATTTGGGTCCTTCAAGTGTACTTATCAGTGCTCATCGTAGGTTTCAATCTTCACTTAGCTATTTTTAGAAATAATGGAGTGGTGTCTTTCCAAAATTTAAGATGCTGGTCCGATCAAAGTCCAAATTGCCAAAGTGCATGTTTCCGTATTTATTATGAACACTATATATGCGGATGATATTGTTTGAATTGGTACACTAGGGGACTAGTAATCAATTGGAATTCTAATATTTGCAAGACACTCAGTAGCGTTTACATAGGGTACTCCAAAAAAGCCGATTTTTTCATTTTTTGCACTCAAGTTGTGAACACTCGGTATAAGTTACGATATTGAAACTTGAGATTTGTGACTTACATATATGCCTCAATCGATAGAGGTATTTTCTTCGTAAAAAATCCCTAAAATGTCATTTATGGGGTCTTATTTGTTAGCGTAGTAGGCTATAGAAAAAGCGAATATTAAAATATTGCATACCAGGATGTGGTGCTTTTGAAGCACTTTATAAAATTTTTTTTTGTCAAATCGGCAGACCCCTTATAAAATAATGAATTGTCGTCACTTAAAGTGAAAGACACTGTATACATACATACATACATATATATATATATATATATATATATATATATATATATATATATATATATATATATATGCAACTAAAAATTGAAACCAATCCAGAATATGGTTCCTAGGGGTCCTAGTTTGCGCTCATTTAAAGAAATTTTAGAAATTTTTTCACAATGCAAAAGTCGTGATCTCCCCATTAAAGAATTTTTTATTCGAAAATTCACTAAAACTAAATAATTAGTGTATAAGAAAATACATTTGAAGTCTATGTTTCATTGCAGATTCTGTTGGGTTTCTGATTAATTAAAAAATTATAAAACATTTAAAAATTATAGACTATTAAACCAAAAACTCTATAATTCAAACTACTGCCAAAGCACGAAATGAATTGGAAATGAATTTTCTGCAAATATTTTAGCAAAATTAAAGACAATGGCGCTTGAAGCAAAAACGTAAAGCTTTGAAAAAACATTTGTTGCGACATTTTCTTTACATACCGTATTGGTTTCAGGTTCTTTGCCTAAAAGTTGCCAATTTTGACTTTTAAAATCGCGACTTTGGCGTTTTAAGAAGAAAAACTATAAAATTTTCAAAGTAATTTTTCTGATATTTTTTAACGGCAAGAAGACTTATCTTTAACTGTAATATTCAACAGATTTTTGTTAATCGCACACAATATTTCGGACCTGAGCGATTCTCTGATCACCAATGGCAACCAAAATGTTTTCCTTTACATGCTTCTAACTTTCATTCCTTTGATCCGAATTTTGGTACACAAAATACATTGTGTTAAAAACTTGCGCACCAAATTTGGTTGCCATAGCTTTCTTATTTTCAGAGATACAAAAATTTTGCAAAAGAAAACCCAAAATTTGTCTGGAAAAGTGGTCTGATTTTCCTGGCCAACAACTTGCAAAGGGAAGGTACTCACAAATTTGGTTGCAATACACACACACACAATATATATATATATATATATATATATATATATATATATATATATATATATATATATATATATATATATATATATATATATATATATATATATATATATAACAAAATTAAAACCGACCCCGGATTTGTATTTCAAGGGTTTTAGTTCGATCTCATTTAAATAATTTTGTTTCCAAATTCGAAAGTCGGGATCGCTTCATTAGTGAATTCTCTCCACGAAAATTCTCTAAAAGTGGCATGTATTGACAAGGGTTTAGGTCAGAGATTGCTATATTCTGGATATTCAGAATATTTATGTAGGTGCGCAAGACTGTTCAACAAATACGAATCTCAAAACAACATGCATTAAATTATTATTTAAACTATTTCTCCAGCATTACGTAAAAAATCACCAAAAACACCGTTAAAACAGGTTCAAACCTTATTCGGTGGCAAAAACTTCAAAATTTATACAGAAAATACTGAGATCATCACAATAGACATTTTATTACAATATATTGTACGAAATAATTTTTGGCGACTAATCTCTTAAGACCCTTCTATTTTTATTTATTTCTTAAAAATGTATAACATTACTATCTTTTAATTATTTCAGATTCCTTAAGTCAAGGTGGCTAAAATGAGGATTTGTTTTAATATGGTAACATTATTACTGGTAGCTTCATTTGCTTCATATGTTTTGTGTCATAAGGAACCACACCCATTATCCGATGATTTTATTAAATCGATAAACAAGGAACAATCACTATGGAAGGCTGGAAGAAATTTTGATATTAATACTCCTATGTCAGCTCTCCGTGGTCTTATGGGTTTGGCTCCGGGCAATCAATCGGACCCTGTTCCAGCTAAGACATTTCACCCAGCAAAGTTTCTGGAAATTCCAGAAAACTTTGATGCCCGTGAACAGTGGCCTGAATGTAAATCTATAGGGCACATCACAGATCAATCTGCTTGCGAATCTTGCTGGGTAAGTAACATAATATTCTGTTGTTTGTTATAATTTCTAGTCAGATACTTAATAATAATAAAGATGTTTACAAATTTTCGTTACCCCGTATATTCGTGATTTTTGCAGTGCCTTTATATAACAAAGCAAATTCACTGCTAAAGTCACATCCGCAACAAAATACTCACTCTAGGGGCTGCCTTTCATTTTGGGTGCTCTCGATCATCAATGTGCTTTTAATTAGGCAAACTGGTGTCACGGCAGGTTAGGAAGGTAAGTTGGCAGAATTGTATGTAAACATCACCTCAGGGAGGTCTTTTGTTTTGTTAAAACGACAAACTTTTTTCGACCTCATTGAGAAGTCTTTCGACCTCACTGAGGTGCTATTCACACACAATCTTGCCAATTGACCTTCCTGGCCGTCCCAAACATCAGTTTGACTAATTTAAAGCACTCCAATGACCTAATAATATATTATTAAATCAATGCAGCACTCAAAATGAAAGGCAGCCCCTAGACGTGAGTCTACAAAATATCTTAAAAAGAGAATTACTTTTTTATTATTCTCATCACTAAGTGAAGATTGGAACCTATGATGAGCACTGATAAGTACACTTGGAGAACCCAAATCACTACAACACATCTTTTTAAAGACCTGGCAGTCGTTTCACTAACACACCTAGCGTCATCAGAGAATGAAAAATTCTATTTTTTATCCTCTGAAGAATTTTTCAACCTCTGATGACGCTAACTTTGTTAGTTTAGAAAGATGTGTTATGATGATTTGGGTTTTCCAAGTGTACTTATTATTCTTCGCAACTAAGTAACATAAAGGGTTCAGAAAAATGCTGGACACCCTATTTCTGGTCTAAGTTTCACGTAAATTAAAAATTGACTGGAATAAAAGTTTGTGTACATTTTGAAAACTATTTAATGACGCCCAGAGATTTCTGTCATCTATCATATTTTTAAAGTTATGACGCCATAACTTGTTTTAAATTAAACACACTGCATTTGCGTATATATACTTTTACTCCGAACTCATCAAGGTGGGTTGACGGGTTTCTGACGTGTCAGAAAATGTTTAACAAAACATTTAATAATTTGACATTGCTAGTCATTTTGACAGTTGCTACAATAAATCATTTCGGGTTGCTCTAACTATTTATTACTAACTTCTACAATGATTGAACTGACTGAACATGGACGAATTACACTCCTCATCATTGTGAGTTTTAGCGATAGGAAGAGATCTCTGCAAGAACCTCGTGACGTATTTAATGAAACATTCTGTGACAGGGTAAATCCAGTTTCAAAATATACAGTATCAAGAACTTTGCGCAGATTTAATGAAACCGGAAGTGTAAGAAACGTTACAGGATGTGAAAAAGAAAGAACAGCTACAAATGACGAGAATGCACTTAATGCCCTGTTAAGTGTACATGAACAACCAAGGACTTCACTTCCAAAATTGGTCGTGCAGCACACTATTAGTGAACGATCTGTTAGTAGGCTATTAGAATCAAATAAATTTCATCCTTATAAAGTAAAACTGCACCAAGAATTGAACGAAGACGATCGTCATAAGCGTGCAGTTTTGCCAAGAAATTTTGGATATCATTGAAAGTAATGAATTCAACATCACATAATTTTCTAATGAAGTAACATTTTGTCTCATCGGTTTTGAAAATAGACATAATTATCAGTACTAGTCAGACTGCAATCTGCACTGGATGGAAGAGGCTCATACCCAATATCCGCAGAAACTAAAAGTCTGGGTGGGTATAGTTGGAGTTCCTCCTTGTACCCAGATTCGCCAAAACTCATTCGTTTATTTCCTAAGCCCGCAAATAATCAGCACTTATCAGACAACATTTGGTATCAGAAGCATGAAGCTCCACTTCACTATGCTGTTTAGGTCAGACAGTATCTTCTTTTTAATACTTATTTAGTTATTTGTAAGCAAAATTATACACTGAATCTTACAGATAAGCTATGTTTGTGGATGTATTGATACAATCTTTTTTAACCTCCTCCTAAACTGCTACTGTCAAAACCATTATAATGAATCTCATTTATAATTTTGTTCCTAATTTTGCTTCTTCTACTGCTGCGATCTCACCAATTCTTTCACAGTAGCGAGAACGATTAATAGTTACCTTTACTTAAATATTAATGTTAATTTTAAGCAAATTTCCTCAAAAAACCATATTTCTCCAGCACATTAATTTTTCATTTCTACTTACAGTAAAAATCATATCTAAATCAAGTGTTTCCACAGAGATGTGTTGGAAGAAAAGGATACATAGAATGGCCGGCGCGGTCAGTATTCCGCAGTAAACCCCAGGTTTATATATATATATATATATATATATATATATATATATATATATATATATATATATATATATATATATATATATATATATATATATATATATATAAATTGAAACTGAAACTGACACATACAAGGGATGTATTCTAGGGGGGCCCGTTTGCGCTCATTTGAAGTAATCTTTTAAAAATTTGAAAGTCGCGATGTCTTAATTTGTAATTTTTTTCTACGAAAAGTCACTAAAAGCTTCTTTTTAAAAGAATTTTTAACTGCTAACTTAATAATGTAATCCAGGTACATTAAAGAGTTTTTAAAAACCGTTGACGTAACACGCCAATCTAAAGTTACCTAGCAAATGATTAGTTAGACCATGGAAACCATTTTACAATAGTTTAGGTTGACTTTATCGTTATCATATTATATACGTTATGCAAAAATTATGTAATATGTTGTAATACTATAATGAAAATACTTTATGAACTAATCATTTAATTTTTTTCGTCTACCAACTTTGCGACTATGGCCAATCACCGCCGGGCAGCTATTTCACCTCACTATTCTCGAAATTTTGCCTAACCTATTTGTTTTTGTAAGATGGGTAGGAATATTTAACGTGCCCAACATCGCATGGCACAAATGATCGATGGTCGGAACATGCAGACATTCAACTCGCCCAAACGCAAAGCTACAACATCGACTGATGTTAATTTACAGTATGAACTGAAAAATATTTGACACTTCTGCTTGGAATCGAACCTAGTGGCGTGCGGCCCATGGAAGCAAGGGAAGCATTGCTTCCCTTGAAATAACGACTACATCCTAAACCGCATTATTTAAAATCCCTTTTGTATTTTAAATATTAAATTTCAAACTCTGAAACTAATTTAATTATTACAATTTTTATTTCGCAAACTCACACACATAATTATTTATTATGCATCATAGTGTATTTGTATATACGCCGCTACCAAGGACGTCGTTCCAGTAAATCCGCCAGCGAACAGCACGAGTGGTTGCAAGTTGCAATGACTTCGGTTAAATACACGTAGTCAGCAGGCAACTTTATAAGAAACCCTAGCTCGACGGATGTACGCGTATTTCTGGAACGTGTTGTACTAGGAAGACCCGGTGCACGTACATAGTGAATGTCACTGATTATTTCGCAGACATAAGCAGTTGACTAAGTTAAATACATTGGCATTTTATGATTATTAATATGGCTGCAAGTAGATCAGCTTTTAACAGCGGCGTCGTTGGGTGTGGGGATTTACAAACTTTACAAACAAGTGGTAATAATAACTGTGATTGTATTGTGTGTTTTTTGATAACCAAAGGATTTTCAGCTTTACCGTTTGCTTAAAAACGTGCTATTATTAATAAAGGTAGGCCGAAACCTGCTGTAAAAAACTTAAATCCAAGAATTAAAACATGTACTCGACATTTCAACGCGGAACAAACTTATAAACAATATGAATAGTTAAGGGGTTGTGAAAACAGGAATAAACTGTTTTGTTGGCCTGGTAGTCTATTTATGACTGAAAAGGAAGTGTGGAATAAAAGTGGGTTTTCCGACTTGAATAATTTACGTAAAGTAGTAAAAAGACATGTTATGTCTAAAGCGCATTTACAGACCATTTTAAAATTAAGTGTCTTTGGAAAAACGCGAATTGAATACGCCGTTGACAAGCAGATAGAAATTAGTCATCACCAACACAATGAACTGGTTAATAAAAACAGAAACAGATTAAAATGACTTATTGATGTGTGTTTTCTTGGTCAGCATGAATTGGGCTTCCGGGGTCATGACGAAACAACTACATCTGCAAATAGAGGAAACTTTCAAGACCTAGTTTCTTTAATAGCCAAATACGACATTTATTTAAAAAACACTTGGAACAGTCTAACGTTTTTCGCGGGACATAAAATCGCATTCAGAATGACATAATTTCGGCTGCTGCCACTATTATTTTGGACAGAATTAAATCAGAAATTAAACAGACTCGTTTCATTGCTATTGATATAGATGAAACAACCGATGTAACTAATTTAAGTCAACTATCTGTAGTAATACGTTACGTAAAAATGGATGGGAGTGTACAAGAAAGATTTTTAGGCTTTAAGAATGTGACAGAAGATCGTACCGCAAACGCTCTATATAAAATTGTGCTTAATATTCTGAAAGTTATTGAGGAGGCTGATAATAAATTAATTGCCCAAAGCTATGATAGGGCTGCTGTTATGGCCGGACATTTAAGATGTATTCAAGCTAAAGTGCGGGAAACGTTCTCCAGCGCTCTATTTGTACACTGTTGTGCTCATAAATTAAATCTAATTTTATCCCAATCTATATATCATACTAAAGAATGTAAAGTGTTTTTTGCTACCTTAAGTAGAATGAATTTGATAAGTTCTGGGAAAAAACAATTGAATTAGGAGAAGTGGAGCCACGAAGAAAGCGTCTGCGCACTGATAATGTGGGAGACCTTCAAACTGCTTACCGCCGCCTTTTCTACGAAATCATAGATCAAATTCAGCAGCAAATTAACTGCAGATTTGATCATCTTAGTGACCTAAAATTTCTTGAATTGTGTAATTTTGGAGGATTTAAAGGGATACCTTTCCCAGAAGATTCATTCAAATTCAATTGACAAAGCCTTATTACGATCAGAACTTACAGTCCTTTATAAAACCGATATTATAGGCACCAAAACTAACGCGAGTGAACTTTTAACTTTCTTAAAACAATCAAAATTGGAAAATGCATATTCTGAAGTGTTCAAATTATGTGAATTAGTATTAACAATTCCTGCTACTAGTGCATCTTTAGAACGAAATTTTTTTACATTGAAACGTATCAAGAGTTTTGTTAGGAATTCAACAGGACAGGAAAGACTTTGCCAAATTTCAATTTTGTCAGTTGAAAATAAACTCGTCCAGTAAATGTCCCAGAATCCGCAGTTTTATGACGACATTATTAAAATTAGCCAAAAACGACAGAATACTTGAGTTACACTACAAATAGGTAAGCTTCTGAGAATTGCTTCCCTTATTTGAAATGTCACCGCACGCCCCTGATAGAACCCATGAACTTTAAGTACAGAGACACACGTTTTTGCCATGGGGGCTGCATTATTTCATTAAATATGAACCTAACTGCAATTAGTGCTAGTTTACTATGATTTTTTAAATAAAAAATAAACTGTTTTTTTGCAGGCTGTTGCTGCGGCTTCTGCCATGACAGATCGAATATGTATAAAATCTAAAGGAAAGAATCAAGCAACTGTTTCTTCAGCTGATATCATAGGATGTTGTCGTGGAGATTCTTGCGGCCATGGATGTAATAAAGGAAGAATTAGTGGGCCTTGGAAATATTGGGTCCATACGGGTATTTCTATTGGGGGAGATTATGGAAGTAGTGAGGTCAGTAATTATAATAAGTAACTTCTGCTAGTGTTAAGAAACTTAAAAAAGCAAAAATTAAAAGGTTAGTAAGCAGTAGTCATCAACTACCAGCTTAGTAATAGAAACTTTTAAATTAACTTAAGATCTTAAACCTTTCTTTGTGCGAATTTTACCTTTTGATTTTTTCAGGGATGTATTAATTATCCGTTTGCCCCTTGTAATCATTTGCTTGCACAATCATCCAAGCCCAGTTGTATTGGTAAACGATATGAAACACCAGAATGTAAACAAACCTGTGATTTCTTCAACAAAAAGATTACAAAGCCATTAACATACGGCAAAAACTATTATAGTTTAAACTCAGTGGAGGAAATGCAAGTAGAAATAATGGAAAACGGCCCTATAGAAGCTGGTTTGGCAATTTATTCCGATTTCTTCAATTATAAAACAGGTAAGATAGGAAATAATACACATATACAGGTTGATTCATTAACAATGGTAAATCACTGAGGCACTTTACATAGCATTTCGTGAGACACCTCAGAGTTTAAAGCAACATATTGGGATTGCCCCTGACTTCGTTGGCAGCGGTTTGTATTCCTCCTTTGTAAACTATATTTTATTTTTAACTGCATTAAACTATGTCTTATTAGAGCCTATTCGATACCACACAGAAAAAATCGAGAAAATTAAAATCTAATTCCATTCGTCTTAAATTAAGCACAAGTGTTGTTTATTTTTAAACAATGGAGTACTGTAAGATAAAAACTATTTTGATTACTTTGTCGCATGTCTTAAAATAAAGAATGCATGTGACCCTCTACAAATTACAACAAAATAGGTAACGCATTTAAATTCAACACCGCAAAGCTACTACCTGACAATTTTCAAATCAATATTTTTTACAGCAAAGAAGGTATCCACAAAATTAAACAAATTTGACTTTAGTTCCCCTGCATCTTTTTTAATATCAACTTTTAACTAAAGTAAGCTTTACTAAATCGATTTATTTTAATGCTATGAACCTAGTTGTGCTCTATGGGGCATAACTTTCGGACCATTATGTAGTTTGGTACGTTTTCGCGATATTACAAGCAACTTTTCCATTTTAAATATAACACCTATATTATTATTACTACTTTCTTGTTATTAATTTGACAGTGTCTCACTTAACAGAGAAGTTTTAAACTTTCTTAAGGTTCAATTTTCACAGATTGCATGCAAAGGGTACAAGCAAAACTGCCTGAAGAACATTGACAAATAAGTTACTCACTACATCTTAAATTCTAATCATTACCATCAGTTCCAGACAAGTACACACCTTTAAAGACCACTATTTGCATAACCTTTTTGTTCTTCTTTCATTAATTGTTACAAGAAACAGAAAATTTCACACCCACAATTTGAAACACAATAGACGTCAAGATAGACATAAAAATTTGTAAGAAATCTAAATGGAGTCTAATAGAAGCTCCATATATTTATTTATCTCTGTCTTTATAGGCATCTACAAAAAAGCGAAGGGTTTGTTAGCAGGATATCATGCTGTTAAGATACTTGGATGGGGAGTACAAGAAGGAATACCATACTGGCTGATTGCTAACTCCTGGAATGAAGAGTGGGGAGATAATGGATTTTTCAAGATAGTAAGAGGAATAAATGAATGTAGTATTGAAGACCTTGAAGTTTATGCAGGGGAACCCCTACTTTAAACAATCTAGGTATATGTTTTAAAATTAATACAGATTGATCAAGAAGCACAAACAAAAAATAACAATAATTCACTGAAGGCAATATAGAACTAAGTATGAAGTAACTTTTTACTCTCACAAGATGTATATATTCTCTTTAAATGTAATTAGTCTTTTGCCTTTAAGTTATTCAGTAAAATGCATACTATTAAGGTTAATTTTAAATATTTATTAGTAGCTATGTAAATAAATCTGTGATAAATAAAAATGTTAAGATGTTGAAAAACCTCCATGTGTTTCAATGTTGAGAAATTTAGTAACAAACACCGCCAGCAGCAAACAGGCTGTATGAGCTTTATGTCCGCCCCTTCTATATTGCTAATTTTGGGATTTAGATAACAATTTTAGGCACATTTAACTATTTTTATGCGTAGGCTCGTAATCTCTGCTCATAAAAACAAAATAAGATCGCATAAGAAGTATGTTCCCTAAGATTTTGTTTTTTAAATGGAACTCCTTGCAAATTTTTACACTGTCAAAAATTGGGTGAAATTTTACATACTCCATCATGTATGAAAAAAATTGTTTGCTTACCATTTGAACCGCTGATAACTGATAGCAAATATAAAACTTATAAAATAAGACCTTTTGTGAAAGCAATGAATAACAAATTTGACATGCTAGATATTGGAACTACAACACTTTCAGTGGAAGAAAGCATGACAATTTTAAAGGAAGTTCGTCTTTTAAACAATGTGACCCTAAAAATTCGTCAAAGAGGGCTAAAAGCTCTGGTGTATAGCCGAACAGAAGGAATATAATAAGAAGTTTGAAGTATACCAATGGAAAAAATGAGGTAGTTGAAGCAAAGTTCTTTGTTTTGACTTTGTCTGAGAATTACTGGGGACAAAATAGAATAGTGTACCTCGACAACTATTTTACGTCGGTGCATCTACTAGAAAAACTGAAAACTGAAAAGACTTTAGCTTGTGGAACAATTCAATGAGACACTTTAGGACTTCCATCAAATGTTGCAGAAGACAAAAGTATGAAGCGAGGTGATGTTTCCTGCAGGGTGTCAAGTAGAAATACGTCAGTCTGTAAGTGGTGTGACAACCAAATAGTGCATTTTCTCTCAGACTTCCATCGCACACAAATGAGTAAAGTCAAACGTTTAAAAAATACGGTACTGCAAAAGATGTAGATTGTCAACGATTATAGTGCCCATATGGGGGGCGTAGATCAGGCGGATCGACTTTAGCAGGCTTATTGCATAGATAGGCTTTAAAAAAATGGTGGCATCGCTTATTTTTCGGAATAGTCGATATTACCTTCGTGAATAGCTATGTCCTTTATAAAAAAATTCATCTAGATGATAAAATTACGCTGCTTGACTTCAGTAGAGTAGTTGCTCAAGGTCTAATTAACTACATCAACTATTCTCCATTAGAAAAAAAAAGGCATCGGTCCATTTCTTCATCACCAAGTAAATGCAATAGTCTTAAAAATAGTCCCTGAAGAAATCCCCGGCATGGATGCGAACGCGCCCCATGAGTTTTGGCGAAGCTTGAACACAAACTCTAGAGGTGAGTCACTTTTACAATTTTTTATGAAATTTAATTTAGACATATTGAATAGACATGATAGACCGACTTTCGTCACAACACGGCGTGAGGAAGTTTTAGATCTAACAGTTTCCACCCAGTTTCTGGGTGACTTTGTTAAGAACTAGGCTGTGTGTGTGGAAGTAAGTAGCTCAGATCACAGATACATCTGGTTTGAAATCGCCAACGTTGAAAGACAAACGGTAGGGTACCGAGACCCGCGCAAGGCGGACTGGAAAGCCTACAGGGCAGACCTAGCAGTGGAACTGCGGGGGGTTAAAAGTACCATAGTCAATTCAATAGACCGCGAGATTGTGGTAGCCCAAGAGCGAGAGGCAATCATCTCGGCCTATTATGCCGAGCTGATGTTTCACCAGGAACGTCTCGTTGTGGAACGAGGACTTCAGGCAAAGGAAGACGCAGGTTCGTAAGTTACTTAACGCAGCCAAAAACGTCGGGAGCATGGGATAAATATAGACATTCCCTAACAAGCTACAACAAAAGACTCCGAAACTTCAGGAATGAGACGTGGAGGAGGCACTGCAAGGAATTGGAGAACACATCCGAGAGTGCTCGACTACACAACATCCTGTCCAAGAGCACTCAGACCAACATAGGTTCCCTTAAAACATCGACGGGAGTCTTTACAAGCTCGGGGGAGGAAACTACGGAAGTCCTACTACGGACGCACTTCTCTGGCTGCAACATAATAAACCAATCACCTCCGGACTGGAAACACTCAGAAATAGAGGCGCCGTACAGACGGCCATCTAGAGTAGACTGGACAGTCGCTACATTGGTGGCTACAGAGGTGGCTACTTGGAGCAAAATCAGATGTGCCATTAACAGATTCAAGCCAGTCAAATCCCCGGGATTTGATAGCATAATGCCCATCATGCTCCAACAGGGTATAGACATACTGGCGCCGCAGTTTACCTCATTATGAGGGCCAGGCCTGGCTCTGGGGCACATTCCGAAGGCATGGAGACTGGTCAGGGTTGTATTCATTCTTAAACCTGGGCGTCCAACAGACCAGGCAAAGTCTCTGAGGCCAATAAGTCTCATGTCCTTCTTGCTAAAAACAATGGAAAAACTGCTCGAACGGTACATTAGGGGCGGTGTACTGGAAGCATATCCCCTACACTGCGGATAATCTGCACACAGGGCAGGAGTGTCAACAGAAACAGCACTGCACTGGTGCAACTGGTGCTGAAACTGGAAAATACGCTGGAGAACAGGAAGGTGGCGCTGGAAGCCTTCCTAGACATAGATGGGGCCTTCAGCAACACCTCATTCGGATCGGCACTGGCAGCTGTCAGGAGCGTGTAATAGACGACACCTGCTGTAGGTGGATCGACTCCATGCTCAGGGAGAGGGCGGTGTTGACCTCACTCGCGGGAGGGACTCTGTTGGCGGAGGCCGCGGCGAAGTGTCCGCAGGGGAGTGTTCTGTTTCTCTTGGTCCGGTGCCTAGTCGTTGACGACCTGCTTGGGAGACTCTCGGGAGGAGGGTATGAGAAAAGGTTACACAATCAGTATAGCGAATGAAAACAGCACTGAAAGTGGTGAAAGGGTGGACGGTTGGCCAAGGGCTCGTGGTGAGCCCCGAGAAAGCACCGTCATACCGTTTACGAGGAGGACGGAGTGGGAGAGCCACAGAACTCTCACTCTATACGGTAGAAATGTCCCAATGGCCAGGGAGGTAAAATATCTTGGGGTCGTATTGGACTCTAACCTAACCTGGAATGGTCACGTTGAGAAAATACTGCGTAAGGCAGTTATGACCTTAGCCTAGGTGGTTACATGGGAAAACGTGGGGACTAAGACCTAGTATGGCCCACTGGCTGTACACAAGGGTGGTCAGACCATCGTTAACATACGCGGCACTAGTCTGGTGGCCTAATGTGACCCAATCCAGTGCCAAACAAAACTTAGGCAAGATCCAAAGGATGGGTTGCCTAGGCATCACAGGGGCCATGGCTTCAATTCCAACAGCCACCATGGAGGTGTTGCTGGAGCGCGAGCCCGCAAATTTGCAAAAAAAACAATTTTACAATTGAAATCCCCGACCGCGAGACATGGCTGTGGGAGACGCTGCGCCTACCACGGGACGCGCTCGTCTGGTTCACGGACGGATCCGGCGGGGAGCGTGGGACGGAGGCAGGCGTTTATCCGGAAGGACCGAGGCCAGGCAGTCCTTAAAGCTCTAAGTAGCCCACGGGTAAAATTCAGGCTGGTAAGTGAATGCCGAGACGAGACTAACGACCTGACTGGGCAGAATTAGGGCACCCATATCTGGGTGCCGGGTCACTCAGGGGTCAAAGGCAATGAAGAAGCTTACAGTCTCGCGATGAGAGCGTCAGCAGAACCATTTATGGGACCAGAACCGGTCCTGAGCGTGAATAAGAGCACTTCCAGCGGATCCATTAAGTCCTGGGTTAGAAGCGAACATAAGATGTACTGGGCAAACTGTCCAGGGCTCAGACATGGGAAGCCAGTAATTGAGTAACCCAGTTCAAAGAGAGCTGTAGAGCTGCTAAATCTTAGCAGAGGACAGCTCAGAAACATAGTAGAACTCTTGACGGGACACATGGCCGTCAAGAAACACCTGCATAAAATGGGGCGGTTCGAGATGGACCTGGCATACAGACTCTACGGCGAAGGGGAGGAATCAGCCCAGCACATCTTGTGCGAGTGTAATGCTCGGGACTGCAAAATACAACTGATCTACGGACAGCCAAGACCAGAGCAGAGCAATATAAAACTTCACCCTACCAATTGCTCTGCAGACTGGTTCAAGGCACAGTGATTTTGGAATGGATGGAGTAGAAAAGACAAAGGGCATGCACAATAAGCCAAAGGCTGCGGTGCTATCGGGGCGGCAAAGACGAGGACGAGCCCTAAGGGAAAAATCCCCGAAATACATCAACAACTTCTAGAAACAATGCACCAAAACGGAGGAAATGCAACTACAGCATCTCCAATGATGTTAGGTTGGGAAATCGAGAAGCACATAGGCCAATTTTTGCCGAAAAGAAGAGGGAGACGCGAACAATGCTTGTCAATTGCAGTTGAATCAAGACCCAATGTTCACATTGTAAAGTATGTTTGTGCGTGAACGAAAATCAAAAATTGTTTCACAAAATTAATCACAAAATCTTTTGTTTGCGAAAAAAATTATCTAACTTAGACTAAAACTAAAACCGATCTCCAAGGTCCATTTAAATTTAAAGAATTAGTTGTGAGTATGAAGTCGGCACTTTGGCTGCGGTGTTACACCATTCACGTATTTTCCTATTTTCTTGTTTTGAATCCGCTCTATATGGCATATATATTCTACTTTTGTCCGCATAACACAGACAGGATTTACTTTTTTTTAAATTAATATTACATCTCAATGCTTTTCCTGTCCATAAATCATTTACTTTTGTATTTCGCATCTACACTTATATATTGAATGCATTTTTTATATGTGTACCCACTTACATCTGCTTTTTTTTCTTAAATTATTAGGATTGATAGGGACACAGTCGGACAGAATTAGTTTTAATAGTATATCTTACTAATAGTATACAATTCTTATGAAAATTCACTACTATAACGCACTTGCTGCGTCCCGAACCTTTTTTTAATGAAAGTAGGCATCAAATTTGACTCCCAGTATAACCTATATAGTAGAAACAGTGTACCATATCTCATCAAATAAGCCTTTCGACAAAGCTCCCAAAAAAGTTTTTTTCATAAAAATGTACAAACAATTTTTTAACGAAAATCTGAAAACATTGTTTTAATAGCTTTTCTTAAATTACTTATTAAACATTTACTATTATGCCCTTTACTTTTGAAACACAAAATACAGACTGTTCTATCTGAAACAATTAAGTTACGAGAGTTTGATTTTTATTTAATTGAGTCACTCTTTAAGAGCGCCCGGTGCATGGCATCTCGATTTTTAATGAAATAATGTGAACGAAAATTTCTCTGAGTGCGTCATTTGCATTAAACTCAAATTCTTGTTGGTAAAAACGCCGTATCACAATTTTTCATGTGTGCCAAAAATGTAAAAAGTTGCAAAACAGTTGAAATAACTCGAAAACCAACATGCATTACAATTCGATGGAAAATGCAATAATTATATATGTGTTTGATCTAAAAAAGAAACTTGTATCGCCAACGACTTATGGGCCACGTGTGATTGTCGAAATAATTTTTATAAGATGCCGCTCAAATTGCAGCTATACAAACTTGAAGCATTTAATGAAAATTCGCCACTATAACGCACTTGCTGCGTCCCGAATTTCTTTTCTTATAAACATGCATTATATTTTGATAGAAAATGCAAACAATAATATAAGTCGTGTTCGATTTTAAAAAAAATGTATCACCAACGACATATGTAGCTCAAGACACCCTATAATTAAGGTTTACAATAGACAATTTGCAATGATTTTTTTCTTATCACATCTGATAGACATCCCACAAAGATGATTTTTAGTATTTTTTCATTTCACATACTACAAAAATAACGATGCAAAAAAATATTTGAAAATGCGATTTAATTGATTTCAAACACCACTATTTTGCCGGCATGATCTATGACGTCACTGGACGGTAATGTCAACAATGACAATGAGCTTGAGATCTTGATAAACGAATAAAATTCACCATGCTGTTGAGAAACAAGCCACTGTACTTATCGTACCATAAGGCAAATGTAAACACGTCATTTATTCACTGTCCAAGTATGTCTCGACCAATAACAGAACGTTGGCGGTCACATGATAATAATTCGAAATTTTTTGATTTTAAAATTATTTTTCTGCCCACTACATAGGTTTTTGGGTATTTTCTTACATGTAATAATGTTCTATGTATGAAAAACTATAAGGTCAATGTTAGATTCATTTAATGGAAAACCCATGCAAATTGTCTATTGTTTCTCGTATCTTGTAGAATAGCAGTAATATTGAGCTTTGCCGTAGAAATGCGTCACTCTGTATATATGTAAACAGATAAAAACTGATATTAACCCCGGATATGGCTCCTAGGGGGGCTAGTTTACGCTCGATAACAAAAAATATTTTAAAAATTCAAAAGTAACGGTCTCCACAATAACGAATTTCTTGTACGAAAATTTGCTAAGCATTATAGAGAATTAAACCATAAACTATATAACTAAAATTACTGTTAAAGCATCAGAGAAAGGGTCTATTTGAAATGGATTTTCTGTAAACATTTTAGTAAAATGCACCACAATGACAATTGAAGCTGAAACTTAAGGACTAGTAAAACAGATTGTTTGCGACCTTTTCTCTACATGGCCGTATTAGCTTCAGGTTCTTGGCCCAAAAGTTGCCAATTTTGACGTTTCAATCGCGACCCCTACGTGTTAAGAGGAAAAGGTGTCAAATTCTCAAGTAATTTTTCTGCCATTTCTTGACCTTTTTGCGCTAAAAAACTTAGCCTTTGTCTGTGGCATACATAGGATTTTGTTATCCACACAAAATTATTTACTTTTGAGCGTTTATCTGGTCATCAGTGGCCCCCAAATTTTTTTTACTTTAAATGACTATCACGTTTTAGTGAATTTTCTTTAAAAAATTCACTAATGAGGAGATCCCGACTTGGAATTTGAAATTTTTATATGTTCATACACACACACACACACATACAGATATATATAAATATATATTTATATATATATATATATATATATATATATATATATATATATATATATATATATATATATATATATATATAATATATAGATTATATATGGTTTCACACCGATAACTCAAAAAATAATGGCCGATTTTGATTAAAGTTAGTGAATACCTTCCTTTTGCAAGTGGCTTGGATAAGTTCCTTAGTCAGGAAAATCGGCCCAGGTTTTTCCAGAAAATTTTGTGTTTTCTTTCGAAAACAATTCATATCTCCAAAAATAACACAGTAAGGGCAAGCAAGTTTGGTACACGGGTTTATTATACATAAATCACCCAGCAAAATTTAGCTCTGTACGTTAAAAGATGAAAAAGTTTCGGGCAGAAAAAATAATTGGGGTTTTCCTCCAAACGTCAGACGCTATTTAAAACGTCAAAATTGGCAACATTTAGGCAAAGAACCTGAAACTAATAGGAGCTATGAAAAGAAAATGTCTCAAGAAGAATGTTTTACAAAGCCTGAAGTGTTAGATTTAATTGTCATTGTCCTTCATTTTACTAAAATGTTTCCAGAAAATTCATTTCAAATAGACCCTTCTCTGGTGCTTTGGCTGTAGCCTTAGCTATAAAGTTGATTGTTTAATAGTATATCATTTTTGTCGATATTCGTAAAAAATAAATAAAGTTCAATATATCCGTTACAAGATACGAAAAAACATTTGTATACATTAATTATAGGGTGTCTTGGGCTACATCTTAAAGAAAAATTCTACAATCACAGGATGGCCCATAACTCTTTAATAGAACACGCCTTATTGGATTTTTGCATTTTTCATCAAAATAGAATACATGTTTGTAAGAAAAGAAATTCTGAACGCAGCAAGTGCGTTATGGTTGCGAATTTTCATTAATTGCTTTAAATTTGAATAGCTCAATTTGCTAGTAACTTATAAGGTTGAGCAAGAACCCAGTTTTTTTCGAGAAACCTTTATGCTTACTTTCGGAAACTTTTGTACATTTTCAAACAATAAAGTTATTATGATGAGTCATGGCACATTGTTCCTACTATATAGATTATATTGGTGTCCAAATTTAATGCCTGCTTTCTTAAAAAAACACACATATTTGCTATTAAAAACATTTTAATGAAAATTCACTACCATTAACGCACTTGCTGCTTCCAGACTGCCTTTTTTCCTTTCGCCCTATACATCTAAATTTTGGCACATAGTTTACTTTTTATGACATAGACCAGAGTACCAGATTTGGCTGCCTTTATTTTGTTATTTCCGGAAATATAAAATTTTTCCGAAAGAAAACACAACATTTTGCGGGAAAAACTGAGCAGATTTTCCTGGCCAACGAACTCGTCCAAGCCATTTGCAAAAAGAAGGTACCCACCAAATTTAATCTAAATCGGCGCATTATTTTTTAGTTATCGGTGTGATACATACATACAGCAAGTGCATTATGGTAGTGAATTTTCATAAGAATAATATATAATAATGATTTAGCCTTATATTAAAACTTACGAAAAATCTAAGATAAATATTTATGCAGTAATTTGGATACAAAATTCTAACAAAGTAATTGATAAACAGGAAAGATACCCCCAAGAAACTTACGGGACCTTGGGTGAATATGTTTGCTGTGCGTGGTAGACAGGGTTTACAGTACGTATTGCTGCAAAATGTGAAAAACGCATCATTTCTAAGTCCGACTGAGTGGGTCTGTTAGCATTTTCCTCTCATATTTTCTCGCTGCCCAGCACCTCTATTCATTTTTGGTCCCTTAAGTTTCTTGGGGGTTGCTGCAACAAATTTGTCTTGTAGCCTGTACATACAAGGGAGGTTTTAAGCATGTTTATAAAGCAAAATTTCTAAAAACCGTCCTTGCTGTAAACTGCAAATTTACCGAAATTACATTCTACTTCGTCGTCTATAATACCTTTTTAGTGAATTTTCGTAGAAAAAGATCCCGACTTTTGAATTTTAAAAAAAATTTTGCAAATGAGCGCGAACTAGGACCCCTAGAACCCATATCCGGGGTCAGTTTCAATTTTTATATGTTTATATATATATATATATATATATATATATATATATATATATATATATATATATATATATATATATGTATCACACCGAAAACTCAAAAAATAATGGGCCGATTTTGAGAAAATTTGGCATGTACCTTCCTTTTGTAAATGGCTTTGATAGGTTCGTTAATCAGAAATATCGGACGAGGTTTTCCGGAAAAATTTTGAGTTTTCATTTGAAAAAAAAATTTATCTTAAAAAATAAAAAATCTATGATAACCAAATTCGGTAGGTAGGTTTATGATATAAAAAGTAAACTATACAACAAAATTTAGGTTTCTATGTTACAAGCAAAAAAAGTTATAATAAAATATTTTGAGCCAGATCATTTCTATGAAAATTCACTACCATAACGCACTTGTTGCGTCCAGGCTTTTCAGATAATATAGAATACAACACTAAATTAAATAGAATCACTTGCATTTTCATTTTGTTTTTTATTTTTATATTACATATATAAGCACAAGATACCTAAGTATAATTGGGGGGGGGAGGCTTAATTAACATTGTGGCAACACCAAGTTGAAAAGTAGAGAGGTTATTTAGAGCGCGTCAACAGTCATAAACTTGATTTCATCATCATTGCACAGTAGTATTCTGATTATAAAAATACTTCTAACTGTACGCACACACTAATTAGTGTGTTATGAGATGCGATGAAACGTCAAACTTACTGTACCGCAGCATTAGCATAATATTATGATGTTCCCACTATACTCACCCCATGTCGCACGGATAAAATTAAATTTTATAAAATATTTTCTTTATTATCAGAAGTTGTGAAAATTTGATAAGTTTATACATGAAAGGTTTAACTACATGAAATTTCTGAAGGTCTGGCAACCTCGGTCAGCTACATCTTGACATCTTGCAATGATTATAACTTCCTTTGTTTAGATTTTATATACAGTACAGGTAACGTCTTCTGTCTTTGACGAACATTGTAGATATTGCATTACAGAATTTGAAGTGATGTCGAGGATTATATTATTATTAGTTTGGAATACCTTTTTTTATCAAAAGACTTGAAAATTGGTGCACAACCACGTCTATCTATGTTCTCCTAAGTTGTAGATTTTCGTTCTAATCAATTAAACAACTTGAAAGATATTGTTTGTTAAAAAATATATTTCAATTTTTTGTTAAGAAAAATTGGCCGTCGAGATCGGATGAACGAATTCATCCGAGCCATTAACAAAATAAGAGTAATTTACAAATTTGCTCCAAATCAGTGAATATTTTTTGGGTTATCGGTTGGATACATCCATCCATATATATATATATATATATATATATATATATATATATATATATATATATATATATATATATATATATATATATATATATATATATATATATATATATATATATATATATATAAAAGAAATTTTCTGAAAGTCTTACCATCGATAACTCTCTATTACTGACTTTTCTGAATGAAAATTCACTAAAACGCCGTATCATTATTTTTAAAATGCGCCAAAAATGTTAAAGGTCTCTAAACAATTGAAATAACTCAAAAACGCACACTATAATTTTTTCCTTACAAACATGCATTAAAATTCGATCGAAAATACCAAATTGTAATAAAATAACGGGTATCCGATACAAGAAAAATTGTATCGTCAACGAATTACGGACCATGTGATTATTAAAATAATTTTGTAAGATGCAGCTCTAGACACCCTATAATTAAAATATAATTTTTTTCGTATTCTGTATAATAACGGATATTAATGGACCTGTGCATTGCTCGAAATTCGACCGTAATTCATTAATTTTTTAAGTCTAATCGTTATTGATGTTTTTTTTTGTCATAGATTATAGCCCTATAATCTCAGTGCACTGTTTGACCACAGAATTTTATGTGTTTGACATTCGGTATAAACGCATCTATATACATCTGCTTGACCATGGAGTAAAATGTGTTTGACATTGACAGATTAGATATTAACGATAAGCTCAGAACCATTCCACTATCTAATTAAAACAAACCATTGTTTTTTCTATTTGTAAATAAATTTTATCTTTCTGCACTCCTTCTCCATATGAACTTTAACCATGCCAAATCGCACACTCATCCATTCGCGCAATGTGCTGAAAAAAGACTACAAAGTTTTTTCTTTACATATAAACGTATAGATATTGAGCTGTGCCGTAGAAATGCTTCACCTTGTATAAGTGGCCTCTAGGGTGACTAAGTTCGCGCTCATTTGAAGAAATCTTATCACAATTCAGAAGTTGCGACTTAACTTTACGGTCAAGACGTTAAGCTTTTTTAAACAATATTTATTGAACTATTACACAACTAATGTATATAAAGTACAATAATAAAATAATAAGACATCAACATGAATGTGATACTAATAAAATACAATACTGCAACACGCGATGTGCAAAGTACTAAGATAGGAGCAAGAATGAACACCCCGCAGAAGGCGAGTTGTCTATTTATAATGTTTTACCTCAGGAGTGGCTCTATTGTCTTTAGAGGTGACTTACACTCTGCTGACTCAGCTTCTCACACTTCACGGTGTAGTTTCCCAAGGTGCTTGCTAATCCGCTAACTCTGGTGTCTGCGTATTTGGGTTGCTACATTGTTTCAATAATAGCTCGTTGTTATGGGTCCATTTATCTTCTCTCCCCTTTGAAGAACGAAGATAAGGTTACTTTTTGGAGTTTCTTCCTTGGTCTTCTTCAATTTTTTCATTGTTTGTTTCGTTATAGCAGCTATGATGGCATTGCTACCGCTACATACAGCACGATGGTCAATATACCCAGGTGATGGATTGGTATATTGATGTGACTTGGTATATTTCTTTTAATTGACTGGAGTTGGTTCTGGATGTGGTTAATATCGTGTAGCTAGACGTTGTATCATTTTAGTTCTGGTAGTTCTTCGGGAATTTAGGGTTCTTCTTGTGCTGTGACTTCTAATTTTGGTAGACTAAATATTTTTTGAGCTTCAGATGTTGTTTGAGTAGTTGTGTAAATTTTGCTCCCTGTTTGTAGATTACAATTTGGTTGAAGGGTTACTAGTTTGGTTCCCTTAATAATGTGGGTTTCTTTTTGTTCCACGCAAATTACTTTGATTTTCGTTTCTTCCGGTGCTAGTATGATATATTGACTGTTTCCATATTTTTAGATTGTTGTTTTGTTAATTTTAACTGTTTCCAGTTTACAATTATCTATAGGCTTCTCAAAGTTGATTAGTTTGATTTCGCGTGGATTTTGATCGCTGTGTGTGGTGGGATTACCATTTTTACAAAAATACAGTTGGTTCTTTAAAATTTGACATTCTTCGTTTCGGTAAGCCTATTGTTTGCTCCTAAGGATGAGGTATTTTGTTCTTGGAATTATCATTGTAAATGTGTAAGGATTGTTGGGTATTGATAGGGTATACAACTGGTAATATGCATAATCTGACTCATCTACTAATAATATTTCTAATTGAAAAATTATTTTGAAATCAACTTGGACCGTTTTTATGTTAAATATTTATTCGTCCGTTGTTATCAGTCGCGAATTGGTTATATACTTTTGTATTTTAACAAGTTCTTTTATTATGAATTTGGGTTGTAATATAGATGTGTGAAATATTTCTAATTTTGAAAAGGTATTGGTATTTTCTGCTGTAAGAATTAATTCTTGTATGTTATTTAACAAGTACCCTATTTGTGTTAATAATTTCAAGTGTTTTATTCTATGAGAGTGGGTTAACTGTTAGCTTTGTAGACTATCAATTGTGTATTGTAATTACCATATTCTTGTCAATATTGTTCTTTGATTATGGTTTAAATTTTCTATGCTTTAAATTCTGAAATTGCCTCTATCATTAAGGACATTTGTAAACTCATTAGTTCATGGATCTTGTTTTGATCGGAAGTCAATAATTCTAATGCCTGATAGATATGTGCACCTTTATTATTTGTGATTGATTTGAAAAGTGATCCTAATCCGTTTATAATTCCACATCTTTTACTGTTATTGATATCTATATTATTACTATGTTTGGAAATATCCGATAAAATATGTCATCTATGCTACTTATCGTAAAATTAAGGGTTAATATAAAGTTCTAATGGGGAGAGGAGTTAACACATGGCTTTCCACGATAAGTCACGTAGATGATATCGATTTACATTCCCATGCAGCAGTCCCCATCATCAGATTCCACGAATTTTACCGACGGTTGCAGATAGTGGCAGCAGAGCGAGTTCGCAAGAAGCTAAATCAGCATGTTCTCGTGAGAACCTGCAACAAACACTTCTCCGATTACTCTATAAAGCCATTGTTTTGTATAATCTTAGCTCAGTTATATTTTAGGCACTAACTTTGTCAGTTTGTTCTTAAGTAGTGTAAATAGTTTGATATATATTTTTAAAAAGCAACCTAAGTACAAGTGTTGTTAATTCGCGTATTTCAGGAGTATTATTACAGATTATGGAAAATGTCGCAAAGAACTGAAAAAGATATCCACGCTGGTAAAGTAGGTGGTCGATAGACAAAACACTAGTAAATATTTTAACTCTGGTCTAGAGCCTCGGTGGTTTAGTAGTAAGAACGTATGCCTCTGAACCGAAGGGTACTGGATTCGATTCCCAGGGCTTAATTCCCCGGGTTGCCTTTTCACTTTTTCAGTACATACCGTAAAATTAACATCAACCGAGGTTTTGGCATTGTGTAGTGGCGTGCGGTCCATGGAAGCAAGGGAAGCATTGCTTCCCTTAAAATAACGACTATATACCTCAACCGCATTATTTAAAATCTCTTTTGTATTTTAAATATTAAATTTCAAATTCTGAAACTAATTTAATTATTAAAATTTTTATTTCGCAAGCTCACACACATAATTATTTATTATGCAGCATACTGTATTTGTATATACGCTCCTAGCAAGGTGAATGCGACCGATTGCGGACAGCATGAACCTGATCTGATACTACGAGTGGATGCATGCAATGGCTTCAGTTGAATACACGTAGTTAGCAGGCAACTTTATAAAAGAAACCTCGGCTCGGCGCGATGTACGCATGTTTTTAGACCGTGTTGTACTACGAAGACCGGGTGCGCGTTCAAAGCGAATGTGCCTGATTATTTCGTATATATAAGCAGTCGAGTAAGTTAAATACATTGGCATTTTATGATTATTGATATGGCTGCAAGTAGATCAGCTTTTAACAGTGGTGACGGTGGGGGTGGGGATTTACAAACTTTACAAACAAGTGGTAATAATAACTGTGATTGTATTTTATGTTTTTTGATAACTAAAGGATTTTCAGCTTTACTGTTTGCTGAAAAACTTGCTATTATTAATATAGGTAGGCCGAAACATACTATAAAAAACTTAAATACAAGAATTAAAACATGTACCTATTCGACATTTCAACGCGGAAAAAACTCATAAACAATATGAATGGTTAACGGGTTGTGAAAACAGGAGTAAACTGTTTTGTTGGTATTGTAGTCTATTTGTGACTGAAAAGGGGTTGTGGAATAAAAGTGGGTTTTCCGGCTTGAATAATCTACATAAACTAGTACAAAGACATGTTATGTCTAAAGCGCATTTACAGACCATTTTAAAATTGTCTTTGGAAAAACGCGAATTGAATACGCCGTTGACAATCAGATTGAAATTCATCGCCAACACAATGAACTGGTTGATAAAAACAGAAACATATTAAAAAGACTTATTGATGCTGTGTGTTTTCTTGGTCGCAGCATGAATTGGGCTTCAGGGGTCATGACGAAACAACTACATCTGCAAATAGAGGAAACTTTCAAGACCTAGTTTCTTTAATAGCCAAATACGACATTTGTTTAAAAAATCACTTGGAACAGTCTAACGTTTTTCGCGGGACATAAAATCGCATTCAGAACGATTTAATTTCGGCTGCTGCCACTATTATTTTGAACAGAATTAAATCTGAAATTAAACAGACTCGTTTCATTGCTATTGTTCTAGATGAAACAATCGATGTAACTAATTTAAGTCAACTATCTCTAGTAATACGCTACGTAAAAATGGATGGGAGTGTACAAGAAATATTTTAGGCTTTAAAAATGTGACAGAAGATCGTACCGCAAACGCTCTATATAAAATTGTGCTTAATATTATGAAAGATATTGAGGAGGCTGATAATAAATTAATTGCCCAAATCTATGATGGGGCTGCTGTTATGGCCGGACGTTTAGGAAGTCTTCAAGCTAAAGTGCGGGAAACGTTCTCCATTGCTCTATTTGTACACTGTTGTGCTCATAAATTTAATTTAATTTTATCCCAATCTATAAATCATATTAAAGAATGTAAAGTGTTAAATGGCTGCTTTTTTCCAAATCTACGAAGCGCACACAAGCCTTAGACCCAATTGTTAAAAAACGTTTACCCAAAGTAGCTGCAACCCGATGGAACTACAACGGCAGGGTTGTGTTAACTATATTTGAACACCGTGAATCGTTAATTGAACTTTTTGAAAACATCATGGAAAATAGCAAAAATTGGGGCGCAGTAACAGTAAATAGTATATAGATTTTAATTTTAATTTTTTACTTAATATATTTTCGGAAATATTTCCGTTTTCAGATAATGTATTTAACATATTGCAATGTAAAATAAATGACATTGGTTATTGCCTGAAAAAAATTAGTAAATTTAAATCCATTATAATTCAAAAAAGGAATGAATTTGATAAGTTCTGGGAAAAAAACAATTGAAGGAAAAGTGGAGCCACGAAGAACGCGTCTGCGCAATGATAATGCGGCAGACCTTCAAACTTCTTACCGCCGCCTTTTCTACGAAATTATAGATCAAATTCAGCAGCAAATTAACTGCAGATTTGATCGTCTCAGTGATCTGAAATTTCTTGAATTGTGTAATTTTTGAGGCTTTAAAGGGATACCTTTCCCAGAAGATTCATTCAAATCATTATTTAACCACTATGGACATTATTTTGACAAAGCCTTATTACGATCAGAACTTACAGTCATTTATGAACCCGGTGTTATTGACACAAAAACTTACGATAGTGAACTTTTAACTTTCTTAAAACAATCAAAATTCTGAAGTGTTCAAATTATGTAAATTAGTATTAACAAGTCCTGCTACTAGTGAGTCTGTAGAACGAAATTTTTCTACATTGAAACGTATCAAGAGTTTTGTTAGAAATTCAACAGGACAGGAAAGACGTTCCCAAATTTCAATTTTGTCAGTTGAAAATAAACTCGTCCAGGAAATGTCCCAGAATCCACAGTTACATGACGACATTATTAACGAATTTTCCAAAAACAACAGAAGAATTGAGTTACACTATAAATAGGTAAGTTTCTGGGAATTGCTTCCCTTATTTCAAATGGCACCGCACGCCCCTGGATTGTGTTTGAGGAAGTTGAATATCTGCACGTTCCGCCATTTGGAGGGAGTGTATGGCCATCAGTTCCATGTCCATGCGATGTTGTACACGTTAAAGATCAATACCCTTCTTAGAGAAAGGCAAGCAAACCTCTAGGATAGTGAGTCGGTGATTGGCCAGTGTCGCAGAAATAGACCGACATTAACGACACAAACAAAAAACGTGGACCTAAGGATGACGTGCATTAAGTCATACATGTCGAGTATTATAATGTATGAGGAGGAAAGCAGGACATAAAGAGGATAGAAGCCTTTGAAATGTCGACATGTATAAAAATGACGAAGAGGAGGAACATAAGAGGTGGGGAAAATAGATGTTTACTAAAAGACATTGAGGGATAGAAGACAAAATTTGTTGATCATTTTCTAAGATAGAAAAATGGTCTGACAACCATATGTTAAGAACATATGCTTGGGGGTAAAAGGCGGCGGGAGGAAAATATCTGGAAAACTTATCCCAATTAATGATGTGTATAAGCTGCAACTAAAACAAGAAAACTGCTGGTTACAGAGAGCCATAGTTGCGGCGACAAGACGCCGTCGCGTTAGGATTGTGATAATGATATTGAAAATTGTAAGTATGTTTGTATCTAACGTGCTTAGCTTAGAAGTCAAATTTTAAGATGACTTTTTATTTTAATAATATTTCCTACTTGAAATAACGTCGTACATTGAAAGTACCCACTTAAAAAGTAAGTTTATCTTACCTTAGCTCGATTTAAGCAGATTTAAATCTATACTTTTACACGTTTCGTCATTAATTCGTTGTTGCGATTCTATATTTTCCTGGAAATTCCGTATTTCCATTCAAATTATATCCGTCTTCAATCGAACTTTTTTTTAACAATTATATCAACTTCAAAATTGGAATTTCTTATGCACCCACTTTAATAGGAGTGCGAGTGTACTTTATAGCTTTATATAAAAGTGCCAGCATTTAGGTCCAATCATAGTTAGCTCAGTGTTCTTCTAAACAGTACAAGGTAAGCTAGTTTATCTGCTAGGCTAAATTAAATTAACTTAATCTTGTCTTTTTAAGGCTCTTTTTTTCTACTGATATTTCATTTTCCAATAATTGACCAAGAATAGGTTTCTCTGACAAAAAATAGTTTTAATTTCTGATGACAATACCGATCCATATTCACTTCATTGACAAAAAAAATCCAAAAACGTTAACTGAATCTTCATCCTGGTAGGCATTTAAAATTGAAGTTAAAAACCCAATTTCACTTAAAGAATTTCTTTTATGAAATGAAAAACTAAATTTTTAAGGGTTTCTGGGGAGAATAGGACCGTATTAACCAATTTTTAATTTAAGTGCAGCTAATACTGTTCACTTTCTATTTAGTAAAATGTATGTGAATTTACGAATCGTGGGCAGATACTCAAGATCGTTTTAATAAATAAAAGCATGGACGCAGCAAGTGCGTTATGGTAGTGAATTTTCATAAAAATGATCTGGCACAAAATCTTTTATTATAACTTTTTTTTTCCTGTAACATAGAAATCTAAATTTTGTTGTATAGTTTACTTTTTATATCGTAAACCTACCTACCGAATTTGGTTATCATTACTTTTTAATTTTTTGAGATAAAAATTTGTTTCTAATGAAAACTCAAAATGTTTCCGGAAGACCTCGTCCGATTTTCCTGACTAACAAACTTATCCAAGCCATTTACAAGAGAAAGGTACACACCAAATTTTATCAAAATCGGCCCATTATTTTTTGAGTTATCAGTGTGATACATATATATATATATATATATATATATATATATATATATATATATATATATATATATATATATATACATATACATATAAAAATTGAGATACAAAAATTTTCCAAAACACAACCCAAAATTTGTCTGGAAAAGTGGTCTGATTTTCCTGGCCACAAACTTTCAAAGAGAAGGTACTCACCAAATTTGGTTGCAATATATATATATATATATATATATATATATATATATATATATATATATATATATATATATATATATATATATATATATATATATATATATATATATATCAAACAAAATTAAAACCGACCCCGGATATGTATTTCAAGAGTTTTAGTTCGACCTCATTTAAATAATTTTGTTTCAAAATTCGAAAGTCGGGATCGCTTCATTAGTGCATTTTTTCCACGAATATTCACTAATAGTAGCATGTATTGACAAAGGTTTAGGTCAGAGATGGCTATATGCTGGATATTTAGAATATTTGTGTAGGTGCGCAAGACTGTTCAACAAATACGAATCTCAAAACAACATGCATGAAATTTGTGCAGGGAATTTAAATGTTATTATTTTTTACACAAATATTTCTCCAGAATTGCGTAAAAAATCACCAAAAATACCGAAAAAACAGATTTAAACCTTACTCGCTGGCAAAAACTTCAAAATGTAGACAGGAAATACTGAGATCATCACAAGAGACAACATTTTATTAGAATATATTGTATAAAATAATTTTTGGCGACTATTCTCTTAAGACCCTTCTATTTTTATTTATTTCTTAAAAATATATAACATTACTATCTTTTAATTATTTCAGATTCCTTAAGTCAAGGTGGCTAAAATGAGGATGTGTTTTAATATGGTAACATTATTACTGGTAGCTTCATTTGCTTTATATGTTTTGTGTCATAAGGAACCACATCCATTATCCGATGACTTTATTAACTCGATAAACAAGGAACAATCACTATGGAAGGCTGGAAGAAATTTTGATATTAATACTCCTGTGTCAGCTCTCCGTGGTCTTATGGGTTTTGCTCCGGGCAATCAATCGGACCCTGCTCCAGCTAAAACATTTCACCCAGCAAAGTTTCTGGAAATTCCAGAAAACTTTGATGCCCGTGAACAGTGGCCCGAATGTAAATCTATAGGGCACATCACGGATCAATCTGCTTGCGAATCTTGCTGGGTAAGTTACAGTATATTCTTTTGTTTTTTAGAATTTCTAGTCAGATAATTAATAATAATAATAAACACGTTTAGAAATGTTCGTAACCGCGTATATTCCTGATTATTGCAGTGCTTTTATGTACCACAGCCAATTCACCGCTAAAGTTACGTCCGCAACAAAATACTCACGTCTAGGGACTGCCTTTCATTTTGGGTGTTCTAGATCATCAAGGTGCTTTTAATTAGGCAAACTGGTGTCACCACAGGCCAGGAAGGTAAGTTGTCAGAATTGTGTGTAAACAGCACCTTAGGAAGGTCTTTTATTTTGTTAAAACGACAAACTTTTTTCGACCTCATTGAGAAGTCTTTCGACCTCACTGAGGTGCTATTCACACACACTCTTGCCAATTGACCTTCCTGGTCGTCCCTAACATCAGTTTGACTAATTTAAAGCACTCTAATGACCTAATAATATATTATTAAATCAATGCAGCACTCAAAATGAAAGGCAGCCCCTAGACGTGAGTCTACAAAATATCTTAAAAAGAAAATTACTTTTTTATTATTCTCATCACAAAGTGAAGATTGGGACCTATGATGAGCACGTATAAGTACACTTGGAGAACCCAAATCACTACAACACATCTTTTTAAAGACCTGGCAGTCGTTTCACTAACACAGTTATCGCCATCAAGGGATGAAAAATTCTATTTTTTCTCCTCTGAAAAATTTTTTAACTTCTGATGACGCTAAATTGTTAGTTTAGAAAGATGTGTTATGATGATTTGGGTTTTCCAAGTGTACTTATTCTTCGCAACTAAGTAACATACAGGGTTCAGAAAAATGCTGGAAACACCCTATTTCTGGGCTAAGTTTCAAGTGAATTAAAAATTGACTGGAATAAAAGTTTGTGTATATTTTGAAAACTATTTAATGACGCCCAGAGATTTCTCTCATCTATCATATTTTTCAAGTTATGACGCCATAACATGTTGTTTTAACTTAAACACACTGCATTTGCGTATATATACTTTTACTCCGAACTCATCAAGATGGGTTGATGGGTTTCTGACGTGTCAGAAAATGGTATAAACCGAAGTTAAAATATGTTTAAATCATTTCACAGCGTGCAATTACAAATTAGTCATAACGAAAACATTTAATAATTTGACATTGCTAGTCATTTTGACAGTTGCTACAATAAATCATTTCGGGTTGCTCTAGCTATTTATTACTAACTTCTACAATGACTGAACTGACTTAACATGGACGAATTACACTCCTGATCATTGTGAGTTTTAGCGATAGGAAGAGATCTCTGCAAGAACCTCGTGACGTATTTAATGAAACATTCTGTGACAGGGTAAATCCAGTTTCAAAATATACAGTATCAAGAACTTTGCGCAGATTTAATGAAACCGGAAGTGTAAGAAACGTTACAGGATGTGAAAAAGAAAGAACAGCTACAAATGGCGAGAATGCACTTAATGCCCTGTTAAGTGTACATGAACAACCAAGGACTTCACTTCCAAAATTGGTCGTGCAGCACAATATTAGTGAACGATCTGTTAGTAGGCTATTAGAATCAAATAAATTTTATCCTTATAAAGTAAAACTGCACCAAGAATTGAACGAAGACGATCGTCATAAGCGTGCAGTTTTGCCAAGAAATTTTGGATATCATTGAAAGTAATGAATTCAACAGCATATAATTTTCTAATGAAGGAACATTTTGTCTCATCGGTTTTGAAAATAGACATAATTATCAGTACTAGTCAGACTGCAATCTGCACTGGATGGAAGAGGCTCATACCCAATATCCGCAGAAACTAAAACTCTAGGTGGGTATAGTTGGAGTTCCTCCTTGTACCCAGATTCGCCAAAACTCATTCGTTTATTTCCTAAGCCCACAAATAATCAGCACTTATCAGACAATATTTGGTATCAGAAGCATGAAGCTCCACTTCACTATGCTGTTTAGGTCAGACAGTATCTTATTTTTAATACTTATTTAATTATTTGTAAGCAAAATTATACACTGAATCTTACAGATAAGCTATGTTTGTGGATGTATTGATACAATATTTTTTAACGTCCTCCTAAACTGCTACTGTCAAAACCATTATAATGAATCTCATTTATAATTTTGTCCCTAATTTTGCTTCTTCTACTGCTGCGATCTCACCAACGCTTCCACAGTAGCGAGAACGATTAATATTTACTTTTGTTTAAATATGAATGTTAGTTTTAAGCAAATTTCCTCAAAAAACTATAATTCTCCAGCACATTAAATTTGCATTTCTACTTACAGTAAAAATCATATCTAAATCAAGTGTTTCCACAGAGATGTGTTGGGAGAAACAGATACATAGAATGGCCGGTGCGCCGACCGCAGTAAACCCCATGTTTATATATATATATATATATATATATATATATATATATATATATATATATATATATATATATATATATATATATATATATATATATACATAAATTAAAACTGAAACTGACACATATCCGGGCTGTATTCTAGGGGGCCTTGTTTGCGCCGATTTGAAGTAATATTTTAAAAATTCGAAAGTCGCGATGTGTTCATTTGTAAATTTTTTCTACGAAAAGTCACTAAAAGCTTGTTTTTAAAAGAATTGTTAACTGCTAACTTAATAATGTAATCCAAGTACATTAAAGAGTTTTGAAAAACCGTTGACGTAACACGCCAATCTAAAGTTACTTAGCAAATGATTAGTTAGACCATGGAAACCGTTTTACAATTGGTTAGGTTGACGTTATCGTTATCATATTACATACGTTATGCAAAAATTATGTAATATTTTACTATCAGCATAATATGTTGTAATACTATAATGAAAATACTGTATCAGCCAATCATTTAATTTTTTCGTCAGCCTACTTTGCGACTATGGCCAATCACCGCCGGGGAGCTATTTCCCTTCACTATTCTCGAAATTTTGCCAAACACATTTGTTTCTGTAAGATGGGTAGGAATATTTAACGTGCCCAACATCGCATGGCACAAATGATAGATGTTTTTTGCCCCCTTCGAAGGTCGGAACGTGCAGACATTCAACTCGCTCAAACGCAATGCTATAACATCGACTGATGTTAATTTACAGTATGAACTGAAAAATAATTTGTCGCTTCTGCTTGGAATCGAACCCATGAACTTTGCTTACAGAGACACACGTCTTTGCCATCGGGGCTGCATTATTTAAATAAATATGAACCTAACTGCAATCAGTGCTAGTTTACTATGATTTTTTAAATAAAAAATAAACTGTTTTTTGCAGGCTGTTGCTGCGGCTTCTGCCATGACAGATCGAATATGTATAAAATCTAAAGGAAAGAATCAAGCAACTGTTTCTTCAGCTGATATCATAGGATGTTGTCGTGGAGATTCTTGCGGCCATGGATGTAATAAAGGAAGAATTAGTGGGCCTTGGAAATATTGGGTCCATACGGGTATTTCTATTGGAGGAGATTATGGAAGTAGTGAGGTCAGTAATTATAATAAGTAACTTATACTAGTGTTAAGAAACTTAAAAAAGCAAAAATTAAAAGGTTAGTAAGCAGTAGTCATCAACTACCAGCTTAGTAATAGAAACTTTTAAATTAACTTAAGATCTTAAGCCTTTCTTTGTGCGAATTTTACCTTTTGATTTTTTCAGGGATGTATTAATTATCCGTTTGCCCCTTGTAATCACTTGCTTGTAAAATCATCCAAGCCCAGTTGTATTGGTAAACGATATGAAACACCAGAATGTAAACAAACCTGTGATTTCTTTAACAAAAAGATTACAAAGCCATTAACATACGGCAAAAACTATTATAGTTTAAACTCAGTGGAGGAAATGCAAGTAGAAATAATGGAAAACGGCCCTATAGAAGCTGGTTTGGCAATTTATTCCGATTTCTTCAATTATAAAACAGGTAAGATAGGAAATATCATATATATGGGTACAGGCTGATTCATTAACAATGGTAAAACTGAAAACTGAAGATGCTACACGTCAAATTGTGACCATTGGCGCAAACATGCCTTATCCGAAAGGTTTCGGAAATACAAAGTGTTGAAAGTTAAAATCTTAATTGTTTTTTTGTCATTATTCTGAAACTATCTATGTTAGCAACCTGAAATTTTGTAAAGGCATGTTTTTTTAAGGCGACGAATAATACACGTGTTGCAAATATCTCGTTCCTCATAGAGGGGCCACTTACGACCAATTTCACTGACATTTACAGTTAACAGCTCTCAACCCTGTATGTCTAATATGAAATTTGATTCAAAAGCTGAAAAGGTAATCATTTTTCAACAAATTATGTATTCTTGTTTCATTTCGGTCCGTTTTCGAGAAAAATCGATTTAAAAAACATGATGTTTTGATAATAGGATAAATTAAAAGTAAAACAAAGAAAGTGTATTATTTTCATTTTCTAAAACACGCAAAAATGAAATTTAAAGGAATTATTCAAAGTGCCACCACTGAAACACTTTACATAGCGTTTTGTGAGACACCTCAGCGTTTGAAGCAACAAATTGGGATTACCTCTGACTTCGTTGGCAGGGATTTGTATTCTTCGCCACAACACTTCACGCGAACCAATAGGTTCTTTGTAAACTATATCTTAATTTTAACTATATTAAACTATATCTTTTTATAGCCTATTTGAGACCAAACAGAAAAATCGAGAGAATTAAAGTTCGGAGTTCTGAGTGGACAAGCAAATATGCTTCCACGGCAATTCAACGATTTAGAAAAACTGGATCTAAATATGCACGCACCAGCTGAGAGGAATGCGGTGCCGCTTCACCGTGCATGAACCACATGTCTCTTCTTCAATAAAGTTGATATCCTTCAAGCTATTCTGCCAAATTTTGTTGCAGAAAATTTAAATACAGTTGGCTATTTAAATTGGGGAAAGTATAAAAGGACAAATAAAAAAATTGCCAATTACACCGCACCAAACCTTAAGTTAAAGTTCGTATTTGCAGTGCCTTACTTTTACACCAGGGGATTCTCAGAGTCCCACGAATGATTATTTGGCCAGCTAAAGACACCACGGCCAGTAAACGTCGCCTCATCGGTAAATATGATTTTCTCCGAACAAGTAGGATCGTTGGTTTCCTGTTCTTCTAATTTTCAATAAAAAAACCTTATTTGTTTTGTTGATTATATTTTTAGTGCAAGTTTTAACGTCATAGTTATATTTCCTTTAATAAATAACGTATATTGTCTAATCATATTTTTCACCATTTAGTAATATTTAATAAATGACCATACAATCTAATTCCATTCGTCTTAAATTAAGCACAAGTGTTGTTTATTTTTAAGCAATGTAGTACTGTAATATAAATCTATTTTGATTACTTTATCGCATGTCTTAAAATAAAGAATGCATGTGACCCTCTACAAATTACAACAAAATAGGTAACACATTTAAATTCAACACCGCAAAGCTACTACCTACCAATTTTCAAATTAATATTTCTAACAGCAAAGAAAGTATCCACAAAATTCGACTTTAATTCCCCCGCATTTTTGTTAATATCAACTTTTGACTAAGGTAAGCTTTACTAAACCGATTTATTTTAATGCTATGAATCTAGTTGTGCTCTATGGTGCATAACTTTCGGACCATTCTGTAGTTTGGTACGTTTTCGCGATATTACAAACAACTTTTCCATTTTAAATATAACACCTATATTATTATTACTACTTTCTTGTTATTAATTTGACAGTGTCTCACTTAACAGAGAAGTTTTAAACCTTCTTAAGGTTTAATTTTCATATATTGCATGCAAAGGGTACAAGCAAAACTTCCTGAAGAACATCGGCAAACAAGTTACTCATTACATCTTGAATTCTAACCATTACCATCATTTCCAGACAAGTACACATCTTTAAAGACCACTATTTGCATAAGCTTTTTGTTCTTCTTTCATTAATTGTTACAAGAAACAGAAAATTACACACCCACAATTTGAAACACAATGAACGTCAAAATAGACATAATTTTTTTTAATCTAAATGGAATCTAATAGAAGCTTCATATATTTATTTATCTCTGTCTTTATAGGCATCTACAAAAAAGCGAAGGGTTTCTTAGCGGGATATCATGCTGTAAAGATACTTGGATGGGGAGTACAAGAAGGAATTCCATACTGGCTGATTGCTAACTCCTGGAATGAAGAATGGGGAGATAATGGATTTTTCAAGATAGTAAGAGGAATAAATGAATGTAGTATTGAAGACCTTGAAGTTTACGCAGGGGAACCCCTACTTTAAACAATCTAGGTATATGTTTTAAAATTAATACAGATTCATCAAGAAGCACAAACAACAAAATAACAATAATTCACTGGAGGCAATATAGAACTAAGTACGAAGTAACTTTTTACTCTCACAGGATGTATATATTCTCTTTAAATGTAATTAGTCTTTTGCCTTTAAATTGTTCAGTAAATGGCATACTATTGAGGTTAATTTATAATTATTTATTAGTAGCTATGTAAATAAATCTGTGATAAATAAAAGTGTTTAGATGTTGAAAAAACTTCATGTGTTTCAATTTTGAGAAATTTAGTAACTAACACCGCTAACAGTTAACAGGCTGTATGAGCTTTATGTCCACCCCCTCTATATTGCTAATTTTGGGATTTAGATAATAATTTTAGGCACATTTAACTATTTTTATGCGTAGGCTCGGAATCTCTGCTCATAAAAACAAAGTAACATCGCATAACAAGTATGTTGCCTAAGATTTTGTTTTTTAAATGGAACTCCCTGCAAATTTTTACACTGTCAAAAATTGGGTGAAATTTTACATACCCCATCATGTATGAAAAATTTTGTTTGCTAACTATCTGAACCGCTGATAACTAATAGCAAAGATAAAACTTATAAAAAAAGACCTTTTGTGAAAGCAATGAATAAAAAATTTGACATGCTAGATATTGGAACCGCAGCACTTTCAGTGGAAGAAAGCGTGATAATTTTCAAAGGAAGTTCGTCTTTTAGACAATGTGACCCTAAAAACTCGTCAAAGGGGGTTGCAAGCTCTGATGTATAGCCGACCAGAAGGGATATATAAAGAAGTTTGAAGTATACCAATGGAAAAATGAGGTTCGTAAGTTATTTAACGCGGCCAAAAACGTCGGGACCATGGGATGAATATAGGCATGCCCTAACAAGCTACAACAAAATACTGAGAGACTCCAGGAATGAGTCGTGGAGAAAGCACTGCAAGGAAGTGGAAAGCACATCCGACAGTGCATGACTACACAAGATCCTGTCCAAGGGCACTAAGACCAACATAGGCTCCCTTAAAACATCGCCGGGAGGATTTAGAAGCTCGGGGGAGGAAACTACGGAAGTCCTACTACGGACGCACTTCTCTGGCTGCAACATAATAAACCAATCACCTCCGGACTGGGAACACTCAGAAATAGAGGCGCCGTACAGGCGGCCATCTAGAGTAGACTGGACAAACGCTACATTGGTGGATACAGAGGTGGCTACTTGGAACAAAATCAGATGGGCCATTAACAGCCTCAAGCCAGTCAAATCCCCGGGATTTAATGACATAATGCCCATCATGCTCCAACAAGGTATAGAAATACTGGCGCCGGCGCTTACCCTCATTATGAGTGCCAGACCTGGCTCTTGGGCACATTCCGAAGGCATGGAGACTGGCCATGGTTGTATTCATTCTTAAAACTGGACGTCCAACAGACCAGGAAAAGTCCCTGAGGCCAATAAGTCTCATGTCCTTCTTGCTAAAAAGAAAGGAAAACTGCTCGAACGGCATATTAGGGGCGGTGTACTGGAAGCATATCCCCTACACTGCGGATAATCTGCATACAGAGCAGGAAACAGAAACAGCACTGCACTGGTGCAACTGGTGCTGAAACTGGAGAATACGCTGGAGAACAGGCAGGTGGCGCTGGGAGCCTTCCTAGACATAGATGGGGCCTTCAGCAACACCTCATTCGGATCGGCACTGGCAGCTGTCAGGAGCGTGGAATAGAGGAGACCTGCTGTAGGTGGATCGACTCCATGCTCAGGGAGAGGGCGGTGTTGACCTCACTCGCGGGAGGGACTCATCTGGCGGAGGTCGCGGCGAAGTGTCCGCAGGGGAGTGTTCTGTCTCCCTTGGTCTGGTGCCTAGTCGTGGACGACCTGCTAGGGAGACTCTCGGGAGGAGGGTACAAGGTATGCGGCTATGCGGATGACATTGTCATTATAGTGCGAGGAAAGGTTACACAATCAGTAGAGCGCATGCAGACAGCACTGAAAGTGGTGGAAGGGTGGACGGTTGGCCAAGGGCTCGAGGTAATCCCCGAGAAAGCAACCATCATACCGTATACGAGGAGGACGAAGTGGGATAGCCACAGAACTCTCACTCTATACGGTAGAAACATCCCAATGGCCAGGGAGGTAAAATATCTTGGGGTCGTATTGGACTCTAAGCTAACCTGGAATGGTCACGTTGAGAAAATACTGCGTAAGGCAGTTATGACCCTAGCCGTCACTAGGTGGCTATATGGAAAAACGTGGGGACTAAGACCTAGTATGGCCCACTGGCTGTACACAAGGGTGGTCAGACCATCGTTAACATACGGGGCGCTAGTCTGGTGGCCTAATGTGACCCAATCCAGTGCCAAACAAAAATTAGGCAAGATCCAAAGGATGGGTTGCCTAGGCATCACAGGGGCCATGGCTTCAATTCCAACAGCCACCATGGAGGTGTTGCTGGATCGCGAGTCCGCGAATCTGCAGAGAAAACAATTTTACAATGGAAATTCCAGAGCGCGAGGCATGGCTGTGGGAGACGGTGCGCTCCGGCGGGGAGCGTGAGACGGGGGCAGGAGTCTATCCGGAAGGACCGAGGCCAGGTAGTCCTTAAAGCCCTAAGTAACCCACGGGTAAAATACAAGCTGGTAAGTGAATGCCGAGACGAGACTAGCGACCTGACTGGGCAGAATGAGGGCACCCATATCTGGGTGAAGAAGCTTACAGTCTCGCGATTAGAGCGTCAGCAGAACCATTTATGGGACCAGAACCGGTCATGAGCGTGAAGAAGAGCACTTCCAACTGATCCATTAAGTACTGAGTCAGAAGCGAACATAAGATGTACTGGGCAAACTGTTCAGGGCTCAGACATGGAATGTCAGTAATGGAGGAACCCAGTTCAAAGAGAGCTGTAGAGCTGCTAAATCTTGGCAGAGGACATCTCAGGAACATAGCAGGGCTGTTGACGAGACACATGGCCGTCCAGATACACCTGCATAAAATGGGGCAGTTCGAGATGGACCTGACATACATACTCTACGGCGAAGGGGAGGAATCAGCCCAACACATCTTGTGCGAGTGTAATGCTCGAGACTGCAAAAGACAACTGATCTACGGACAGCCAAGACCGGAGGCAGAGCAATATAAAACTTCACCCTACCAATTACTCTGCAGACCGGTACCACGCACAGTGATTTTGGAATGGATGGAGTAGAAAAGACAAGAGGCATGCACAATAAGCCAAAGGCTGCGGTGCTATCGGGGCGGCAAAGACGCGGACGAGCCCTAAGGGAAAAAATCCCCGAAATACACCAACAACTTCTAGAAACAATGCACCAAAACGGAGGAAATACAACTACAGCATCTCCAATGATGTTAGGTTGGGAAATCGAGAAGCACATTGGCCAATTTTTACCGAAAAGAGCTGTTGCCTTAGCTATAGAGTTGATTGTTTAATGGCATATAATTTTTGTCGAATTTTCGTAAAAAATCAATAAAGTTCAATATATCCGTTACAAGATACGAAAAACAATTGTATACATTAATTATAGGGTGTCTTGGGCTACATCATTTGAATAGCTCAATTTGCTATTAACCTATAAGGTTAAGCAAGAAGCCAGTTTTTTTCGAGAACATTTTAAGTTTACTTTCGGAAATTTTTGTACATTTTCAAACAATAAAGTTATTTTGATGAGATATTGCACATTATTTCTACTATATAGGTTATACTGGTGGCCAAATTTGATGCCTGCTTTCTTAAAAAAACACACATATTTGCTATTAAAACATTTTTATGAAAATTCACTACCATAACGCAGTTGCTGCGTCCAGACTGTCTTTTTTCCTTTCACCCTATACGTCTAAACTTTGGCACATCGTTTACTTTTTATGACATAGACCAGAGTACCAAATTTGGCTGCCCTTACAACACAACATTTTCCGGGAAAAAAACTCATCCAAGCCATTTGCAGAAAGCAGGTACCCACCAAATTTGATCTAAATCGGCCCATTATTTTTTAGTTATCGGTGTGATACATACATACATACATACATATATATATATATATATATATATATATATATATATATATATATATATATATATATATATATATATATATATATATATATATATATATAAACGTATAAAAATTCAAATTGACCCTGGATATGGGTTCTAGGAGGCCAAGTTCGCGCTCATTTGTAGAACTTTTTTCAAAATGCAAGAGTCGAGATCTTCTCAACAGTGAATTTTTTTTTTTAAGAAAATTCACTCAAAAGTCTGCACGCAGCAAGTGAGTTATGGTAGTGAATTTTCATAAGTGTTTTTAATAACTACGTAATCGTTTTTTTTTTTTAATGAAAGCAGGCATCAAATTTAGTTAGCAGTATAACCTATATATAGTAGAAACAATGTACCATAGGTATTTCATCAAAATAACTTTATTTTTTGAAAAAGTACAAAAATTAACAGATAATATAAACGAAAAGATCTCTAAATGTGTGATTTTCATGGCATCCGCTATCTATTGGTAAAAAAGGTTCGGTGCGCAGCAAGTGCATTATGGTAGTGAATTTTCATAAGAATAATATATAATAATGATTTAGCCTTATATTAAAAGTTAGAAAATTTGCTTTATTTAATTCGGAACAGTATAGAATAGGGTAAGGAAGGGCAAGCAAAAGGATGACCTATAACATAAATATTTATATAGTAATTTGGATACAAAACTCAAAGTAATTGGTAAACAGGAAAGATACTCAACAAAAAATAATCTTCAAAGCTGAACATAAAAATCCTGTAGTTCAGGCATTGAGGGTGACTGTATGCATGCAGAAGGGGAAGAAGAACCCTCGGGACGAACAGGGTTTCTGCCCCTCACCCAAAAATAAGGGGGATTCTCCTTCCCCTTCTGGATGCATACAACCACCTTCAAAGCATAAAGCACAAGAAAATTGTCTTGGGAGCAACCCCCAAGAAACTTACGGGACCTGTGGTGAATATGGGTGCTGTACGGGGTGGACACGGTTTACAGTAGGTATTGCTGCAAAATGTGAAAAAGGCATCTTTTCTAAGTCCGACTTAGTGAGTCTGTTAGCATTTTCCTCCCATATCTGCTCGCTGCCCAGCACCCCTATTAATTCTTGGTCGCTTAACTTTCTTGGGGGTTGTTGCAATAAATGTGTCTTGTGGCCTGTACATACAAGGGAGGTTTTAAGCATGTTTATAAAGCAAAATTTCTCAAAACCCTCCATGCTGTAAACTGCAAATTTACCGAAATAACATTCTACTTCGTCGTCTATAATGTCTTTTTCAGATAATATAGAACACAGCACTAAATTAAATAGGTTCACTTGCATTTTCATTTTGTTGTATATATATATATATATATATATATATATATATATATATATATATATATATATATATATATATATATATATATATATATATATATATATATATATAAACACAAGATACCTAAGTATAATTAAGGTGAGGCAGTGTAGGCTTAATTAACATGTGGCAACACAAAGTTGAAAAGTAGAGAAGTTATTTAGAGCGCGTCAACAGTCATAAACTTGATTTCATCATCATTGCACAGTAGTATTCTGATCATAAAAAATTACTTCTAACTGTACGCACACACTAATTGGTGTGTTATGAGATGCGATTAAACGTCAAACTTACTGTACCGCAGTATTAGCATAATATTATGATGTTGCCACTATACTCACTCATGTCGCACGGATAAAATTAAATTTTATAAAATGTTTTCTTTATTATCAGAAGTTGTGAAAATTTGATATGTTTGTACATGAAAGGTTTAACTACATGAAATTTCTGAAGGTCTGGCAACCTCAGTCAGCTACATCTTGACATCTTGCAATGATTATAACTTCCTTTGTTTAGATTTTATCTACAGTACAGGCAACGGCTTCTGCCTTTGTCGTACATTGTAGATATTGCATTACAGAATTTGAAGTGATGTCGAGGATTATATTATTATTAGTTTGGAATACCTTTTTTTTATCAAAAGACTTGAAAATTGGTGCACAACCACGTCTACCTATGTTCTCCTAAGTTGTAGATTTTCGTTCTAATCAATTAAACAACTTGAAAGATATTGCTTGTTAAAAAATATAATTCAATTTTTTGTTAAGAAAAATTGACCGTTAAGATCTGATGAACGAATTCATACGAGCCATTAATAAAATAAGAGTATCTCCCAAATTTGCTCCAAATCAGTGAAGTATTTTTTGGGTTATCGGTTGGATACATACATCCATATATATATATATATATATATATATATATATATATATATATATATATATATATATATATATATATATATATATATATATATATATATATATATATATATATATATATATATATATATATATATATATATATATATATATATATATATATATATATATATATATATATAAAGAAAATTTCTGAAAGTCTTACCATCGATACCTCTCTATTGGTGACTTTTCTTAATGAAAATTCACTAAAACGCGATATCATAATTTTTCATATGCGCTAAAAATGTTAAAGGTTGCAAAACAATTGAAACAACTCAAAAACAAGAACACTATAATTTTTTTCTTACAAACATGCATTATAATTCGATCGAAAATACAAAATAAGGGGTATCCGATACAAGAAAAATTGTATCGCGAACGAATTAGGGGCCATGTGATTATTAAAATAATTTTGTAAGATGCAGCTCAAGACACCCTATAATTAAAATATAAATTTTCTCGTATCTTGTATAATAACGGATATTAGTGGACCTGTGCATTGCTCAAAATTCGACCGTAATTCATTAATTTTTTAAGTCTAATCGTTATTGATGTTTTTTTTGTCATAGATTATACCTCTATAATCTCAGTGCACTGTTTGACCACAGAGTTTTATGTGTTTGACATTCAGTATAAACGCATCTATATACATCTGCTTGACCATGGAGTAAAATGTGTTTGACATTGACAGATTAGATATTAACGATAAGCTCAGAACCATTCCACTATCTAATTAAAACAAAGCATTGTTTATTCTATTTGTAAATAAATTTTATCTTTCTGCACTCCTCCTCCATATGAACTTTAACCATACCAAATCGTACACTGATCCATTCGCGCAATGTTCTTAAAAAGGGGTACAAAGTTTTTCTTTACATATTAATGTATAGATACTGTGCCGTATAAATGCTTCACCCTGTATAAGTGGCCTCTAGGGTGGCCAAGTGCGCGCTCATTTGAAGAAATCTTATCACAATTCAGAAGTCGCGACTTAACTTTACGGTTAAGAGGCTAAGCTTTTTTAAACAATATTTATTGAACTATTACACAACTACTGATATAAAATACAACAATAAAATGATAAGACATCAACATGAGTGTGATATTAATAAAATACAATAATGCAGCACGCGATGTGCAAAGTACTAAGATAGGAGCAAGAATGAACACCCCGCAGAAAGCGAGTTGTCTATTTATAATGTTTCACCTCAGGAGTGGCTCTATTGTCTTTAGAGGTGACTTACACTCTGCTCACTCAGCTTCTCACACTTCACGGCGTAGTTTCCCAAGGTGCTTGCTAATCCGCTGACTCTGGTGTCTCCATACTTGGGTTGCTACATTGTTTCAATAATGGCTCGTTGTTATGGGTCCATTTATCTCCTCTCCCCTTTGAAGAACGAAGCTAAGGTTCGTTATGGTTCTTCTTGGGAATTCGGGTCTCGTTACTTTTTGGGGTTTCTTCCTTGGTCTTCTTCAATTTTTTCATTGTTTCTTTCGTTATGGCATCTATGATGGCATTGCTACCGCTACATACAGCACGATGGTCCATATACCCAGGTGATGGATTGGTATATTGATCTGACTTTGTATATTCCTTTTAATTGACTGGAGTTGGTTCTAGATGTGGTTAATATCGTGTAGCTGGACGTTGTATCATTTTAGTTCTGGTAGTTCTTCGGGAATTTTGGGTTCTTCTTGTGCCGTGAATTTTGGTAGACTAAATATTTTTTGAGTTTCAGATGTTGTTTGAGTATTTTTGTAAATTTTGCTCCCTGTTTGTAGATTACAATTTGGTTTAAGGGTCACTAGTTTGGTTCCCTTAATTATGTGGGTTTCTTTTTGTTCCTCGCAAATTACTTTGATTTTCGTTTCTTCCGGTGCTGGTATGATATATTGGCTGTTTCCATATTTTTAGATTGTTGTTTTGTTAATTTTGACTGTTTCCTGTTTACAATTATCTATAGGCTTCTCAAAGTTGAGTAGTTTGATTTCGCATGGATTTTGGTCGCTGAGTATGGTTGGATTATCATTTTCGCAAAAATACAGTTGGTTCTTTAAAATTTGACATTCTTCGTTTCGGTAAGCCTATTGTTTTTCGTTCGTTGTTATCAGTCTCGAATTTGTTATGTAATTTTGTATTTTAGCAAGTTATTTTATTATGAATTTGGGTTGTAATGTGGATGTGTGAAATATTCCTAATTTTGAAAAGGTATTGGCATTTTCTGTTGTAAGAATTAATTCTCGTATGTTATTTAACAAGTACCCTATTTGTGTTAATAATTTCAAGTGTTTTATTCTATGGCAGTGGGTTAACTGTTCGCTTTGTACTATCAATTGTGTATTGTAATTACCTTATTCTTGTCAATATTGATCTTTGATTGTGGCTTAAATTTTCTATGCTTTAAATTCTGAAATTGCCTCTATCATTAAGGACGTTTGTGAACTCATTAGTTCATGGATCTTGTTTTGATCGGAAGTCAATAATTCTAATGCCTGATAGATATGTGCACCTTTATTATTTGTGATTGATTTGAAAATTGATCCTAATCCGTTCATAATTCCACGTCTTTTACTGTTATTGATATCTATATTATTACTATGTTTGGAAATATCCGATAAAATATGTCATCTATGCTACTTATCGTAAAATTAAGGGATAATATCAAGTTCTAATGGGGGGGGGGGGGGGGCTAGGGAGGAGGAGTTAACACATGGCTTCCCACGATAAGTCACGTAGATGATATCGATTTACATTCTCATGCAGCAGTTCCCATCATCAGATTCCACGAATTTTACCGACGGTTGCAGATAGTGGCAGCAGAGCGAGTTCGCAAGAAGCTAAATCAGCATGTTCTCGTGAGAATCTGCAACGAACACTTGTCCGATTACTGTATAAAGCCATTGTTTTGTATAATCTTAGCTCAGTTATATTTTAGGCACTAACTTTGTCAGTTTGTTCTTAAGTAGTGTAAATAGTTTGATATATATTTTTAAAAAGCAACCTAAGTACAAGTGTTGTTAATTCGCGTATTTCAGGAGTATTATTACAGATTATGGAAAATGTCGCAAAGAACTGAAAAATATATCCACGCTGGTAAAGTAGGTGGTCGATAGACAAAACACTAGTAAATATTTTAACTTGGGTCTAGAGCCTCGGTGGTTTAGTAGTAAGAACGTATGCCTCTGAACCGAAGGGTACTGGATTCGATTCCCAGGGCTTAATTCCCCGGGTTGCCTTTTCACTTTTTCAGTACATACCGTAAAATTAACATCAACCGAGGTTTTGGCATTGTATAGTGGCGTGCGGTCCATGGAAGCAAGGGAAGCATTGCTTCCCTTAAAATAACGACTACATACCTAAACCGCATTATTTAAAATCTCTTTTGTATTTTAAATATTAAATTTCAAATTCTGAAACTAATTTAATTATTAAAATTTTTATTTCGCAAGCTCACACACATAATTATTTATTATGCAGCATACTCTATTTGTATATACGCTCCTAGCAAGGTGAATGCGACCGATTGCAGACAGCATGAACCTGATCTGATACTACGAGTGGATGCATGCAATGGCTTCAGTTGAATACACGTAGTTAGCAGGCAACTTTATAAAAGAAACCACGGCTCAGGGCGATGTACGCATGTTTTTAGAACGTGTTGTACTACGAAGACCGGGTGCGCGTTCAAAGCGAATGTGCCTGATTATTTCGTATATATAAGCAGTCGAGTAAGTTAAATACATTGGCATTTTATGATTATTAATATGGCTGCAAGTAGATCAGCTTTTAACAGCGGTGACGGTGGGGGTGGGGATTTACAAACTTTATACAAACAAGTGGTAATAATAACTGTGATTGTATTGTATGTTTTTTGATAACTAAATGATTTTCAGCTTTACTGTTTGCTGAAAAACTTGCTATTATTAATATAGGTAGGCCGAAACATACTATAAAAAACTTAAATACAAGAATTAAAACATGTACCTATTCGACATTTCAACGCGGAAAAAACTCATAAACAATATGAATGGTTAACGGGTTGTGAAAACAGGAGCAAACTGTTTTGTTGGTATTGTAGTCTATTTGTGACTGAAAAGGGGTTGTGGAATAAAAGTGGGTTTTCCGACTTGAATAATCTACATAAACTAGTACAAAGACATGTTATGTCTAAAGCGCATTTACAGACCATTTTAAAATTAAGTGTCTTTGGAAAAACGCGGTGACAAGCAGATTGAAATTAATCGCCAACACAATGAACTGGTTGATAAAAACAGAAACATATTAAAAAGACTTATTGATGCTGTGTGTTTTCTTGGTCGCAGCATGAATTGGGCCTCAGGGGTCATGACGAAACAACTACATCTGCAAATAGAGGAAACTTTTAAGACCTAGTTTCTTTAATAGCCAAATACGACATTTGTTTAAAAAATTACTTGGAACAGTCTAACGTTTTTCGCAGGACATAAAATCGCATTCAGAACGATTTAATTTCGGCTGCTGCCACTATTATTTTGAACAGAATTAAATCTGAAATTAAACAGACTCGTTTCATTGCTATTGTTCTAGATGAAACAATCGATGTAACTAATTTAAGTCAACTATCTATAGTAATACGCTACGTAAAAATGGATGGGAGTGTACAAGAAAGATTTTAGGCTTTAAAAATGTGACAGAAGATCGTACCGCAAACGCTCTATATAAAATTGTGCTTAATATTATGAAAGATATTGAGGAGGCTGATAATAAATTAATTGCCCAAATCTATGATGGGGCTGCTGTTATGGCTGGACGTTTAGGAAGTCTTCAAGCTAAAGTGCGGGAAACGTTCTCCATTGCTCTATTTGTACACTGTTGTGCTCATAAATTTAATTTAATTTTATCCCAATCTATAAATCATATTAAAGAATGTAAAGTGTTAAATGGCTGCTTTTTTTCCAAATCTACGAAGCGCACACAAGCCTTAGACCCAATTGTTAAAAAACGTTTACCCAAAGTAGCTGCAACCCGATGGAACTACAACGGCAGGGTTGTGTTAACTATATTTGAACACCGTGAATCGTTAATTGAACTTTTTGAAAACATCATGGAAAATAGCAAAAATTGGGGCGCAGTAACAATAAATAGTTCTAGAGGATTTTTGGATGGTTTGAAAGGAGATTTTATTTTTAATTTTTTACTTAATATATTTTCGGAAATATTTCCGTTTTCAGATAATGTATTTAACATATTGCAATGTAAAATAAATGACATTGGTTTTTGCCTGAAAAAAATTAGTAAATTTAAATCCATTATAATTAAAAAAGGAATGAATTTGATAAGTTCTGGGAAAAAACAATTGAATTAGGAGAAGTGGAGCCACGAAGAAAGCGTCTGCGCAATGATAATGTGGCAGACCTTCAAACTTCTTACCGCCGCCTTTTCTACGAAATTATAGATCAAATTCAGCAGCAAATTAACTGCAGATTTGATCATCTCAGTGACCTGAAATTTCTTGAATTGTGTAATTTTTGAGGATTTAAAGGGATACCTTTCCCAGAAGATTCATTCAAATCATTATTTAACCACTATGGACATTATTTTGACAAAGCCTTATTACGATCAGAACTTACAGGCATTTATGAACCCGATGTTATTGACACAAAAACTTACCATAGTGAACTTTTAACTTTCTTAAAACAATCAAAATTGGAAAATGCATATTCTGAAGTGTTCAAATTATGTAAATTAGTATTAACAAGTCCTGCTACTAGTGCGTCCGTAGAACGAAATTTTTCTACATTGAAACGTTTCAAGAGTTTTGTTAGAAATTCAACAGGACAGGAAAGATGTTCCCAAATTTCAATTTTGTCAGTTGAAAATAAACTCGTCCAGGAAATGTTCCAGAATCCACAGTTACATGACGACATTATTAACGAATTTTCCAAAAACAACACGCCCCTGGATTGTGTTTGAGGAAGTTGAATATCTGCACGTTCCGCCATTTGAAGGGAGTGTATGGCCGTCAGTTCCATGTCCATGCGATGTTGTACACGTTAAAGATCAATACCCTTCTTAGAGAAAGGCAGGCAAACCTCTAGGATAGTGAGTCGGTGATTGGCCAGTGTCGCAGAAATAGACCGACGTTAAAGACACAAACAAAAAACGTGGACCTAAGGAAGACGTGCATTAAATCATAGATGTCGAGTATTATAATGTATGGGGAGGAAAGCAGGACATAAAGAGGATAGAAGCCTTTGAAATGTCGACATGTATAAAAATGACGAAGAGGAGGAACATAAGAGGTGGGGAAAATAGATGTTTACTAAAAGACATTGAGGGATAGAAGACAACATTTGTTGATCATTTTCTAAGATAGAATAACGGTCTGACAACCATATGTTAAGAACATATGCTTGCGGGTAAAAGGCGGCGGGAGGAAAATATCTGGAAAACTTATCCCAATTAATGATGTGTATAAGCTGCAATTAAAAAAAGAAAACTGCTGGTTACAGAGAGCCATAGTTGCGGCGACAAGACGCCGTCGCGTTAGGATTGTGATAATGATATTGAAAATTGTAAGTATGTTTGTATCTAACGTGCTTAGCTTAGAAGTCAAATTTTAAGATGACTTTTTATTTTAATAATATTTCCTACTTGAAATAACGTCGTACATTGAAAGTACCCACTTAAAAAGTAAGTTTATCTTACCTTAGCTCGATTTAAGCAGATTTAAATCTATACTTTTACACGTTTCGTCATTAATTCGTTGTTGCGATTCTATATTTTCCTGGAAATTCCGTATTTCCATTCAAATTATATCCGTCTTCAATAGAACTTTTTTTTAACAATTATATCAACTTCAAAATTGGAATTTCTTATGCACCCACTTTAATAGGAGTGCGAGTGTACTTTATAGATTTATATAAAAGGGACCCTGCTTTTAGGTCAAATCATATTTAGCTCAGTGTTCTTCTTAACTGTATAAGGTAAGCTAGTGTATCTGCGAGGCTAAATTGAATTAACTTAATCTTGTCTTTTTAACGCTCCTTTTTTCTACTGATATTTCATTTTCCAATAATTGACCAAGAATAGGTTTCTCTGACAAAAAATAGTTTTAATTTCTGATGAAAATATAAATCCATATTCATTTCATTGACAAAAAAATCCAAAAACGTTAACTGAATCTTCATCCTGGTAGGCATTCAAAATTGAAGTTAAAAACCCAATTTCACTTAAAGAATTTCTTTTATGAAATGAAAAACTAAATTTTTAAGTGTTTCTGGGGAGAATATGACCGTATTAACCAATTTTTAATTTAGGTGCAGCTAATACTATTCACTTTCTATTTAGTAAAATGTATGTAAATTTACGAATCGTGGGCAGATACTCAAGATAGTTTTAATAAATAAAAGCCTGGACGCAGCAAGTGCGTTATGGTAGTGAATTTTCATAGACATGATCTGGCACAAAATCTTTTATTATAACTTTTTTTTCCTGTAACATAGAAATCTAAATTTTGTTGTATAGTTTACTTTATATATCGTAAACCTACCTACCGAATTTGGTTATCATTACTTTTTAATTTTTTGAGATAAAAATTTGTTTCTAATGAAAACTCAAAATGTTTCCGGAAAACCTCGTCCGATTTTCCTGACTAACAAACTTATCCAAGCCATTTACAAGAGGAAGGTACACACCAAATTTGGTTGCAATATATATATATATATATATATATATATATATATATATATATATATATATATATATATATATATATATATATATCAAACAAAATTAAAACCGATCCCGGATATGTATTTCAAGAGTTTTAGTTCGACCACATTTAAATAATTTTGTTTCAAAATTCGAAAGTCGGGATCGCTTCATTTGTGCATTTTTTCCACGAAAATTCACTAATAGTAGCATGTATTGACAAAGGTTTAGGTCAGAGATTGCTATATGCTGGATATTTAGAATATTTGTGTAGGTGCGCAAGACTGTTCAACAAATACGAATCTCAAAACAACATGCATGAAATTTGTGCAGGGAATTTAAATGTTATTATTTTTTACACAACTATTTCTCCAGAATTACGTAAAAAATCACCAAAAATACCGTAAAAACAGATTTATTATTCGCTGCCAAAAACTTCAAAATGTAGACAGGAAATACTGAGATCATCACAAGAGACAACATTTTATTAGAATATATTGTATAAAATAATTTTTGGCGACTAATCTCTTAAGACCCTTCTATTTTTATTTATTTCTTAAGAATGTATAACATTACTATCTTTTAATTATTTCAGATTCCTTAAGTCAAGGTGGCTAAAATGAGGATTTGTTTTAATATGGTAACATTATTAATGGTAGCTTCATTTGCTTCATATGTTTTGTGTCATAAGGAACCACATCCATTATCCGATGATTTTATTAACTCGATAAACAAGGAACAATCACTATGGAAGGCTGGAAGAAATTTTGATACTAATACTCCTATGTCAGCTCTCCGTGGTCTTATGGGTTTTGCTCCGGGCAATCAATCGGACCCTGCTCCAGCTAAAACATTTCACCCAGCAAAGTTTCTGGAAATTCCAGAAAACTTTGATGCCCGTGAACAGTGGCCCGAATGTAAATCTATAGGGCACATCACAGATCAATCTGCTTGCGAATCTTGCTGGGTAAGTTACAGAATATTCTGTTGTTTTTTTAGAATTTTTAGTCAGATAATTAATAATAATAATAAACACGTTTAGAAATGTTCGTAACCGCGTATATTCCTGATTATTGCAGTGCTTTTATGTATCACAGCCAATTCACCGCTAAAGTTACGTCCGCAACAAAATACTCACGTCTAGGGACTGCCTTTCATTTTGGGTGCTCTAGATCATCAAGGTGCTTTTAATTAGGCAAACTGGTATCACGACAGGTCAGGAAGGTAAGTTGGTAGAATTGTTTGTAAACACTACCTCAGGGAGGTATTTTGTTTTGTTAAAACGACAAACTTTTTTCGACCTCATTGAGAAGTCTTTCGACCTCACTGAGGTGCTGTTCACACACAATCTTGCCAATTGACCTTCCTGGTCGTCCCTAACATCAGTTTGACTAATTTAAAGCACTCCAATGACCTAATAATATATTATTAAATCAATGCAGCACTCAAAATGAAAGGCAGCCCCTAGGCGTGAGTCTACAAAATATCTTAAAAAGAAAATTACTTATGTATATTTTGAAAACTATTTAATGACGCCCAGAGATTTCTGTCATCTATCATATTTTTCAAGTTATGACGCCATAACATGTTGTTTTAAATTAAACACACTGCATTTGCGTATATATACTTTTACTCCGAACTCATCAAGGTGGGTTGGTGGGTTTCTGACGTGTCAGAAAATGGTAAAAACCGAAGGTAAAATATGTTTAAATCATTTCACAGCGTGCAATTACAAATTTGTCATAACGAAAACATTTAATAATTTGACATTGCTTGTCATTTTGACAGTTGCTACAATAAATCATTTCGGGTTGCTCTAGCTATTTATTACTAACTTCTACAATGATGGAACTGACTTAACATGGACGAATTACACTCCTGATCATTGTGAGTTTTAGCGATAGGAATAGATCTCTGCAAGAACCTCGTGACGTATTTAATTAAACATTCTGTGACAGGGTAAATCCAGTTTCAAAATATGCAGTATCAAGAACTTTGAGCAGGTTTAATGAAACAGGAAGTGTAAGAAACGTTACAGGATGTGAAAAAGAAAGAACAGCTACAAATGACTAGAATGCACTTAATGCCCTGTTAAGTGTACATGAACAACCAAGGACTTCACTTACAAAATTGGCCGTGCAGCACACTATTAGTAAACGATCTGTTGATAGGCTATTAGAATCAAATAAATTTTACCTTATAAAGTAAAACTGCACCAAGAATTGAACGAAGACGATCGTCATAAGCGTGCAGTTTTGCCAAGAAATTTTGGATATCATTGAAAGTAATGAATTCAACAGCACATAATTTTCTAATGAAGGAACATTTTGTCTCATCGGTTTTGAAAATAGACATAATTATCAGTACTAGTCAGACTGCAATCTGCACTGGATGGAAGAGGCTCATACCCAATATCCGCAGAAACTAAAAGTCTGGGTGGGTATAGTTGGAGTTCCTCCTTGTACCCAGATTCGCCAAAACTCATTCGTTTATTTCCTAAGCCCGCAAATAATCAGCACTTGTGAGACCAAATTTGGTATCAGAAGCATGAAGCTCCACTTCACTATGCTGTTTAGGTCAGACAGTATCTTATTTTTAATACTTATTTAGTTATTTGTAAGCAAAATTATACACTGAATCTTACAGATAAGCTATGTTTGTGGATGTATTGATACAATATTTTTTAACGTCCTCCTAAACTGCTACTGTTAAAACCATTATAATGAATCTCATTTATAATTTTGTCCCTAATTTTGCTTTTTCTACTGCTACGATCTCACCAACGCTTCCACAGTAGCGAGAGCGATTAATATTTACTTTTGTTTAAATATTAATGTTAGTTTTAAGCAAATTTCCTCAAAAAACTATAATTCTCCAGCACATTAAATTTGCATTTCTACTTACAGTAAAAATCATATCTAAATTAAGTGTTTCCACAGAGATGTGTTGGGAGAAAAGGATACATAGAATGGTAAACCCCATGTTTATATATATATATATATATATATATATATATATATATATATATATATATATATATATATATATATATATATATATATACAGGGTGATTGCTGAGAAGTGCTCATTAGAAGTTTACAACCTTCTCATCCGATTTGACAGATGAAAATTTGGATTCGGCCATTATACGATATTACCATTCTGACTAAAATAGTTGCACTACTCTAGCACCTCCGGTTATACCGGAAGTCGCTACCAACTTCGTTATTTTAAATGAAACACCCTGTATATTTTTGCATTTTCAGAAAGAAGATCCAATTTGGAATAGATTTTATGTAGTACTTTCTACACCTAGCGTTATTAGTTTTTGAAATATTGGTGATTTTTAAAAAATATTTGTTATCACAGCTCTTTTTATAATTTGATATATCCTTGAAAGTGTAAATCTAGAAAATATATTTTTGGACAACAGATTGCTGGTAACTATGTCTTGCAAAATTATTGGAATGAAAATCTGTTTTTTATACAGGGTGTGCGATAACAGCCTGACAAAATATCGAAATTCAAGCGAGTATAACTTGATTTTTTCAAATGGAACACCCTATATATTTCTATTCCAGAGCATTTTACAGACATAACTCTACAACTTTTATTAACTATGTCCTATACCTAAATAGCATAATTTCTGAGATATCCACCACTCCAACGGGGAATCTATATTGGAATTTATACATGAGTTCGTTTATAGAAATAGGAGGCTTTTGTTGCAATGTCAGGTGAGAAAACTGAAATTTGACACATAGTTTAATCTAGTGACAGCAGTAAAATTAGTAAATTGCTTTTGTTAAAGGCGCGATGGGAAGTGCAATACGCTACAGTAATATATTCATTATTTACGGTGACTGCAATAGAATTATTGAAAGAGCATGTCGTACATTCAATGAAAAGTTTCCTAACTCGGCACCTTTGGACAGACACCGGTTCAAGAGGCTTCAATCAAAGTTTTCAAGGTATGGAAGTATAACATCAAGACGAGTAAGTTGTAGAGGCAAACTTGAAGATGAGGAAACATGCCAAGTCACAGTTCTTGCATACTTTCATGCAATGCCAACAAATTCTATAAGAAATGCGTCTAGTGACTTAAACATGCCTTACTGGATCATTCAACGAATATTGAAGAAGCACAAAATGCATAATTTCTCTTTTATTCCCGTGCAACACCTGCGTGTTAGCGACTACGAGATGCGGATAAACTATTGCGAACACCTATTGTTACGAGTGCAGGAAGATCCTACATTCTTGAGCAAAATAATCTGGACTGATGAGTCTAACTTTGGCAGAGAGGGTTTGCGAAATATGAAAAATCAGCATTACTGGGCAGCTGAAAATCTGCATATGAGACGAACTAGGAATTTCCAGCAGAGATTTAGTTGTAATGTTTTCTGCATGATAATGGACGACCGAGTGTGTTTTCATATTTACGATGGTACGCTCACGTCTGAGAAGTATATTCAAATCCTGAGAACAGTGGTGACGCCATTTGTGGAGAGTCTGTCTGTAAATTCATCACTCAATTTTTGGTACCAGATGGACGGGGCTTCAGCGCACAATACCATAGGTGTGTATGATCAGTTGAATGCTATATTTGATGACAGATGGATAGGCAGAAACGGCCCTTGGCACTGGCCAGCAAGATCGCTGGACTTGACACCTTGTGATTTTTATATGTGGAGTATAATAAAGTCCAAGGTTAATAAGGTGCATGTCCAATCTAAAGACGAACTAATCCAACGCATAACGCAAGCTTTTGCCGAGTTAGATCCAGGGAAGATACAAAGAACGACCACCGCTGGAGTACATTAAAGAATTTCAGAGTGTTTGAACCAAAACGGAAGTCACATTGAACAATTACTTTGAATTTTTCAGCTCTGGTTCCATCACAAGTTGTTTTCTTTTCCCCGTTACTGTACATAATCTAATCTAGCGTAACTTTACTCTGTAAATAAGAATTAAATTCATTTAATGTTAGTGTATGATTGTCATGCTACTTTAATAGTTCTGCTATTACATTTTTACAATGATTATGCCATAATAAATTGACGTTCTTTTTTCAACAAAACTTGCTAAATGTTTGAGCTAGGAGGAATCTGACAAGTGCCTTGGACTCTGGAGGACAAATTACACAAGGGTGGGTGGTTTTTAATAAGGGTCGTTGGCCAGAAAACTAGTTTTTTTGGGAACATTTTAAGTTAATTGCGAAACATTTTTGTACATTTTCAAACAATAAAGTTATTTTGGTGATATATGGTATATTGTTTCTACTATATAGGTCATACTGGTAACCAAATTTAATGCTTTCTTTCTTTTAATAAACAAATATTTGTTATTTAAAATATTTTTATGAAAATTCACTACCATAACGCACTTACTGCGTCCAGACTTTTTAAGATTGTTCTCAAATTGTCAGCGTGTCATCGTGTTTATAAAAAGAAACTGGATAATCCAATGCCATGAAAACATTGGAATTAAAATTCTCTGCTGTGATATTAAATATATCACTTCAGGAAACTAACAATATCTCAGAAATTATGCTATTTAGGTATAAGACATAGTTAATAAAAGTTGTAGAGTTATGCCTGTAAAATGCTTTGGAATAGAAATATATAGGGTGTTCCATTTGAAAAAATCAAGTTATACCCGCTTAAATTTCGATATTTTGTCAGGCTATTATCGCACATCCTGTATAAAAAATAGATTTTCATTCCAATAATTTTGCAAGGAATAGTTACCAGCAATCTGTTGTCCAAAAATTTATTTTCTAGATTTACACTTTACAAGGATATATCAAATTATAAAAAGAGCTGTGATAACAAATATTTTTCAAAAATCGCCAATATTTCAAAAACTAATAACTCTGGGTGCAGAAAGTACTACATAAAATCTATTCCAAATTGGATCGTCTTTCTGAAAATGCAAAAATATACAGGGTGTTTCATTTAAAATAACGAAGTTGGTAGCGACTTCCGGTATAACCGGAAATGCTAGAGTAGTGCAACTATTTTAGTCAGAATGGGAATATCGCATTATGGCCGAATCCAAATTTTCAGCTGTCAAATCGGATGAGAAGGTCATAAACTTCTAATGAGCACCTCTCAGCAATCACCCTGTATATATATATATATATATATATATATATATATATATATATATATATATATATATATATATATATATATATAATTGAAACTGAAACTGACACATATCCGGGATGTATTCTAGGGCGCCTGGTTTGCGCTCATTTGAAGTAATCTTTTAAAAATTCGAAAGTCGCGATGTTTTCATTTGTAATTTTTCCTACGAAAAGTCACTAAAAGCTTGTTTATAAAATAATTTTTAACTGCTAACTGAATAATGTAATCTAGGTATATTAAAGAGTTTTTAAAAACCGTTGACGTAACACGCCAATCTAAAGTTACTTAGCAAATGAATAGTTAGACCATGGAAACCGTTTTACAATTAATTAAGTTGACGTTATCGTTATCATATTACATACGCTATGCAAAAATTATGTAATATTTTACTATCAGCATAATATGTTGTAATACTATAATGAAAATACTGTATCAACTAATCATTTAATTTTTTTCGTCGGCCAACTTTGCAACTATGGCCAATCGGTGCCGGGGAGCTATTTCACCTCACTATTCTCGAAATTTTGCCAAACACATTTGTTTCTGTAAGATGGGTAGGAATATTTAACGTGCCCAACATCGCATGGCACAAATGATAGATGTTTTTTTGCCCCCTCCGAAGGTCGGAACGTGCAGACATTCAACTCGCTCAAACGCAATGCTATAACATCGACTGATGTTAATTTACAGTATGAACTGAAAAATAATTTGACGCTTCTGCTTGGAATCGAACCCATGAACTTTGCTTACAGAGACACACGTCTTAGCCATCGGGGCTGCATTATTTAAATAAATATGAACCTAACTGCCATTAGTGCTGGTTTACTATGATTTTTTAAATAAAAAATAAATTGTTTTTTGCAGGCTGTTGCTGCGGCTTCTGCCATGACAGATCGAATATGTATAAAATCTAAAGGAAAGAATCAAGCAACTGTTTCTTCAGCTGATATCATAGGATGTTGTCGTGGTAATTCTTGCGGCCATGGATGTAATAAAGGAAGAATTAGTGGGCCTTGGAAATATTGGGTCCATACGGGTATTTCTATTGGGGGAGATTATGGAAGTAGTGAGGTCAGTAATTATAATAAGTAACTTCTGCTAGTGTTAAGAAACTTAAAAAAGTAAAAATTAAAAGGTTAGTAAGCAGTAGTCATCAACTACCAGCTTAGTAATAGAAACTTTTAAATTAACTTAAGATCTTAAACCTTTCTTTGTGCGAATTTTACCTTTTGATTTTTTCAGGGATGTATTAATTATCCGTTTGCCCCTTGTAATCACTTGCTTGAAAAATCGTCCAAGCCCAGTTGTATTGGTAAACGATATGTTGTTGTTGTTGTTGTTCGAATTATGGCTGTGGCTTTTTGCCATTAGCTCATTTTTCCAGTTTAGGAGGTATAGTCAAATATTTCCAGACCAGCCGATAACTGATACCGATTGATAATAAACAATAGTGTCGGATCACTCTATGTAATGATATATACATTTTTATCTTTCCCATCCATACACCCTATCATACAACATACTTCTCAATAAATGTTTGATATATAATATATACACATATATAGACACAATCATACACACATATGACATATGTACACACAAATATATACACACATTTTTTTTTTTTTTTTTTTTTTTTTTTTTTTTTTTTTTTTTTTTTTTTTTTCCATTTTTATTTATTCAGGATTGCACAGGGGACACATGTCTTCGTGCCAAGGGGTCTATCATGGCAACTTTATAGACAAACAGGAAGACCTCTATAAGAATAGGAGAACATAAAGGGATTGAACACTGGGAATATCTACCTAAACTACCTTAATTCTATCCTACGTCTAAATATATTTATCATAATTTTAAAGCCAACCTGTGCACGTGGTCTATTAATACTTTATATAATGCTATATTTTTCATCTCTAGTATTTGTGTTATGCAAAATGGTTTTTGTACTATATTTAAGTTGTTAATATATTCTATAAAAATTTCAATAATGTTATATTTATTGGTACATTCCAACAAAACATGCTGCGCGTTTCCTACTTCCCCACATGCACAGGTTGGCTCATCTGAAAGGCCTATTTTATATTTATGGCTTGGGAATAAAGCATGGTTGAACCTTAACCTACATATTATCGTTACAAAATTTTTTTCGTAATAGCAATTTCTAAACCATGGTACCCTAGGTATCGTGGGCTGAATATCTCTGTAAAACTTTCCTTTTGTCTCTCTGCTGTATTGCTCCGCCCATAATCTATTACTATATTTGAGACCTTTCGACAAAAAATCTTCAAGTGGACAGAGATACTCAGTCGACTGACCCTCTTCCAAAGCTTTTTTTGCTAACCTGTCTACAATTTCATTGGGTACAATGCCACAGTGGCCCTTAATCCACATAAATCTCACCACTTTGTTGTTAAGCATTAGAATATGTAACCACTTGGCAAGTTCACCAAATAAATAGTTGTTACAAATATGACTATTGAAGTTTTCTATTTTTTGTAGTACACTTTTGCAGTCTGTAATTATTACTATATAATTGTCGTTGCTGTCGGTGGCATACTTCAGGGCTTCTATGATAGCTATCAATTCTGCTGTGTAGTTAGACATATTTTTGTTCAATTTAAAAATTTTTGAATTTTCGTCTTGGACTGCAAAATAGGCACATGCTGTTTTTTCGTCAGTTTTTGATCCATCTGTGTATATCAGACAGCTATTTGGTGGTACTAATTTACTAATGTCTTCCTGGAAGATGTTGTTTCTTAACGGCTGGGCTATGTATGAGTAATCTGGCAGGTAGTCAATTTGTACATTTTGCAATACTTCATATTTTATATTGTAAAACGGCTGCGTATCGTAGGTGTACATATCGGGCTTTACTTTGAGTGCAGACAAATATGCTTCTACTGTAAGTGGGATTGCTTTTTGACTCCAATAACGATGTCTTGCTGTGAGCTTGTGTAATTGGTCCAATTTGAGTAGGATTGGGCTGTTTTTTGCTTGTAACTTTAATATAAATCTTATTGCTATCATTTTTCTTCTGAATTGAAGAGGCATCTCACCACATTCGGCTAGCAAATTATTAACTGGAGTGCTTTTTAGTGCACCTAATGCCAACCTTAAGCATTTATTTTGGATGGTACTGATTTTATTGAGGTGGGTTTTCGCCGCTTGGTCATAGAGGAATGAGCTGTAATCTAACATGGCTCTAACAAATGATCTGTATATCATTAAGGCTACATTTGTGTCAGCGCCCCATCTTGTGTGACACACCATACGAAGTATATTTATTGCTTTCTCAGTTTTTGTCGTTAGATGTTGAAGATGATCCCTCCAGAGCAGTTTTTTATCCAAAAACACCCCTAAAAAGCACACCTTATCCTTAATGGGGTAATCAGTGTTGTTAACAGTGACCGTAGTGGGCAGTGGCTGTCTCTTGCGCGTAAATATACATAGCTGAGTTTTTTTGGTTGATATGTTCATGTTGTTGTTGTTCGTCCATTGTTGTAGTTGCTCTATAGCTTTTGTAACTTCTTGGATTCCCCTATCTATTTCGCAGTTGGTGTCATAAATGCATATATCGTCGGCAAATTGTAATACTTGTATGTTGATATTGTTGCTTATGTCATGTGTATAGATCAAATATAAGAGAGGACTGATTATACTGCCCTGTGGTACTCCTCTTGACGTGCTTCTGGGAGTGATATTTTCATTTGCTGTTAGAAGATGTATTTTTCTGTTTAAATATAATTTTATAATTTTACGGGCAAAGTTTGGTTCTATTCCCAAGTATATCATCTTATCATACAATAGGCTTAAGTTTATATTATCATAAGCGTTTTCTATGTCGATAAATCCTGCCACTGTTGATTTTGTGTTGGTGAATGAAATGTTGATATCTGTGGTAAACTTTGTTAGACTTTCTGCAGTGGAATATCCCTTTCTAAAGCCAAACTGATTTGGAGATAATTTATGGTTTTTTTCCAGCCAAGTCTCTAGTCGTCGTTTGATCATTCTCTCCAACGTTTTTAGTACACAGGACGCTAACGATATTCCCCTATATGACTTGGCTAAGTTGGGATCTCTAAATGGTTTCAAAAATGCCATAACCAGATATGTTTTCCAGCTTTCTGGATATTCTTCTGATAGCCATATTTTATTTATTACGTTTAGTAATAAATCCTTAGCTATTTGGGGTAGTTGGTACAACATAGAGTAATGTATGTTATCTGCCCCTGCAGCTGTGTTGTTGTTATTCTTAAGACTAAGGTTTAGTTCTTGTATGGTGAATATTTCGATGTTAATATTGGATATTGGACCGCCTCCAAATGAGTTTTCTTCCACCCAAGCCGGTGCTTGTAGCTGCATAAACTCTATCATCCAATCGTTGTTCAAACTTCGGGGTATGTTGTCTGTTTGCACGCCATTTATACATTTTATTGTTTTCCAGATTTCCTTTATTCTAGTGTTTCTATTAAGTGTACTACAAAAGTTTTGCCAAGTTTTTCTTTTATTATCTAAAATTACTCGTTTTGCTATTGCCGCACATTTCTTATATTCTATAAAATTTTGCATTGTAGGGTTAAATTTATACGATTGTAATGCTACTTTGCGTTTATCAATTGCTATTTTACAATTTTCGTTCCACCATGCTTTATTAAATTTTGTTTTTTTAGCTTTATTCACTGGAATAGTTTCAGAAATTATTAGATTTAGATTTTGAAGAAACTCTTCATAGCCTATGTTTGTATTTATTTCTAAGGCATTTTTTGCAAATTGCTCTGTTTTTTGTTTGTATTGTTCCCAATTAGCTTTTTTAACATTCCATTTTTTGTTTGTTATTTTGTTTTCCGAGGAATCTACGCTACTATTTGTATTATCTATAAAAAACTTATACTCAATAACAAAATGATCCGACCCTAATGTTTCATTTTTTACACTCCATTCAATATTTTGAGCTAAAGCGTTTGAAGTTATTGTTATATCAACTGCAGACCTGGAAATACTATTTGGCTTAGTCATACGCGTTTCTGCACCTGTATTAAGATAAGTAAGTTGATTATCATCAATGGCTGAAATTAAGTTTTGGCCATTTAAGTCTGTACTGGTACTTCCCAACGCTGTATGGTGGATATTGAAGTCGCCCCCTAGAATAAATGGTTTTTCTAAGCTTCTAAAAAAGGTATCCCATTGAGTAACTGAAATTCTATTTCCAGGTTTAATATATATTGAATAAAAATTAACGATCTTGTTACGATGTAGTTTAATTTTTGCACCTACGCACATTATGTTATCCACAAAATAAAACTGGTTAATTTGAGTAAAGGCAAATTTATTTGATATTAGTAGCGCTACGCCACCATATCCATCTGCCCTATCTTTTCTAAGTATACTATATCCTGACAATTTAATATTGAATGTAGATTTTAACCATGTTTCACTAAGCAGTGAAATATCAATACAGTTATCAAATAGATATCTTTCAAAGCTGCCCTTGTTTGACATTAAAGACCTACAATTCCATTGCATTATTTTCAGCGCGAATATGTATTTTGGGTTTGTACGATACGTGATATATCTAGTCTAAGTTTATCTAACAGCTCTTTGTCTAATGGGTTACCTGTGCCAATGTTTTTTAGTGTTTCTATAAAAAAAGATACCAGTTTTTCAGTTTTATCTTCGTCTTTTGGTAGATTATATCTAGGGGGTATGGGATTTATGATTGGTGTTGTTCTGAATGTTGTTGGCGCCACAATTTCTTGATGTTGTTGTCGTATGTTTTCCATTTTATTTTCGTGCAGTATATCTGTACGTTTGCGTTTTACTACAGGTTGTGGATAAAACTGAGAGTTTGCTTGTGAATGCGTAAAAGAATTTGGAAAAGTATAATTTGTTGCGGGAAGTTTGGCATCACCGTTGACTGAAAAATTATCTACGTTAGTTACATGTGATTTTGTTACTTTTGCGTAACTTTGTGAGTATTGTGTTGATGCTTCTTTATACGATTTATTTTCCGTGCTCATTATATTTTTGATGGATTTTTGTTTTTGAAATTCTGGGCAACTATTTCTGTCAGTGGCCTTATGTGGTCCCCGACATATAACACATACCGGTGTCCCTGTATGTGTGCACTGATTATTACTATGTTCTTCTCCACAGTTTCCGCACCTTTCTTTTCCTCTACATTGTGTGCTAACGTGGTTATAGCGTAAGCATTTCATGCATTGTATGACCCGTCTAATGTAAGGTTCTACCTCGAAAATGATTTTTTCTATCGACACTTTTTTTGGCAAATATTGACCTTGAAAAGTAACTAGAATTGACTGTGTTGGAACGTATAAAATCTGATCACCATTTTGAACACGCCTGTTCATTCTTCTAACACTAGAAACCTGAAAATTTTCGCCTATGCGCGGTTTTATTATGTTGCATAATTCGCTTTCTTGGATATCTAAATCTACTTTTTTAATTACCCCCTGCCTTTTTGTTAAATACTGAGGTATGTAAGCGTAATAATTTTTATTTTTAAGAATTTCTGAATTTACTAGGTTATTTGCACTTTTTCCGTTATTAAGTTCTAATCTTATTTTGTTCAGGCCTACACTAACTATCGATTTAATGTCTTGATCTATTTCAGGTACTGAATTACGTATAATTCTCGAAGTCGTTATGATATGACTTTTACCTATATTTCCATTGTTATTTTGAATATATACAATGTACGGACCGCTATGCTTGTTATCATAAAAATTATCCACAACTTTATACTGTTTATCGACCACTGTAGTCGGCTTATCGCTTATTGGATTTTTACATATATTTTCATTTACATTTTTATTTGAAGTTTCTACTAATGAATTAAAAACTTCACTTACCAAATCCTTATTGATATTATTTGAAACTTTTTTTTCGCCTATGGCTTTATTTTGATTTTCTGTTCCTACCTTATTAGTTTCGTAATTCATCTCTATATCCTGGGACATTTCTTGTGTTTTTTCATACCAATCTGTTTTTGCAGGATTAGATTCTAATCTTCCGCGATCAGGCGGTTCGCCTGTTTTATTTGTATACATTTTCACTTAAAAACACCAAAACACTTCGTATTTTAACACGATTTTCACTACGTATTCGCTTAACTACCGTTCACCTCGAACGCCGGCTGCCGAATCCTGGTAAACGATATGAAACACCAGAATGTAAACAAACCTGTGATTTCTTTAACAAAAAGATTACAAAGCCATTAACATACGGCAAAAACTATTATAGTTTAAACTCAGTGGAGGAAATGCAAGTAGAAATAATGGAAAACGGCCCTATAGAAGCTGGTTTGGCAATTTATTCCGATTTCTTCAATTATAAAACAGGTAAGATAGGAAATAATACACATATACAGGTTGATTCATTAGCAATGGTAAATCACTGATGCACTTTACATAGCATTTTCTGAGATACCCCAGAGTTTAAAGCAACATATTGGGATTGCCTCTGACTTCGTTGGCAGCGGTTTATATTCCTCGCCACAACTCTTCACGCGAACCAATAGGTTCTTTGTAAACTATATTTTAATTTTAACTGCATTAAACTATGTCTTATTAGAGCCTATTCGATACCAAACAGAAAAAATCGAGAGCATTGAAGTCCGGAGTTCTAGTTGGTCAAGCAAATATACTTCCACGACTATTCAACCATTTAGAAAAACTGCATCTAAATAAGCACGCACCAGCCGAGAAGAAGGCGGTGGCGCCCCACTGTGCATCAACCACATGTCTCTTCTTAAATAAAGTTGAACTT